>PVIW01000965.1:0-361201 GCA_004026585.1 Noctilio leporinus
TCAGAGAGATGCAAATTAAAACTACAATAAGATACCACCTCACACCTGTCAGAATGGCAATCATCAGCAAATCAACAAACAACAAGTGTTGGCGAGGATGCGGGGCAAAGGGAACCCTCATACACTGTTGGTGGGAATGTAGGCTGGTGCAGCCACTGTGGAAAACAGTATGGGGTTTCCTTAAAAAACTAAAAATGGAGCTGCCTTTTGATCCAGCAATTCCACTACTTGGATTATACCCAAAGAATCCTGAAACACCAATTCATAAGAACCTATGTACACTTATGTTCATAGCAGCACTCTTTATAATAGCCAAGTGCTGGAAACAGCCTAAGTGCCCATCAGTGGATGATTGGATCAAAAAACTTTGGTACATTTACACAATGGAATTCTATATGGCAGAAAGAAAGAAGGAACTTGTACCCTTTACAACAACATGGATGGAACTGGAGAGTATTATGCTTAGTGAAATAAGCCAGTCAGTGAAGGACAAATATCATATGATCTCACCCATTATGGGACAATAATGAGTAAAACTAACAAGCAAAACAGAACCAAGTATATGAATACAAGGAATAGGCCTTCAGTGGTCAGGGGAAAGGGGTTGGGGGGAAGGGGGTAGGCAGAGGCAGGGAAGGGGAGCAGCTTAGACAAGAACCTAGTGTAAAGGAACCATGGACATGGACAACAGGTGGGATTGACTTAGGGGGAAATGGGTGGGTGGGGAGGGGGACAGAGGGGAGCAAAAAGGGGATGGATGTAATACAACAACAATAAAATTAAAAAAAAAGAAATAACTTACTAGTTGTATTTTGAGAGCAGTTAGGATGAAGTTGAGTAGGGACAGAAGGTTGATTACAGTGTTTTGAAGAGAGAAACAAAGGTTACTTTTATTTTTCCAGGAGCTTGATTAAAAAAAAAAAATTAGCTTTGGCATTTTGGAGATAAAATACATACAAACTCATAATTTACTTTTTAACTTATTAGAAAATATAAAGCTCTATTCAACAGTTAATAAAATACATGCTTTAGACCCTGGCTGGTAGCACAGTGGATAAGGCACCGGCCTGAGAATGCAGGGGTCACTGGTTCGATTCCCCAGCCAGGGCACATAACCAGGTTGCAAGCCAGGTCTCCAGCCAGGTTCATAGCTGGAGGCAGGTAAAAGGCAACCACACATTGATCTCTCCCTCCTTGCCTCTCTCCCTTCCCCTCTGTCTGGAAATAATAAAATCTCTCTCTCTCTCTCTCTCTCTCTCTCTCTCTCTCTCTCTCTCTATATATATATATGTATATATGCCTTATATTTCATGATATTAATTTGATGGATGTGAGCTCAAGTTTGAAAATATGTGTTGACTTACTCCTCCTTCCTTGAACTTGAAATTCCTATTAGATATAGCTATGAACTGAATTAGCACCCCCTCAAATGTATATGTTAAAGGCCTATACCATATAGGCAGTGTTGACAGTATTGAAAATTGGGCCTTTCAGGAGATGCTTAATGTTAAATCCTTTATCTAGACTGTTAACTAGTGGGAGCCATACAATCACAGGAAGGTTTTGTTGTGGTTATTTATTTGTTAGTTTTTTGCACTTGTAAGGGAAGGAGGCAGTACTTATAGAGAAACCTCTCAACTAATGAATTGACTAACAACCAATAAAATAGGAGAAGAGGACAGAGCACAGGGGACTTTTGTATGGCTTGTGACTAATTTCTTTCCTTTTTGATGGGTGGTCCTGAATAGGTCACAACTGACTATGCCCTGCAGGGGCATTATATTGTCCCTGATCTTCTTCCTATACAAACAGAAGTCTATGTGACTATTTTAAACTATAAACATTTCAAAATGCATTTTTACTTCTGCACTGTCTACCACTCAGGTCCTAATTACTCCAGCTACAGCATGTTTTACTTTGTTTTACTTGTATTATATCTTTGACATTCATGTCTATGATTCAGTTTCTTTTTGCTTGAATACTTAGCTCATCATAGAAGCCATTGAAAAACTTACCTGATTAAAATTCACAGATCATAAAGTTTAATTCAGTGGTAAGGCAAATTTTCCTCTAGGCTATTGAATGTCCTTTTTCAGTGGGAGTGAAGACAAAAGCCAAAATGAACTTTTCATCTCTTTTATTGTTAACATAAATTATTCCCAACCAACATACTAAATTGAAAGTCTTAGAGAAAGTCCCCAGGATGGATCAAAGCTCTATTATAGTAGATGGCAAAGATTCTGTTCTCAGTAAGTACAGGATGATTAAAAAAGAAAGCATTAGGTGTGACCTCCTAAGAATTAAGTCTTCTTAGAAATAGTTCCCTGCTGAGAGGTTTCATGAGTTGACATTGTCCTGATGGTCTGCAGCATTGAATTCACTTTTGCTTTGGGAAAAGGGAATGGAAACAGATTATACATTATTCTTTTCATTGCTCCCCAAAAAAGACTTGGATACATTAATGTGGGTAATTAAAAAAATATATATGGAGATACAGAAATTTTTTCGTTGTGTGTGAAATCAATCTGCAGGTTATGGTCAGCCCACTGCCCTCAGCAGGTACGGTCTACTAATGTATGCTGTCATTGTAGGACACTAGGGAATCTTCAAGTGTTCTCCCCACACCACCATGGCCCATTTTTTTTGGTGCATTAGTTGAAATTTCACAGTATGTAACTTTGCTTTGGTTTGTTTGTATATTTGTAAAATGAAATGTGTTCCTTTTCAAATGGGCAATAATAATGCCACATACTTTATGGGGCATTTTACAAGTAAAATGGGATTGATCCATTTACAGCAATTAGAAAGTACCAGGC
The DNA here is from genome assembly GCA_004026585.1 of Noctilio leporinus. Taxonomy (NCBI): domain Eukaryota; kingdom Metazoa; phylum Chordata; class Mammalia; order Chiroptera; family Noctilionidae; genus Noctilio; species Noctilio leporinus. The sequence continues at coordinate 2,817 of PVIW01000965.1, forward strand.
ACAGATTAAGTACTCAATAAGTTTTAGTGTTATTATTCGTTGTTCACTTATGCAATACAAATTTATTAACCACAGGTTAAGTTCATGGTGCTGTGCTAACACAGGCACTCAGTTTTATTCGTTCAACCCATATTTACAGAGCACATGTAATAAACTGGGTATTGTTCTAGATGCTGGAGATGCACAGCAGCAAATAGGACAAAGTTCTGGCTCTTGTGGATTTTATAAAGGGAATTAGAAAAAAAATCAAAGACGATAAAATATAATATCACAAAATAAGACTTTCTAAGGTAAATTGTATAGGATTCAATGGTAAGCAAACTAGATGTAGATCTAATTAAACTTTAGCCAAATAAAAATTAAGAGTTTAAAATTAAGGAATGAAACTCTAAAGATAAGGTCCAGGGAGAGGCTGTGGGTATGAGTGGTTGAAATGATGTAGGGGATGGTTCACTGGCATGGCACAAGCCAAAAATCTGTGAATTTGGGAGTAGAATGGCTCCTGATGTGGCATTGAGCCATAAGCTCGGAAAAGCCCAAGACTCAACCTCCTTAGGTCAGATATAAAATACAAATGAGATGTTGATTCAGACTAGAAGCTCATTATAACAGAAGATGTCTGGTTCATAATTAAAGCATTTATATCCTATAATGTTGAGTTAAAAAAATTTTTTTTAAGTAAAAGGGCTTGGTTAAAATTGGCATCTTGATGATTTGATTGCATAACAAGACCGTAAGAACTTGGTATATTTGGGAAATTAATAGACTGGTTTTCTGCGAAAAAGAATACATTTGGTCCAAGTTTATACAGTAAGGAGCTCCTAGTTCTGCATCAATCTCAAGAGTATTAGGTAGGCAGGTTTCTGAAATGTTATGTTAGAAGCCTTTGGTCATCTACACTGGCTTGCCAGGAGTGTCCTCAAGTAACATCATAGCCCCATAAGAGCTCTTTTCTCCCAGTTCCACACTATAGTGTGTTCCTCATATCCCCAGTGAACAAACATAAATTACTTCAGTAACAGTTGAGACCCTTTCTTCTGTTCTGGGTCCATGTGTGGTGCCAAGACTCTAGCTCCTCGTTTGCAGCATCTTCAAGTGGATGAACTTTAGCTTTTGAAAGAAAGATGAGAAGCCTTGCTTTCTCAACACACTGCTGCTTCATCTATGTCTAAAGATACTAAGAAAAAGAAGAGTTTGATTCATGAATAAAGGAATCTAATTTAAAAATGGTGTGAAACTATAAATTAAAACTACCAATGTAGCCCTGGCTGGTGGCTCAGTGGATAATGCACCAGCCTGCGTTATCCACTGAGCCACCAGCCTGCAAACCCAGGGGTTGCTGGTTTGATTCCCCAGCCAGGGCACATAACAAGGTTGCAAGCCAGGTCTGTAGCTGGAGACAGGTGAAAGGCAACCATACATGGATGTTTCTCTCCTTCTCTGCCTCCCTTCCCCTCTCCCTGCAAATAATAAATAAAATCTTAAAAAAGAGAGAAAGTACCAATGTAATACAGTGTTGTTTTTTTCCCTAGGCTTTATAGATGTTAATAATTTACTTTTATGTGTCTTATGCCTTAGAACATTTTAAATAGTATTAAGGTGCCAGTTATATAACAATGATATTTTGTGGCTTATCATGTAGTGTTTTTAGAACAAGTAAATGTTTAAATGTAGACGTGATAAATTCTTTAAAAGACAAAAATTGTTGTTACAGTTTTTTAAGCTAGAAACTAAAATGTTACTACAGAAGCCTCTTGCAAGGTAAGATTTCATGTTGTGTTGCCTGGAGAGGCACGTACTCTATACCCATATTGTTGATGCTGCTGAATGTCTGCTTGATGAAAAAATTGGTAAAAGATATCATGGAATTGCCACTTTCCAATACTACAGGAATTCACCAAGTTAAAAATTTAGTTGTCAACAGGAAGGTCAAATCAATATCATTTCTATAGAATTGTACCTTTTCCTTAAAAATGAAAAATACAGATGCAGGTGGCCTCACCATTTGCTTATATTCTAGTATCAGCTGTCAAATACCATAACAAACCAGTGATGAAGATTGTTTTTCATGGTAATGCTTCACAACACACAAATGGTGCTGAAATATTCAAAGTGTTGAATATCTTCTTTTGAATCACATGGTTTCTTCTAAAAAAATGTGTTGACATTTGTTCTGATGGTGCAAAAGGAATTGGTGAGCAAATTGGTGACAAAAACTGTTGGCACAAATCATATACTAATATTACTAAGTGATTGATTTCTTCAGCACTACACAGTAGCAGAAGAAAAATCCAATTTTATTGAAGAATGTTCTTGATAAAGCACTAAAAATATGCTTCTTAGGCCTTAATGCTTGAACATGTCTTTTTAATATTAAATGACTTTAAGACCGTGGCAGATGTATGTAAAATATACTTATTAATCATATTAAAAATAACCAGAAATAGTATTACATTTAAAAAGTGAAAATTCACTATTCACGAACATTGTGTGCAGGTATTATTTGTACAACACCTATTTAATAACAAACCTCCTCACCAAACATTTTGCTGGGACTGTACAGTTTCATTTCACTTAAAAACACCTGTTTTCTTTACTGGAAGTTAAATTTTATATGTCTAATACTTGACAATCAGGCAAGAGTGTATGTTGACCTAACTATGGAAGTTGACCAGAATCAAAATCCAGATGAAAACAAATGGCCTAAAATTACTTTCTGTAGGTACCTTTACGGACCAGGCTCATCATACAAGTAAAACTGAGCCGGTGTTTTTTTGCAGGTACTAGCCCTTCCTTGCTTTCTTCAGGTCTGGATTCCATCTATGTGAATTAGTCAGGGTTCACTAGAGAAACAGAGCCATTAGTGTTTGTTTATTCTGTGTAATTGACTCATTGATTAAGGAGACTGAGAAGCCTCACAGCCTCATATTTGCAAGCTGAAGACCCAGGAAAACCAGTGGTGTAATTCAGTTCTAGGCCAAAAGACTGAGAACCAAGGGAGCCAATGAATTAATCCCACTACCAAGGCCAAAGAAATTGAGATTTTCCAACTCCAGCAGGCAGGCAGGAAGCTAATGCCCACTTGCATCAGGGAGGGCAATCTACTTTCCTGAGTTCACAGATGCAAATGTTAATCTCATCTGGAAACATCTGCACATACATTCCCAGGGTTAATGTTTAATCAGGGTGTACCCTGTGGCTAGTGAATTGACACATAAAATTAGCCATTACACCATATACTCCCACCTGCTGCTATTTGAGCTCAACTGCTCAAAATTTCTTCCCCCAACTTTTGACACTTGCTTGTAATAGGTTTTGAACATAATTTTCCTGTCTGGCAGTTGTATCCTTATAAATAACATTTGATCATTGCCCTCTAGTTTTGCACTACAGAATTTACCTAACAGGCGCTCAGTTTTTCCTCCATTTTCTTCTTTCTCCTTTCTTTCTTCCTTCTTTTCCCCTTTCTTCCATATCTCTCTTCTCCCTTCTTCCTTTCTTGCTTCCTTTTCCCTCCATTTTTTATTCTCCCTCCTTCCCTACTTACCTTCCTTCCTTGCCAAGTAATAATTCATGCACTTATGTACTTAGATCACTAAGTGGTGCCCAGGGCCTGGTGAAGAACAAGATAGGCAAGATATCGGCCTTTAAGAAACCTACACTCAAACACTAAGTAAACAATTTCAAAATTAATGATTTGGCTCTAGTAAGTGGTATAAAGAAGCAAACGATGTGACTTAGGAAAAAACAAAGCAATCTGAATGGGTGGGGTGTCATCTTCCTGGTGTAAGTGTATTATTATACTTGAAATCTAAAGAATGCATAGAAGTCAGTCAGATGAACTCTGATGGGAAGTGGTTTTTCCAGAAAGGATGTGACATATGTTATTGTCCTAGGCAGAAATGCACAAGGAGTGTTTGAGGAACTAAAGGAAATTCTTTTGTGGCTGGGGCTCTTTAGAGAAAGAAGGCAGGGTGATGAGAGATGAGGCTCCAGGAATGGTGGGAGCTAGACAATGCAATGCCTTGTGGGTGATGATAAATCTGAAGGAAATTAAATGGAAAAGGATTAAGGAGTTCTTTGAGTGGATGGAACAGTTCAATGACCAAACCTGACCATTAGTGAAGGGAAAATGAAAGGACAAAACTCACAACTTAAGTGAATTTTTGACATAATTTATAATTGTGCTTACTCATTTTATATGCACTAGTGAACAATGGTTTTAGATCTTTCAAATTGAACAGAACTGTGGTTTTGTTTGTTTTCACTCTCACCTAGAGCATGTTCTGCCTCTATCCTTGACATACAAATCTCTGTTTTCTGAACTGAATTCAGAAGCCTCCTTTAACTGATACATTTTTGGACTTCACATAAAAGTAAAGAAGGATCAAGAGAATGCACAGTCCTGTTTGTAGTTCTCTGTTTATAAGAACATATAGTAATCAATGTTTGCACCCCATAGAAATATGGTTTCAATTTTGTCCTTGAAACATGAGAAGAGATGTGTTGCCAGCACATATTTATGCCTGCCAAGCCTCTTTTTGTTTCTAGAGTGTACAGACATCTTACGAAGTTTTGCTTTCAATTTTTTCAAGTTTAGTTTCATTTTAATGTGATGAACACCTAATAAATGACAGTACTTGTTATGAGAATATTGTTTGGAATAATGTGCCACTAGAGATGGTGGAGAGACACCAGTTGCCACCAGACTACTAGAATAAAAACTGCACTCTTATATATTGGGATTTATATTTGAACATACTGATTACTTTTCAAATCGAATTTTGCATTGATTAGAGTCAAAACAGTGGGCTGGGATTTGGAGGCCAGGTGTTTAGAATTTGTTCATTTTGATCTGTGAAGCTTATCATCATATTAGATTATATAGCAGAAAATGTTGATTAATAATCATGATCTTGAAAATTCATTATACACAAGACATTTGCTGAAAAATAGAAGTTCACTTATAACCAACAATATGGCTGCAACTGTTAAATAGACTTTTTGCTTTTTTCATATCTATAGTCCTTGTTGGACTTTATATTCATACTTTTTGTAATTAAAAAAAATTAGCATGCAGAGAAACAGTACCTAATTTAACATTACCATAAAGAAAAGGAAAGTATGAAATACTTTATTCTGGTGAATTTATTCTGGGATACAAAAGTTCAGTCATGATGAATATGTAAAGGTCATCAGAGTTGGCCTTTAATATTTTTCAGATTCTTCCTACCATTATTGTTTTCAATCATTTTGGGTTGAATTGTATTGCATTTAATACTTTTCCTTTACATAAATATAATTCATTATTGTTTTACCTTATTCATTATTTTATCTTTATATCCAGAACTCCAAGAACAAAGTCCTTTACTGCATATTCTCTAGTTCTTGATATTAAATCTTCTGTATGGAAGAGACCTGGGGAAGTTTAGAATTTGAGTGGATGTGAAGGCTTTGATAAGACAATATTTCTTACTATTTCCCTAAGTGTTATGATGTTCATATTTCAGTACGATTGGGGACTGATACTCAGGTAAGGTTAAAAATATCTAAAATCTAGATTCTTCACCCATTATGCCACTGAAGTTGCTTGTATTTAGTCAATAATAGCCTACTTGTAAAATCCATTGGCTTTCATGATGTTTTTTGTGGTAGCATTTGTCATTGTTGATATTAAGGTTGCATAATCAGGTTAGCCATCTCTCTTGGAGCTTATATAATAATGCATTTGAAATGGACTGCATTTGTATACTGGCTCTCATGCCCTATCAGTCAGGATGGTTCCATGGTTATTAATTCCCCTTTATGTTCAGGTTAAGAAATTATAAGTGTATTCCAATACAGCAGAGTTTCTTTTATATAATCTTAGCTCTTATATTAGGTCTATGATGCACTGCATGTTGCTTTTGTATTTAACACAAGATACCATCAAGATTTTCATCCTCACCTTTTTAAAATAAACTTTCTACAGTTTAATACCATTTACTGAAAAGGCTATTCTTTTTGCGCTGAATTGCCTTGACATCTTTGTTAAAAATCAGTTGGTTGTCTGAGAGAGGGAGATAGTGAGACTCAAACTTATTTGGATTTGTTTCTAGATTCTATATTCTGTTTCATTGACCTATATGTCTAATCTTACATCAATATCACACTGGCTGTATTACTGAAGTTTTATAGTAAGTGTAGAAATCTGCTAGTATGATCTTTTAACTTGTTCATCTTTGTTTATCTTATCTATACTAGTTCCTTCATATTTTCATTTTAGCTGTAAGTTTTAGATATACTTTATCTGGTGCAAGATCTTGCTGTTTATTTCTAGTTTACTGAGAATTTTATAATTAATGGGCAGTGAACTTTACCAAATATTCAACCGCAACTTATAGGCAATGGCCAATTTTAATACTGAACTTCCCTTTTATTTATAATTTAAAATTTGCTTAATATATTCATATTATTCAGATATTAGAAATACTAAGTATGCTTATTCTTCATCTCCTAGGTTCCTACTCTTTCTCCATAGATAAATACTTTTTAAAAAAATTTTATTGTTGTTGTATTACATCCATCCCCTTTTTGTTCCCCTCTGTCCTCCTCCCCACCCACCCACTCCCCCCAAAGTCAATCCCACCTGTTGTCCATGTCCATGGTTCCTTTATACTAGGTTCTTGTCTAAGCTGCTCCTCTTCCTTGCCTCTGGATAAATACTTTTATTAGGTTCTACAATAAGCCTTCTGAGTTTCTAAAATGTAAGTAACTGAAAATATCAATATATATTCTAATTTTGCTTCCTCTTTTAAGCATATGACTTTCTACAAAATGGTTCTGGGTCTTTCTTTCTTTTAAAGATTTTAGTTATTTTTAGAGAGAGGGGAAGGGAGGGAAAAACAGAGGGAGAGAAACATCAATGTGTGGTTGCCTCTCTCATGCATCTAACTGGGAACCTTGACTGCAACCCAGGCATATACCCTGACTAGGAATTGAACCAGTGACACTTTGGTTCATAGGCCTGCACGCAATCCACTGAGCCGCACCAGCCAGGATAGGCATTGCTTACTTTTCATTTAATGGGTCTTGGAAAACTTTCCTTGTCAGTGCTTCCAAGGATCAAACGTTGTCTCAAATTTGTATTTGAGTTGTACTGCTATTTGGAGGTAGGGCCTTTGGAAGGTCAGTATTATGATTAGATGAGGCCATGAAGGTGGAGCCCCATGATGAGATTAGTGTCCTTGTAAGAAGAGACCAACATATGCCTCCCTTTTTCTCCCATATAAGAATATAGTAATAAGCTGACCTTCTAAAAGCCAGGAAAAGGGCCCTCACTAAGAATCAAATTTAATAGTCCCTTGATTCTGGACTTCCAACCCTACAGAACTGGGAGAGATAAATGTCTGTTGTGTTAGCTACCCAGTCTATGGCATTTTGTTATAGCAACCCAAGCTGACAGAGATTCCTTATTATTTCTTAAAGCTACATAGTATTTTATTGCATGGATATACCATCATTTAGAAAACTAGCACTCTTAGATGAAAGTCTGGTTGCTTCTAATCATTTGTTGTTGCAGGAATGCTGCAGTGGACAGGGAACTATGCATGTCAGTTCCTATCATTAGTAACTCAGCTCAGTTCTGATAGTACACATTTCTACTATCTTTTAATGTCTCATTATTTGATCTCATGATGGAACTCTCATTCAGACATGTTATGGGAAAACCCTGTCCTACTCTTGTCTAGATCCCATTCCTCATTTTTTGTCCTGGCTCCAAATCTCTTTTAGTTTCAACAACATGTCTCAAATTAGATAATGTAAGAATGATCATGTTATTTTATTATGATTTTATAGTGACTGCATTCATGATCCCTTGATTTGATATGGTATTTTTGTAGCTAAAGCTACTATTGTCCCAAGATTACTATAGGAACTATATATGTAAACTTCCAACTTAAGATTTTTATTCTTCTTCAGAGTTTAGGCTGAAAAATATCCATTTTAAATTCAGTATCCTGGAAGCCTTCTTTCTTTCTTTGCACTTCACTCTTTCTTTATGCTGTTTCTGTCTGTCCTTGAGGAGAGGGCTATATATGCCCACCTGGGTTAAAGGAAGAAAGAAAAAGACAAGTTCAGTATTATGTAAATTTCCTACATTTTGAAAATGATTGACTATCTTATTTTTGTCAAAAATAATCTCATTGGCTGTAGCATCAAAACATGTTTTATTGAACTGTTTTATGTACCCAGGTGAAAACCATACCTACTTTTGTTGAGTAATAAAAAGGAATGATGGGAACATTCACAAATCCAATAGATTGGGGCCTCAAATATTACTTGCCTGTATGCAGAGGTGACTCTGGATTTACCAGTTAAGTGAAAACAAATGCTAGCTTCATTTTCTTCGTGATTCCTCTAGGAAAGAACTAAATATTATTAGGCTGTAAATAACACTTCAGATAATCAGTAAAAAACAAACTTTGATAATGCATTATCTTACCTTCTCTGAAGTTTACGATAATAGTTCCCTTTCTTTCCATTTCTATCTTTTCTATCTTTGGATGGACCTCTGCAGAGAGTTCAAAAAGGCAGAAGGGAAAATGCATGCCAGAGAATAGAACTCACTGTACAGAAATTAAACGTGGGACACATTTCTTGAAGGAACAGTATGCAAAGCATTCTTGGATGATTTTAACTTGAGCAAATGGCAATGCTGTAGAAAATTAAATACTCAATAATAGTTAAAGAAATGCTACAGAAACGTAAGCCATCAAAATATCTCAGACTCTATGGTAGGTTTGTATTCCTCTCCAATACCTCTGGGTGTTTGTGTGAGGGATCAGGAGGACATTTAGGGCTGGAGACTCAGTAGAACAACAAATTCACTCCTACTGCTTTTAGTTAAGCTGAGTATGTTTTATTTGCTTGTTACGATCTCTTTAATAAAACATGCTTAATTGGAATCACTCATATTCCTTTGTACTAATATATTGAGTTATTTTTGGTTAGCTGACTCGAAAGAAATACTGGTTAAGAGCAATAACTTTGGAGCTAGAGATTTAATTTGAATTTTTGCTTCCCCTCACTTGATTGATTGGTTGTCTTGCATAAGCCCTGATTTCACAGGGGCACAATTTGCTTGTTCGTGAAACAGATGTAGGAATATGTACTTGATAAGGTCATTTTAAGGATTGAATGAGATAATAGATGTTACCTGCTCAACATGGTTTCCTGGTAAATAATACATGTTTAATAAATGATAGTAAAAATGAAAAGAACAAAAATTATTTTCCATTCCAGAATAAATAACATTAATTGAATATGTGGAAATAGACTTAAGGATGATTCCTCTAATTAAAACAATCTAATATATGGCCAAGCTTTATATATATGTATATGTGTGTGTATGTGTGTAGATAACATAAACACACATATCAGAGTGAGGCAAAAGTAGGTTTACCATTGTTTGTATGAAAAATAATGTAATTATAATATATAATAATATAAGAATAAACTGTGTTTCAGAACTCAAAACTGCAAACTTTTGACTCACCTGTACATATATGTATACATACAAAATAATGAAGACAAAATGCTATTTGGTAGGGAAAAATGAACGTGCTTGATCCCTTTGTGTATGTTTTACAATTACTCATTCTAATATTTGTATCTGTATCTACATTAGCACATTCCAGAAGGATAAGCCATATTTCTAGTACTGCATTTTCAGAAAAACACATCTGCATGTACTTTACTAATCCATTGGGGTGCTGGGCTCCCTGTAGTATAAAGCTGTGAGTATAACGTAGGCTGGAAACCTTTCAGGGATAGCATTGTAACATATCTTATGATTTTGTGTATTACCCAGCTGGCATCGTTCCCAGTGGGGCAGGACAGACACACACACTAACATGGCTCTTGCAGCAGGTTAGGATAAATCATCTGAAAATATTTTAAGACCAGGATTAGTGAGGACAGCCTCCTCATTTTCATTTAAGTGCTTTGTAACATCACTTGATATTAGACTGTGTGTTTTCGGGAACATGCCACCTGCAAATTCTCTTTCTTTATTAATTCCAAAAAGTTTAACTTTGGAGTAGATGACAGAGAACTAAAAGGAAATGGGGAAAACTAGAAACTTGTAAAGAATGAGTTTCAAATGAGAAGACTGAAATTATCCAGAGAATAATTTTTATCAGCAGTAAATATACTTTTCACCCTTTTCTCTTGATTCACATAAACTTAATAAAGAGAGTTTAAAAAATGTGTGCTGGCCTGCATTTTATTATGTAATAATGTTTGCATGGTACCGCTGTTCTGTTTCTCACTTCATCAGAACTGTTTTTCATTTGGTTGGACCTCCTCAGCTGTGACGGTGTCGGAAAAAAGCATCTGTAGTTGTGCAATCATCTACTGAAAGCTGTTCTGTTTCCATGTAACTATACGTCTCTTTGAGACCAAATGGGAGATGCTAATAATGTTAATAAATAAGCAGTTTCTGCATAAATAAAGACCAGGCCTTGAAATCTACAGACTTGATTAATTATTATTTTTTCTGTGCCAAGCCAAATGGACTCATAAAACAAGTGATAAAGCTGTGAATTGTACACTTAGTTACAAATGTATTCAGAATAAATATGGTTTCTATTTGTAAATACAAATATTATAGTGCTATGGGAATCAACCTTAATCCATTACAGTAGAGAAAAATACAAATATACGACCCTTGTGTATAAAACTCATTTGTACCAAAGCACTGTAGTAATGAAAAATGTTTGTCTTTGTTTTAGAAGCCAAAAATGTGGTTCAAAGCTCTGGAAGATGTGACCAGCTCACCTTTTTTCTGGCCTTTCACTGTCCTCCACAACTTTTAATATTTAATATGATTAAATGGGGACATTGCATGGGATTTTCATACAAGTGGCATATGTTTGCATTTATTTAAGAATATGATCTTTTAAAAGGTGATAGTGCTAATTATTCTTCTGTGTACATAGAAACTGAGGACTATAATGAAGGAACTGTGTTAGCTATTATTTCTATTGCTATGAGAATAACTTTTACTACTATTGGAATAATTTACACAAATATTCTTTTGCTTCAATTTTTCTCTTTTCTTAAAGTGAGACCATAGTCAAAATTGACCACATAATAAATGATTGCCCTTGATTGGATTTTGATGTCACAAATTTAACATTTTACTCTAGGATCAAATAGATGAAGAACTTAAGCTAGGAGGAAGCAAAAGCCTGTTTAAATATAAATAGCTTTGACAATTGTCTGGGATAGTTAAAAGGATTATGAGAAACATATGAAAGGTAATAGATACATGTTTGACAACACAGTTCAAAGTTTCTTCTGTTCTGAATGTTCTACTTTACAAAGAGAAAATATAAATTAAATTTGATTTCTGGCTTTTTTACCCATTTAACAACAAAAGTTATTTTATAATAATAGAAGTCTGGCACACCATTGTTTTCTTTTTAAAAATAACTTCTGTTAAGTGAATGTCTAATAAAGAATACTTTTTTAAATTTTAGTGGTATATTTGGAAAAGTTAGCACTTCCAGGATACTCATTTACAACTCACTGAAAAATATAATTAAAAAATTCAACAGTGCATTAGGAAAGAGGAGGTCCCATTAAGAAGCTCCACATGTTTTGTGAAGTCCTGATGCACTTTATGTGTCTCATTGGCAACTGCCTTCCACCCAGCCTTGTATTTGATACTTATTACATTAAAATAGCCCCCTCCAACCTGAATCCAGCATCTATGCCCCACTAATTATATAAATATAGGCCTCTAAAAAGGAGAATAATGACCGAAACCACTCCTGCACCATATAAATTTTTCATGCATAAACTGGAGATTAAAACTCAATTCTCAAATCAAATGTTATCTCCTTTATGAAGTTTTCTTCAATTTCTTAATCCCGTTTCAACCAGGTAAATCTAGACCTTGCTTCTTCTATAATCCTATTACATTTTACGGGAGGACACACACACACACGCACTTCTTCTAGGCCATGTTTGTATTTTAATGTATGTCCTGGTCATCCCCTCTAAGTGATTTTTGTAAGATATTGAAAATGTCTTCTTATTGTACACTTCATAAATAAAAAATTCTGATTAATGTCCTAAGTGAACAAATGAATTTATTAAAAGTAGTTGAGAAAACTTATTTTGAAATCCTATATAAAAAAATTAATTATTCATTCTATGGATGACTGTTCATCCTATATGAGCTTGTTTTTAGGCTCATAATCTAAAACTTATTCAATAGCAAAATGAGGACTATAATTCAGCTTGCTATTTAACTATATTATTTACATGAGAAATATTTCTAAATTCTGAGAGAGTTGATTTCACCTGCATACTTTCTATGAAAGATATCTGAAGCCAGAAATGAATAGTATGAACAAATTATTCATAAGATGATTTCATGGACATGATGTATCTTAAGTATTTTGGAGATTTTTTTGGATGGGATATCCAAATTGTTGAATTTGAAATGCTACCTTACTGCTTCAAGTGATTTTTTTAATGAGTAGAGTAATAAATACGTAAAAGCAAATATATATGGATTTTGAAATGTTTGGATTTAGATAATGTTTTATATATTCTCTTATGGCTTTTATCTCTTGAGGAGGAAAATTTTATATTTATCTTCTTATTTATATATTTTGTAATTAAAAACAATGCTCTCATTAGCCATTAATTAGTCTATTTGAATGAATTTACTTTGACCTTTAGTCCAAGAATCTAAGAGAAACAGGAGCATAAGTCACTTAGGTGTCACAAAATCATGAAATTGAAAAATAAATGCTTATCATTTTCTACTGCTGCTGCCAATTCATCCCTTTCAATATTAAATACTGGGGTATCTTCTTTAATCTTTGTCCACACTTTTTGAATGGCTGCAGTTACTTCTTATATCCATGGTATTATAGTGGCTCTAAAATTGAGCCTAATTCTGTTTATTTGGTTTTAAAACATTTTACTATCCCAGATAATAAACACACTTTGAGAGATAAATAATCAAGAGCGTATTATGTTTGATTTAAAGTGATAGAGCTCTCAAACTAGCTTAAGTGCAAAAGGACACTTACAGGAAAGACTCTGGGGTGGACCACAGACAGGAAAATATCAGGAACTAGGGTAGCTGGAGGGATGTCACGAAGTTTCTGCCTCTAATCTGTGTTTCTTTCTGGGTGTTAGGGGCAAGGCTGCTGAAAGTTCTATGGCCTCAAACTTGAGGTTCATGATTAGGGAGGAAAGAGATTCTTATATGTAGCAGAAAAGTCAGAAAAGTCCCAGGGAAGAACTCTGGCTGATTCACCTGAGGGCATATACTCATCCCTGGACCAATTCCTATGGCCAGAACTAAAGCAAATTATGAGTAATCCAGCCTGTGTTGCATGATGACCCATATGGTCATGATCTGGGATTATTTTTCAAAGAAGAATGATGGAGATGGCAGGTCAACAATGGCAATAGCCATTACAAAGAGAAACCATTCATTTTATTTCATTCATCTTTTATGTACTCTGTAACATTATAGAAATAATAATAAAAAGATCTATATCAGGTGTCAAATATTTGTAATGGTACTATTAATTTGTTCTATTTTATTGGGTTTGATACATAGAAATTCTATGTACTACATACCTGTGCCTATGTGTGCCTATGTGTGTCAAACATACCTGTGCCATGTATATTTTATATTCTTTATCATTTCATTTATCTGATGTTCCATTATAACTTATGGGAAGTTTTGTTGTACTTAAAAATTATTTGAGTGTTAGATTCATATAATAAAAACAATAGAGAAAAAACAACCACTAATTAGAACTTGCAAAATATATTTTTACAGATGAAAATGAAAAACAAAATACCATTTAAATATTTTAATTGGTTTCAGTTTTACAACTGCAAACCAGATGGTTTCTTTTCAAGTAGTTTACAATGTCTTTGCCGAATAACTGAATTACCAAACCAGCTGTGATTATTAACATTTACCTAAACAGAAAAACATGTCTGCTATTTGTTTGCTAAGAAAGTACCTGCTTTGCAGAAAACAGTTTGGCAAACAAATCACAACTTGGATAGCATAGTATTTTTATAAAATAGAGAACAGAGATAAATAGAGATGCATGAATTAACATATCTTAAAATGAATGCTGAGTTAAAATTTTAACTTATATACCAGGTGTCAGAACCAAGTGATCTCTTGCGGATCCTTCCAATTTTATGGTTCTACAATTGTAAAATTTATTTACAATTTTACTGTGAAGAAACTGCTTTTAGACTTATTTAAAATCTTGTTAATAATTCTCTTTAACAGCTTGTTAAAATGTTATATTGTGGAAGCAACCGGTTCTTAACAAAAATTTGTTTCTGATGTAAGCTGAGGTTTTCTAACTCTAAATTCTTAGCAAATTGCTAAGAATTCTGATTCTTTGCAATCAGAATTTTTCTAGGTAATTTATTGTTATGGTAAAAGTATTCGAAACTACCAATTTCTGTTGGCTCACAAGTCTATAATTGGCTAGGCATTTTGAAAAAATTGATCTGGGTTTGGCTTGACTGATCTCAGTGGGACCCTCTTGGACGTCTATCTCTTGTCAACTGGAGGCTCTGAGGGGGCTGGTTGGTGTAAGATGGTCAGCATAGTGATGACAGCTGTCCTCCAGGTGTTCCTCACATTTCCTCAGCAAGCTAGCCTGGGCATGTTCTGTTTCTGGTGAAAGAGCAAGCCCAGCAAGAGAGCCAGTCCCAATATACAAGAAGCCTTCTTGCCTGTGTCATGTTTGATAACATTCCATTGGCTAATGTGTATCTTGTAATAGAGCCCAATGTCAAAGATGGGGCAGAATGCCCTATGATGGGTGGAGTAATCAATGCAATCAATGGAACACACATTTATACAGAGTTACACTACTCTTTAATAGCATGGATATGCTATACTATAATTTACTTATTCATTTCCCTTTTTATGTATATTCAGTCACTTCTAATCATTTTTTTTTGTAGTTACAATCAATGCTGCAATAAAAGCCTATGTACATGTAGTTCTATGCACATATATAAATATTTTGAAAATTTAATTATGACTCTTTAAACATACAAAAATATGTTCTCACCGAGATAATGTAGTTTTTCATATTTTGTTTCAACCTTTGAGAATATCTTTTTTGTTGGTTTTAAGAAGGGAAACAGCTGAAGCTCCATGACTTTATTTTCCTCCATTTGTAGAGGCAAATGCTAACAACCCTGAAGTTGGTGTATGTACTATATGTTTATTACATATGTAACACTATATTGCTGTTTTAAATTTGATCATTGTTGTGTCAGTGTTACCATACTACATGTAACTTTCTGCAGCTTCTATTTTTATCCAACATTATGTTTTTGAGATTTAGCCATATTAATACCTGTAGATTTATTCAATAATTTTAGCACTAATAGATAGTAGTATTCCACTGCATGAGTAAGTCAGTTATTGAGAGACAATTGAATTTTTTCGAAGTTTTGTGTTGCAGAGAGTGCTCAGTGACTATCTTTGTTGATATTTCTTTGTGCATATGTGTGAAAGTTTGTCAAGGGCAGAAATCTAGAATAATTTTGGTTTACTAGACCATGTGCATCTTGTTTTGATTTTTTACAATCTCTCCAGGAATGTATAAGTAACTTACCTTTCTCCACATCTCACAAGAATAGAATATTATCTGACCTAATAGTTTATGTCAATCTGATGATTCTGAAATTGTAAATTATTGCTACTTGAATTTATATTGCCATGACTTTAAGCATATTTTTATACGAAGTCTGTCCCAAAAGTATCACACCAATGTCAATATACTTTGGGGACAAACCTAGTATGTTTATTTTCTATCCCCAGTCCTTTACTTTTCTATATAAAATGTTGTATCTGCCTGTTAGGTCCCACAAAAATCCTGTGGATTGAAATTTCATTATTTATAGATTAATTTTGGGGGAAACCGTCATATTTTTATGACTTATGATTGCTATTCATAAACATGTTACACAGCATTTAAGACTTTTATATGCCTTTGAATAGTTTTACTATATTCTCCATAAAACTTGTTGCACCTCATTTATTAGATTTATTCTCAGAAAATTTATGTTTTTTTGTAACTATTGTAGGTGATACCTTTCTATAGTACATTTTTCTATTTGTTTTGCAAGTATACTGACTGCTCTTGATTTTGTATACTGAGCTCACATCAAAAAAACTTGCTAACCCCTTTTACTTAATGAAATTACCTGCAGATTCTCATGATAATATGTTCTACAGATAGTAAAAGATATCTTTTTTATTTCCAAAATTATTTTCTCCTCACTGTTTTTTTTAAGTAATTCTTTTTGCCTTATTACACTGGAAAGATCTTTCAATGTAATGTTGACTAGAAGCAGTGACTGTTTATATCTCCATCTTGTTTTTGAATTATACAGGATTGCTTATGATGTTTCAATATTGAAGTGGTATCTGTAGTGAGTTTTGACAGATAACCTTCATCAAGGTGAAAAGTTGTCACGAGTGTCTGTTCATGATATAGTCTTTCCTATAAGTCAGCCAGGCAAAATGCTCAGCTAGCTGCCTGTTGAACAACCCAGCACCAAGGAATAGACGAGAGACACACAGTAACTATGCTATTCAGTCAGCTTTTATTGAATGCAGGTTCACTCAAAGTAGAACATCAACATACATTAATATCCTATTTACACTTGAACAACCTAAGAGAATTATAACGTACACGCACACACACACACACACAGCAATCAGTAGGGAATAATAAACCCAAGTCCCAGAGTCTCAGTCTGCAGGTTCAGGAGACAGCACGGTGGGCAAGGGAGTCTTCAACGTCCTTCAAGGAAGGATCTTTGAGACATGTGGGCAGCAGGGCAGATGAAGTCCTCAGTCCATTAGGCTGTGCTGCAGGCCTCTGATGCCAAGGGAGATCAGCGTGGCATGGAGCAGTGCTCTGGGGTGTGGGGCTCAGCTGTCTCAGCCGTGGTCTGGAGCCTGTCTCAGTTATACCTGCAAAGTGGTGTGCTCCAATCTGCTGGATGTTTTGGTAAGTGTCTTGGCATATCCCTGACTGGCAAGTGGTGAATTTCCCCAGGAATCTAT
Organism: Noctilio leporinus; assembly: GCA_004026585.1. Classification (NCBI taxonomy): domain Eukaryota; kingdom Metazoa; phylum Chordata; class Mammalia; order Chiroptera; family Noctilionidae; genus Noctilio; species Noctilio leporinus. The sequence continues at coordinate 19,957 of PVIW01000965.1, forward strand.
CTATGGGTTTTCCAGCTCTGCAGATTTGGCTCTTCTGATCACATATACAGATATCTTAGATGTACCTCCTTGCCAGGTACTTCTGCTCTGACCATGTGTGCAGATATCTTAGGTGAATCTCCTTGCCAGATGTGTCTAGAGTGACTTAGGAAGTTTCTCTCTTGAACCAAAGTGTCACGACTGACTGGCAGCCATCTTGGTTGACATGAGTGACTCCACTTTGTTTTACATACTTTGTGCTATCTTGATTGGACCAATGCCCTGCTCTCCACAAACATTCCCCTCTATTCCTAGTTTGCTAATAGTTTTAAGTTATAAATGTATAATAAATTTTATTAAAATTCTTTTACTTCTTTTGAAATGCTCATATGATTTTTTTCTCCTCTAATGTGTGATTGTGGTGAAATTCTAGTAGTTATTCCAAAGTTAACAATTATTTTGTTTGTAGATTAAATATATATTTTTAATACTGCTGATTGGTTTCGCTAAAATTTTTATTTAGGAGTTTCTGTCTAGTGCAAAAATGAAATCTTCCTACATTTTATTTTTTGAATTGACCTTACCTAGTTTTTGTGTTAAAATTATACTGTCTTCATAAGAAAACAATTTGAAAAATGTTCCTTTTCATCCAGCTTCTCTGAAGATCTCTCCTACTGCTTAGACTTTCTGCAGTTTTACTATGATGCATTTGTTGTACACTAATTTTTTCCCCACTTTTACTGTAGGAATATGAGAGTTTGTCACCTCTGGAAAATACCAAGCCATTAAAAAAATATTGCCTCTCCCTAATTTTCTCTATTCCCTCATTCTGGAACCCATTCTAGTTTATGTTGGACATTCTCATTCTATCTTCAACATTTTTTAAAACTTCTTAGTACTTTCCAAAATTTTACATCTCTGTTCTACATTCTAGATAATTTTCTTAAATCAATTTTCTGCTTCATAAGTTCTCTTTTTAGCTTTTTTGGTATTTAATCATTTTCAGAATACCAGTACTTCAATTCTTTAAATTTATGTTTTATTATTTCATATACATGTAAATAAAATGCTTCTGTTTATACCTTCTAACTTTAGCTCATTCTTTCTTTTGGATTTTTATTTTTGGTGGGAGTTTTATCTTCTACTTTTCCCTTTTAAACATTAAAATTTTAATACACATATTTGATAAAATATGACGTTATTGAACATTTCTACTTTTCTTCCCTTAAATAGAAGAACATCAGACTATTTTGTTCTGATAATTGGTTTTTTAATCTCACATGTTATTGTTGATCAAGGTTTAACTTCCACTAATTCTCCCAAATTAAATATTATTTTCTAGAATCAATGTTTGTTTAGATTTTCCCATTTGTGTCTTACTACTCACATCCAAATTTTTTTTAAAAAATAATTTCTTTTTTCTTGAAAGACATTCTTTAAACACTCTTTAAGTAAACACTATCGATGGGAATAGTAACTTTTTGTTTGAAGACATCTTTTATCTTGCCTTTATTTCTGAATGTAGTTTGTTTATAACATTCTATATTGGGTGTTACGAAGAAGTTTTAATTATGTTCTCAGCTTATTTTTCTTCTTTTGTAGTTAATCTCTAGGTGTATTTACCATATTTGCTTTGTTAATGGTTCATGTTTTACTTATTTACATGTTTCAGTTTTACTTATCCTGCCTGAGATGCATAATGTTTCTTGAAAGTGAAAATTCAGTTCTGAAAAAATTCTAGCCATTATTTTTTTGAATATTTTTTCTTTACTGTTCAGTCTACTCTCTTTTCCTAGAATTCTTATTTTTCCTTCATATTAAAAAAATTCTTTTATCTCTTCAACTTTTAATTTCCTAAATTTATGTCACTACATTTCTATTTTGTCTTTTCATTATTTTTATTTTTATTTAAAAAATTTACTTTTAATTTATTGTTGTTGTATTATAGTTGTTTCACTTTTTCCCCCATTGCTCTTCCCTGCCTCACCCACCCCATTCTCTTTCCCACAGTCAATCCCCACCTCATTGTCCTTGTGTATGTTTCATTCATACTACTTCCTTGACTAAACCCTTCCCCTTCTTTCCACCCCTCTTCCCCTCTTCCCACCCCTCTGGTCACTGTCATTGTGCTCCTTGTTTCCAGGTCTCTTGTTCCATTCTGCTCATCTGTTTGTTTTGTTCATTAGTTTCCTGTATTAGGTGAGATCATATGGTATTTGTCTTTTGCAGCCTGGCTAATTCCATTAAGCATAATATTCTTTTTCAATTAATTATTAAATTTCAAGTAATACTCTTAAAATTTATTAGTATTTTATTTTATTTGAAAATATATAACTGCCTTCATTTTTGTAATGATTTGTAACTAATTTTAAAAGTTTAAAACATTTTTTTTCTATTCCATATTCAATAATTTCTTTGCTGTTTTTGAGGATCTACTTTAGGTGTTTGCTACTTCTCTTATACTTGTTGCTGGTGATTAGTTTTTTTACATGTTTTCTATTTCTTAAATTATAAATTTATGCTCAGAGAAAGATGGATAGACAAAAGAAAAGCTTGGATTTTGAAGGATATTACCAGCATACTGTTTTAATCATCTTCTGTACAAATGCAGTATTTTTTTCCTCTAAAGTACATCTCGCCCTGGCCAGAAGGAAAGTTGGAGCTTCCTTCCATAACTGAAAGTTCATAGGTTCGATTCCCAAGTACATGCCCAGGTTTCAGGTTTGATCCCTGGTTGGAGCATATTATCTTCAGTCCGGGCACATATGGGAGGCAACCAGTTGATGCTTCTCTCTCTTCCTCTCTAAAAAGCAATGAAAAAAAAATCCTCAGGTGAGGATAACAAACAAACAAACAAACAACAAAAAAAAACAAAACAAAACAATAATCCCACATCCTTCTGTTTGGTTTATTATTATAAAAATTGAATGAATCACAGAAAGTAATGATACATTTTTGGTTAGAATAGAACATAATAACAAATATCCACTATGGTAGCACAGTGGATAAGGCGCCGGCCTGCGAACCTAAAGGTCGCAGGTTCAATTCCCCAGCCAGGGCACATAACCAGGTTGCAACCAGGTCTCCAGTCAGGTCTGTGACTGGAGGCAGGTGAAACGCAACCATACATTGATGTCTCTCTCCCTCTCTGCCTCTCTCCCTTCCCCTCTTTCTAAAAATAATGAAATTAAATCTTTAAAAAAATTTAAAAAATTACATTACATTAACAACCATTCATTCATATTTTGTGATTTTTCTTCTAGCTGCTTTAGTAAGGTTTAATTTCATCAAAAGACATACAAACAAACCTAGCAATAATAGAATATCTTAATTATTTTTATTTATTATATTAAGCTATACTTTCACTTATTTCTATTTTATGGTTAAAGTCATTATTGTAAATGTGCATAGTACTCCATGGAGCAACTGTATTTATTCAAACATTTTAATGTTTTTCCCAGTTTTTCCTGAGATAAGTCTCTTTTCCAGCATATATCAAATGAATAAATTTTAGAAAGTTACCTCTGAGTCTCCATTTTCTGTTCCGTCAATGAGAATAATAGTACTTCCTCTAAAATTCTAGGGAAGAATAAGTACACACTCATGTATTTGGTGTTTAGAGCAGTTCCTGGCCCATGGTAAACACAGAGTATGAAGATATTTTTACTGTTTTTTGTAGTGGTTTGAGTTCATTGAATAAACCAGACTTGATGAGGTGTAAGGAGAACTAACTTTAATCTAAATCTGTTCTTTTTTCTCTCTTATATGGAAATCTCAGGATTTTATTGTCTTTTTTAGGTAATAAACGTAAAGCCCCTATGTTTCCATGATAAAAGTCTAGTCTAGTCTAATATCATAATTATTCTGTTATCACAATCCAGCCTGGAGAACTAATAAAAGAAGTTACACTCTTACCCAGTGCAAAGCTTTTCTCTGCTGGTCTTTGTGCCAGATCTAGACTGGGATGCCTGGGCTGGGAGAAGGCAGATGTGCTGTTTCCTTCACTATATCCTAGCTCTCCCTTCCTTCTTACTTTTTTTTAATATTTTATTTGTTCTTTTTAGAGAGAGGGAAAGGGAAAGAGGGACAGAGACATCAATGTATGGTTGCCTTTCACCTGCCTCCAGCTACAGAGCTTGCTGGAGATCTGGTTTGCAACCTTGTTATGTGTGCCCTGGCTGGGAATCGAACCAGCGACTTTTGGGTTCGCAGACCGGCACCTTATCCACAGGGCCCTTCTTACTTTCTAATAACAGTTACTAAATAATAAATTTTGTTGGAATATTCCCAATTTGCTTAAAAAATTTTTTTTCCAGAAAAAGATTGTTGCTGTTACAGGATAGAAAAGTTTTACTTGGCAAGACATAGTTTATTATTCTTTACTTGACAATTAGCCAATTGATATCATTCAATTTTCTTATAGGATTTTAAACAATTTATCCGTGGAAAGCAGTGTCTGTTTGAAAACTTCCTGGAGGAATTAAAAAATAATTCCTGATGATTTGATATGGGCCCATTACAAGTCAAATAGAAAGAAATTTAAATTATAGTATTTCTCTTCTCTTGCCCTAATCTGTTCCAAATGTTGTAATGTTCCAGCAGCAATTATTCTTCATAGTATACAAACTGATAAAAGGTTACAGAAAAATTATTGTTAGCAATGTAGCTTGTACTACACATTAATTTTTATTTTCTCTTAATATTTCCTCACCATATCCATTTCTTTTGGATTACTATGTTCTGTTTCAAAGCCATCTTTTATTGTGGGAAACATCAAAAGTCTAAGTTTTCAGGCATTCATAACAAAAATCTGTATTAAATTCCGTATCTTTTATCAACACTAGAAAATAGATTTGTGTGTCTGTAACCACTTCATACTCAATCTAAAAATGAGATAGTCTGTGAAGGATAGAGGATTAGGAAGAAGTGTATTTTGAATTGAATCTTTCAAATATAACTTACGAGACCAAACGAGAAAGGTGAAATTTTTCAAAGCTTCAGGAGTAAGTTGTCTTACAACCCAAAGAATTAATAAAAATCTGAAATACTGCATGTTTCAAAATTTTGTGAAATTCTGTATTTCACAAATGAACGAAGCCATGACTAAAGTATTTTAAAGTTACAAAATTTTTTTGCAACTGTCATGCATCTGGCAGATTAATATTTTAAATTTAACTACTGTTAGGAACAACAAACAACATGTCAAAAACTGTTTGACATTCATAGTTCATAGAACTATGAATTCTACCTAAGTAGTGTTAATTACTATTAACACTTTTGCTAATAAGCACAAAAACACAAGTCAGAAACAATCTTGTAAATCACTCATTCCATTTAGAATAATTTAAAAATGTACATATGCATGTGTGCATTAGTACAATTTATGAAAAGCAAAATCAAGTGACTTCTTAAGATTGTGTCAAACACCAAAAGGTATTGTCAATTAATTTTAATTTTTTTCTAGTTTAAATAATTTTCTTAGAGAAATATTTTACTGACATTAATTTTTTAATACTACATACAATGTTAATTAGCCAAAATATGAAATATCTAATTTTTAAAAAGTATGACATTAAAGTGAATAGCATTTAAAATAATAAAAAGCTTCATATTCCCATTACTTAAAAATTATGTTCATATTTTTATTTTGTTGTACTTTTTCCAGTTTTGTGTGTATTTGTACATAATATGGCTTTCAATATTTTTTCAGATCCTATTATATTTTTATATTATATAGTTATTTTTCTCATACTTGGCATAAATTACAATTTTTCATGTCATTTTTAAACATGGCCATAATAGTGAACTGAATGTATATACCCACATTTATACAGTAGATATGTTTAAAAATATTTTAAAATCTCTGTCCATAAAATGTATTTTATATTTAGGATAACTTCCTCCAGATAGATTATGAAACACAAATGTATCACTATTAAAAAAATGAGCAGACATCAAGAGATGTCATCAATAAAAATGGTAAAAATTCTCCATAGCTTAATATAATTATAATTGTTTCTTATATACACCAAATCCTTAGACTAGCAAGAGAGGGGGGAAATTTTTCAACACTTTTCTTAAACATTTTTTTTTTTTTCTTTTTGCCTTTCCCAAATAAACAGCAGTATCACTGAGACCACGACCTTTGCAAATCAGGGCCAAATTAACAACAGAAGAAGAAATGGTTGAGATAAATAAAAGGATGTATTATCTGGTGTGAATTCTACTCCTGTCCAGATCTTGTTCTTCCTTTTCAACTCTCTTTTCCTTTCCCTGGGTTGCGAGTAAAGATCTGTCCACACTCAAGGCATTTCTAACTTGGGAGACATTTTTTTTTGCTATGTCAGGGGTTCCAACAGCGGCCTTGTGAGTCTCAATACTTTGAATCAAAGGAACTTTACTGAAAAACATATTTTTAAGGAGGATTTTAAAAATTTAGGTCGTGATAAAATTTTCCAGGGTTTTACTCTGCAACTCCTTAATGCATAAAGGTGAAGGTCTATAAGAAATAAGGTAACGTGTAGGACATGCTCTATTACAGGCATTGCTTCTTTAGGAATCCTGGTGCATCACAAAGTTCAGTTCATCAACTTTTTAGCCCGTCGCTGTTATGCTGGACAGAGTGAGAGTTTGCAGTCAGCTTAGCTGCTCCGACTTCCCAACGTTTTGCACGTTTTCCCTCCATCTCTAGGGAACGCAGGAGAAAGAACTCCTTAGAGCAGGTATATCCCAGAGCGCGGATAAGGAGGCCTTGGCCCTTTAAAGACACCAGCGGGCGATCACGGGACCCAACTCAACGGCCGGCGGCCCGGGGCGGGGCTTGCGCGGGGATGACGTCACTACCGAGCGCGAGGCGCGCTCCGTTGGCGGCGGATTCAAACGTTGAGCCCTCGGTCTCGGGCCTGAATAAACGTTGCAGCGGCGGGTTCGTTTGCGCTCGCGCGGGGGGTGTGAGCTGCTGTGTGGTGCCGGGAGGACCTCGGGGCCCGCGGGGGCCGGTGCTGGGGGTCGAGGATGGCTGTCTCGACCACAGTCTCTCAGCGGAAGCGGATCAAGCGGAAGGCTCCCCGCAGCTTTCTTAAACGCATTTTCAAGAGACAGAAGCCTCACCTTCGTCTGGAGACCAGTTGCGACTTACTGGTGAGCTTCTCTGCCTTTGGGGGCTCGAAGTGGCGCCGGGGCCGGGAGGGGAAATAAACCCCAGTTTATTTCGCTGGCTCCAGATAATCTAGTCCTTTCGAGCCTTTGTTTAAGGCGTTGCCAGCCACGACCAGGCACGTTTACCTCGCTTGGCTAGTCGCTTCGCGTTCCCGACGCATAGTTGCCTCGGAACCACTGCGATGTAGAAACCTGCACCTTTTTTGCTGGAGGCTGTTAGCCACACCAGCTTAAGAAGAACACGACCGTTAAGTTTTGCTTGTAGCTTTTAAATATCGCCGTTCAGGAGCACAATGTGGTACTGAACTTAGTGTATTGAGAGAGGAAGGAAGATCGAGCCTTTTACAAGTATATTGTGGAATTCAGGTTTGGGTCCTTTTTACTGAACTGTCGCAAAGGGCACTATTGACATGTGTCTTTTTACGTTAACCAAATATATTGCCTCCTTTCCTCTACTTTAGCTTTACTTACCGCAGAATTTTGATTCGAAAGTTTATTTGTAAGTAGTATGCTTTCAGCTGTGAATTCATTTTCCGAAGCAGAACACCTGTTAACTCATTTTTCAAGCCAAACTACTAAACCTTTTAATATGGTTCATAATATTTGCAGCATAATGCTTACCTAGTACATAGACACAACCAAATGTGTCTTGATATAAATTCAGTGCTTTTATGTTGAATGCCCAGAACCTATATCCCTCTAGCAGAATACACTAGGTTTAAACCATGGGACACACCTCCTTTAGTTGGTCACTTAACCTTTTTGAGTAAAGGAGCCATTAGAAGTGGGCACCAGATTTTCAGGAGTCAAGGTAAAGCATTGTGGCCAACAAGGACAAATAGCGTTGAGAGTGTTTTCAGAATGCATCATTCCGTCCGTTCTTAAGCTACATTTTCCCCATCTGTTGCCTACTTGCTGGATTTCTCTTTTCTCTAGACTACTATAGAATTTGCTTCATTTTTCCTTTATTTGGTCTCTGATGCCAAGAGAAACAATTTTTTTCTTGGTAAAATAGTCCTTCTAATTAATATCCTCTGCCCTTGTTTTATTTTTGTTCTTTTCTTAGACCGAATTAGAAAAGACTCTACACTGTTTTGTACCATGCCCTTCCCCTTCCCCCTGATAATGATAAAGGTGGTACAAGTGAGTTGGATTAAAGTAAAATTGGTTTGCAAGACATTTTTAGGTAATTGTGGAGTTTTTACTGGTCCTGGGTTTCTAAGTGGAGGGGGAACAAATGCACCTGCTCAAGAATATCTAGGAGACTGCCATTTAGATGGGCAGAAACTCCTCAGGTGTCAGATTTCTCCCACATTCACACCTGTCTGCCCCAAGTGACTCATGGACAAGTGGGCTGTATTGGGTTGACCAAAAAGTTCATTCGTTCACTTTTTTCTGTAAGATGGCGCTAGTAGTGCTTAGTTGTTTTTAACTTCATTCAAAACAGTTGTTAGATTATATTGTGACAGTGTCAGTGTGCGTTTTTTTTAAATAACATCAAAATTGGTAAAGTTTTGTGTAGCCATTTTAATGTTGAAGATGGAAGAAAATCTGCAACATTTTTGGCATATTATGCTATCTCAAGGAAGGTAAAAAAAAAAAAAAAAAAAAAAAAAAAAAGATTTGTGTAGTGTATGGAGAGGGTGCTGTGACCGATCAAAGGGTACCAGAGGTGGTTTGCTTGTTTTGTGCTGGAGATTTCTTGCTGGGCAATGATGCTCCATGGTTGGGTAGACCAGTTGAAGTCAATAGCGATCAAATCAAGACATTAATTGAGAATAATCAATGGTACACCATGTGGGAAGGTAGCTGCCATACTTAAAGTATCCAAGTCAAAAAGGTTGTTGGTGAAAATGAAAAATGTGTTTTATTTATGAAAGAAACCACATGGACATTTTTGCCAATCTAATAGAGTGAGAGATCCAGGTGGTGCAGGAAAGAAAAGGAGGTGAAATTCCAAACAGTTGCAGTGGTAGGGGAAAGGAATTTCTTTAGGCCACTATTTGTTCAAGGTTTCATGCTTTTCTTTGGCTTCCATTTGTTCTCCATTCTCTGTGTATGCCATGTGTCACCCTAGTTTCTTTGCTTATGGTTTTCTGCTTACCATTGGTATTTTATCTTACCTAGCAGGTGTCCCACATCATCCACAAACTTTTCTACAATTAAGGCCGTCTCTTTTGACTGCCTTTTTCTGAACTTGGATAGCCAGAGGTATACATCATACAGTTTAGCTTTGGGACTTTGACACCATTGCTAAGAATTTCATGTCAGTGTGATCTACTCTGGTATGCATCTTCTTGAAGGGAAGGAGCTATACATAATCTCTTTCTGTGTCTCCCATTTTCTTCACCACAGAACTAACCTACTTTTATACTGTGTTTTGTATATGACATTTCTTCTGCTTGAAGACGTCCTCACTACACTCAGCAAACTCCAGTTCTTTCAAAATCTAATTCAAATGCTACTTCAAGTGAAGCGTTTATTAATCATCTTAGGAAGAATCAGTTTCTTAATCATTTTAGGAATGCTTAACCTTATCTTACTCCATTATCTATGGTCACACATGTCTTTAATTTCCTTATAGGTTTGGTTTTGCCTTTGGACTGGGAAGTTTGGTGGGACTTCTTAATATTCTTAATGTTTATCATAACATTCTGAGTGCACAATTAATGTTGAGACTGCATATAAAAGATTTATTTTTGACAGTCTGCCCTTTTGTAGAAACTTGTATTTTTATTTTGAAATAATTACAGATTCATAAGAAGTGACAAAAATAGTAGAGACTACTGATGTACCTTTTACCCTGCTTTCCACGATGCTAACAACTTACATAACTACAGTCTGTTGTGGAGTTTTGAATTTTGTGCTGTCTGGTTATGTAACCTATTTTAAATAATTTATTAAAACTTACATAACTACAGTCTGTTGTGGAGTTTTGAATTTTGTGCTGTCTGGTTATGTAACCTATTTTAAATAATTTATTAAAAGGTACCTTAAAGATTAGTAATAGTATATATGATTATTTTGATAGGCAGATGACAAGTAACAATCTTTGGGCCTAACCTTTTCCGCACAAGTTTTTAGAATTTTAATTATTAACATGCTTTTGTAATATATCTTTCAAATACCTGGTTAAAATCTTTAGATCTTGGATTGTAGAATGGAAGATGATTAGCCTTAAATATATTGTTATGATTTTAAATTTTGTGAAAATTTTAAATATAAATTTAAACCTATTTAAACCTAAATCAGAAGCAGGAATATTTGTTACTTAATAAAGCTCTTCATAGGTTTTATACTAATGATGCTTTTCAGTAATGTTATTGTCTGTATCTTTAGGTTAGTCTTACATGGTCTTGTTTCATGTATTGCAGTAACCAAAGTCTTTTGTATGGAATCCGAGATGGACCTATACTAAACTAAATTCTGTTACTTTAAATAAAAATCAGTTGACTTAATTAGAGTAATAAATAGTACGACATTAAATTTGGGGATCTTTTAATTTTAAAAGCATCAATGTTTGGAGTTCAAATTTTCTCTTTTAAAGGTGCATCTGAACTGTTTACTGTTTATTCGTCGATTAGCAGAAGAGTCCAGAGCAAATGCCTGTAAGAATAAATGTGGGATCATTAAAGACCATCATGTACTGCCTGCAGCAAAGGTAAAGTCTGAATTTTTTCTTGAGCAAGAATGAATACCATCTGGTTCATCACTTCTGCCAGAGTTAGATTTCTTTATTCAGCTTTGTTGACTCAGTTGACTTTGATTTCTCATATTAATGGATTTAATTACAGAGTTAGGTTTTCTTCCACTACATGTATATTATGGACTGCTGATGAAAAGATTGGTGACTGTTACTTTATCACCATTTAGGGGAACATGCAAGTTTGACTGTAATTTGTAGGATTTGTACTAGGCTATATATGGTTGAGAAGGTTAGCACCTTGAAATTTATCAGAGCTTCCTTATTGATCATTTTGTTTTCCTAATTATTTGTTTTTCTAACGATTTTGAGATTTGCATAACTTATGAATCAAATTACATATAAAAATGGAGAAGATTGCTTCTTACTGGTATTTCTATATAATGTAAGAATATGCCTAGGGGAGAGCATTTTCCAACTATGTTGGACCATGAAAAACTTCTGGAGTCAAGTTACATTTAGATAACATCTTGGACCTCCTTTAATAGTCACAATGTTATTATGTATATAGAGCTTTTTCTATAAGAATATGTGAGAAATTGGCAACCATGATTGACTGGGTGATGATGGGGAAAGAAACGCTTACTTTTCATACTCTAGGTCTTCCTACACTTTTACTTTGAAATATTGAAGAATTATAGACTCAGAGAAGGTGCATCAGTAGTGTTGAGAGTTCACTGTACCTTTTGTCCAGCTTTATACAATACTAACATCTTCACATAACTGTAGTTATATAAAGCTATAAAAGATTACGGGAAATACAACAGTAAAGAAGCTTGTTGAACTCAGTTTGACTCAACATTTTATATATTTGAATATATAATCTGATATCTTAATCATTTTGTAAGTTCATTTGAAAAATATCTTATAAAACAGAGAAATATTAACCTAGAGTATAGACCTATTATTTGGTGGCCTTTGTGGAAGCCTAGAAATGTGCATGCCTTGGAATTTCTTCAGGGGTTTCATATTTTCTTACAATTATAAACATTCTAACACAATTTTACACTATTAATGTCAATTTTTCTGTAGGTAAAGTAAGGTTTAAGAGCTTAAAGAATGTATGTATATATTTTAAATTTAGGATTTATTTTTATTATAAGTATGCATAACCTAAAAGTAGATAAGTTCTCTTTAAAATTTTTTTGAATGTATTTTGGTTGAATGCTACCTGTCTTTTACAACTAAAGATATTTCATTTCTCTCATGTTTTGAAAATTGTCTACCTAACAAGCTTTTTAGCATTAGCTGATTTGTCTTGGGCTCTATATTGATATAATTCCAGACAATATGTAATAAATTGGGTGTTGCAATGGATTTGGATTGTTGTATAGTTCTTAAATGCCCTATTTATAATAGGATTTTTGGGTTTTGGAATATTATGTAACTCAGGATTACTAAATTGTCTACAAGCCTCATGTTAGGAACCATTAATATGGACACTTTTGGCTTACAATTGAAGAAATTAACATCTAGAAGTGACTGTAAAACCAGATTTTGAGAATCTAGGCATGTTTTACATTTCTTGAGAGAAGTAGAAATCTCAGGCCATTTATAAGGCAAAAGAATTCCCTTATCACCTTGCATATTGAGTTTTACAATTCATAGTCTTGCGTATTATACATATAGGAATATTTAACTTTTTGTTGAGGAATTATGTTTTATTTGTCATAGGTATAATATGAATCTTTATCTTTTTCCCTCCCTCACAGGTTATTCTAAAGAAGAGCAGAGGGTAGAAGTCAAAAGAACACACTTTTGAAATTATATGATATATCATTTTTTAATTTTAGTTGGTAACAGATTATGAAAGCTCTTTTTACATATCAATGAGTATTATTAAAGTATTGGCTGATCGAGGGATATGTACATTTTATATATTTTTTACTGGTATTGAAATATCTCAAACACTTCGCACTATATAACTATTTTGAGGAATTACGTTTCACTCACTTTAAATGGACTTGAACTCCTTTTTTTTTCTTCTCCAGCAGTTCAGCTTTATTTTCTGCTATAACAATTAAGAACTCCTCATCCAGCAACAGTGAAACGATAATGGTTGAGCGTGCAGAAGTCCAAAACAAGCCAACGATTTAGCCCCCCAAATAAAGTGGCAAATTCTGTAGGAATCAATGCCTGAGGAGAGGATGCGCTGCTTAGAGAGGGACTGGCTCTAGGTTAATCTTAGCCTCCTTTCTCCAGGGTAGACTTAATGAAAAAACATTGGGGGAAACCAGGGAATGGTGGTTGAGACAGAAGATGACAGAATTTCCGATTTCAACAAGGTTTTACCAGACAGTTGGATCATTAGAAGATTACCAGACACTGTGAGCTCCTTCACACCCACTCCTCCATGGGTCTGGGCATGTGGGGCCAAGGACTGGTGGGCCATCTCTGCCTCCATGGATGATGTGAAAGGCCCTGTGGGGGCACACTGGAGTAGTTGTCCTCCTGACCTTCCACTGGGCCCTGGCATGACACCTCTGTCAACCCAGGGGCACGGAGAACCCACACCACAGCCTTGGCCTGCCCTGTGCTGCCCCGATGGATGTCCTCATGACCTCCTGGGCCATCTGAGCTGCCAGGGTCCCCCAGACTACCTGGCCTTTGGCATTTTCAGTCACTCTGCCTGCACCTTGCTTTTCAGTTGACACGGCTGCTTAGCCTTAGAATCCTTTACTTTTGTTTCATTGGTATTGTAAATGCTTTACATATCAAAAATAAAATCTTAACCATATGAAGTAGCTTGAAGAGAATATTGCTTGAAATTAAGCTTATAAGTATTCAGCTTTAGACATAACTATGGAATCAATTTGCTTTCTGAAAAAAGATGATACTGTCAAATCTAGGTACATTTTAACTAACTTGAATGCCTTTGTTTAAGTAATACAGTGTACTTTTTATTACTTAGTCATATTCTATGGCATTTATATACCACAGTTTGTACAACTAACTATTCACCTATTGAGGGCTGATTGTCTCCAGTTCCTGACTATTACAAATAAAGCTGCTATGAACAATCATAAGTTTTTATCCAGATGTTTTCATTTCTCTGGGATAAATGCTCAAGAATGTGTTAGTTGGGTGCAATGGAAGGATGTGTTTAGTTTTTGAAAAATAGCCAAACTTTTCCACTGGTGATACTATTTTACATTCTCATCAGCCTTTTATGACAGATCCACTTTCTTTCCCTAAGGTTTTAATTTGCATTTCCCTAATGGCTATGGTGGTGCACATATGTTCATTTGTAATCCATTTGGTAAAATGTTAATTTTTTGTGTGCATTTTCTTTCTTTTTTTTTTTTTTTTTTAAGATTTTATTCATTATTTCCAGAGAGAAGGGCAGGGAGGGGGGAAGAAAGGAAGAGAAGCATCAATGTATGGTTGCCTTTCACCTGCCTCCAGGTAAGGACCTGCCTGGAGACCTGGCCTGCAACCTGGTTATATGTCCTAACTGGGGAATCCAACCAGCAACCTTTGGGTTCGTAGGCCAGTGCCTTATCCACTGTCAGCACAAGTTTTTGAAAAGACTTATTTCCTCCAGTGAATTTTTTTGTACTTTTGTCACAAATTCGTTGGTCATACTTGTATGGACTATTCCTGGGTTCTGTATTCCATTGGTTTGTTTCAGTCTTTCCACCAGTAACACATAGCATTTATTACTGTGGCTGTATAATCAGCCTTGAAATTTGTAGATTCCTTTCACTTGCTTTTTTTTTTTTTTTTCCCAGAAATATTTTGGCTTCCTTGGTTTCTTTGCCTTTCTATAGAAATTTTAGAATAATCTTGTTTGTATCTAAAAAATGCTGCTGGAATTTTTATTGGAATTGCATAAATTTTTATTTCAATGGGGGAGAATTGGTATCCTTACTGTGTTGACTTTTAGTCCATGCATGTGGAATATATCTCTTCGATTTGTAGTTTTTACTTTTTTCCTTTTCTTTTCTGTTTAGAGACCTTCCTTTTGTCATTTTATTTTTAAATGTAACTCTCACCTGAGAATTTATATATTGATTTTAGAGAGAAAGGAAATCATCTACATGAGAAATATCAATTGGTTGCCTCCCTCTTGTATACACTCCCTGACTAGGGTTTGAACCTACAATCTGGGTATGTGCCCTGACTGAGGAAGGAACCTGCAGCCCTTTGGGGCATGAAATGATGGTCCAACCAACTGAGCCACTTGACCATGGCCTTCTGTCATTCTTTTAATGTAGGTCTGCTTTTGGCAAATTTTCTTAGTTGCTTTCATCTGAGAAAGTCTTGATTTCCCCTTAATTCTTGAACCATGTTTTTGTTAGCTATAAAATCCTGGGTTGACAGGGTTTTTGCTTTTTTAAAAGATTATTATTTTTAGAGAGAGGGGAACAGAAAGACGGAGAGAGACATCAATGTATGGTTACCTTTCTCCAGCCTCTAGCTACAGACCTGGCTGGCAACCAGGTTATGTGCCCTGGCTGGGAATTGAACCAATGATTTTGGGTTTGCAGACTGGTGCCTTATCCACTGTGCCACCAGCCAGGGCTAATTTTTTTAAAGCACTTACAAACTTTTAACCATATCTTTTCCCTTTTCTTCTGGGTTTTTGTTGACACAGAAGTAAGAATTTATAGTTCCACAGATTCCAGAGGCCTGCTGTTTATTTTTGGTCTATTCTCTGTTGTTTAGATTGGGTATTTTCTGTGTTCTGTCTTAAAATTCACTGATTATTTCCTCTGTCTTCCCACTTTGCTGTTTACCCATTGAGTGGTTTTATTTTGAAGTTATTGTATATTTTAGTCTTCAGAGTTCCCTTGGTTTCTTTATATTGTCCATATCTGCTGTGATTTTTAAAGTTTATTATAAGTGTATTTGTAATTACCGAGGCATTTTATGATGGCTGTTTTGAAATCCTTGTGTGATAATTCTAACTTGCCATTGTGATATTGGCTTTATTTTTTAATCATTCAATTTGAGATCTTGAGTATTATGAGCAATTTTTGATTGAAACCTGGACATTATGGGTACAAGATTGGATCTTATTTAAACCTTGCACTATTACAGGCCTTCTCTGACATCACTGATGTGTGAAATCTGGCACTGCCTTGATACTACTGGTGGGAGAAGTTGCCCAGATTCTTAGCTTCTTTTGACAAATAGTGCTTGGAAAGGAGGGGGCTCTCCTTACTATTGCTGGGCAGAGGTGGGAGTTTGGGCTCCCCACTAGGCCTTGTTGATACAGTTTAGATTGGGGGTGGGCACCTTGGAACTGCTACCCACCTTTATTCCATTGATGCTGTGGGGAGGTAATCATGTTACCCTTGATCAGTGGTGAAAGTACTGACTCCACTAGTGTCTGATGTCATCCACTGGAGAAGGACAGGAGTTCCTTGTTACCAAGGCATGAGGGTGAACTAGCACTCTACTGTGGGTGGCACTGATGCTCAGGGCATGTCCTCATGCTGTTGAGTGGTGGAACTCCTGCCTACGGTACGTCTCTGATTCCTCACCAACAAGAAGAGGGTGCTCCTTGGTCCTGCGGGCAGTGGATAAAACTTGGGGCTCAGTAGGAAATTTCCAACTTTTCACTTGGTCTTCTCTGAGACCACCTGGGTAAGGGGTTTGGGAGGCATCATAACTACCAATCAAGAGAATAAGCCTAGGCTCTACTTGACCATTGTTAATGGGTCTGAAGAGTATGGGCTGCAGTTTTTATTTGTGGTCTTTGGCTGGAATAAAGTGGTTATTATATAAAATATTTTCTGTTTTGCCCCTTGTCCTTTGGTTAGAGAGAGTAGCTTTGTTTTAGGGGGTGGTATCTTTTTGTTTTCCCCTTCTTGTCTGAGCCCATTGGTATTTCTCTGGTAGCCAGTCTAAAATAGGCAAAAAAAGTACCCAGGAAATTCATCACTGTTTTTTCCCTTTGGTTTCAAGTTTCTAGCTAGTATATTGTCTTCTCTTGACTTTTCAATCTAACGTTTGTTTTATATATATGAAGTCCAGAGTCTTTAGTTAAACTAAGTGAGAGAAATAGGGAAAAGCACATTTAATTCATCTCCTTGAAAGCAGGAGTCCCAAAAGTTAAAAAAAGCCTTCAAGTTAAATTTCTTAATAGATATTATGAAATGAGAAAATTAATTCTTGGAATTATCTAAAAACCCAAGATTTATCCTTGACTCCTTCAAATCCATCTGCCTCCTTCCCTCATTCAATCAAATAGACCACCAGAATCTATGTGACTTTGAATCTAAAGCCCCTTCCTACCTCTGTCCTCCATTGCTTTGTTTCAGATTCTCAGCATCTAATTCATGGAATATGTATCTCTTACCTCACTTAACTGCATAATCCTATCTGATATCCTTGGTTCTAGCTCCCTACCCTTCCTTCATACAGTCTTCAGTCCATCATCACAATTATGGAGTTGTCCTATAAAATACAAGCCTAATCATGTCATGCCCCTATTGAAAACCTTTCAGTGGTTTATCATCATCTTGGGATAAAATGAAACTTCCAAGCCTGATACGTAACACTGTTACCTGGTACAGATTTATATGTATATGTGCAGGGCTTATTATCTAGTAAGCTTTCCTTGGAGAAATAGGTATGCCAGGGAACTCCAAAAATCAATGTATGGAAGACTTTATCATGAGCTATCCACATCCATCAAAGTGTCAAATCCTTTCTGGGTAATTTAATTTCTTTAGGGAAGAATCTTCTATTCCCAATTTTTGTTTCTTATTTTGAGACTAGACTATCCCACATTTACATCCTCAGTCATCCTGCTTTGCACCCATCTCACTCATCCTCCCTTGTACATGGCTACCTGGACTCAGGAGAGGCTGGACACGTCAGCTGCAGCGTTTTCCACTAGTCACTTGTAGCTTCTTTGGCTCTGCCTCAGCACTCATTAGGTCCTCTTTTCATCTAGATGTTTCTTGAAAATGTACATTTTACCACTTCAGTTTTGGTTAATACCTTTTTATACTTTATTATTTTAATGGAGTCTAAGGAAGGAAAGAATGTGTGTGGTCAGTTTTGAACAGACAGTTTCATGGATTCTTAGTTCAATAAGAATTTTTAAAAAGCATTTATGTGCCAAAATTTTAACAGTGTTACTTGCTATATAAATGCACATTTTTAATAATGGTATGTTTAATACCAAGATAAATTACAACTATTAGGGCTTCTCACGAGAATGTAAATTTGAAAAAAACGAATATATAATTAATGCTAAAGAGTTCTATGTGTATGTAATATAAAAATCTTTTCATTTGATTTTATTTTGAAATAGGAGCTGAGCTAGAGTATTGGTTTTAAGATAGTCAGAATTAATATATTTGGAGTTAATATCTTGTTTTAAAAACAAGGTTTTTCTCATTCTTTTCTATCTTCTATATAGTGACAGACCATTACAATGCAGTTAGGCCCACTACTTCTTCCCCAGAAGGCTATCAGATAATCCGATCATATTTGTACATTATCTGTATTAGGCCTTTATATGCACTTTTTCTACCTCATCCTAACCTTTAATTGTTAAATTTATAGAAAGTATGCTAAGGTGAAGCTTCCACAATTGAAAGGTAAAATAGAATTCTGATTGGGCATTTGGACATGCTGGTTCTCCTCCCTCCCCCCATCTTTGGAGACCACAATATTGCTAACCAGAAGAAAAATAGAAGATCAAAAGATTTGTGTGTGTGTATGTGTATGTGAAGTCCAGATTTCTGATTAAGCAATTTATTTGTAGTGGGCTTTTAAATCATATTTATCTCTGAACTTTGAGAGTTAAGGCTGCCAACATTTAAATGAGGAAAAAAACCCATTTATTTTGATTTCTACTGACATGAAATTGTAAGAGTTTACTATGCAGGGGAAAATGCAATCTAATATATGAATGGTATAGTTACATTTGATTTGTATCATGAGTTCAAGTTAGAGCCTTAAAAATAGTTTGTTTTATAAAACTATATTTTTTAAAAGTTACCTTACTCTATATTATAAAGCCCATAATATAAAAGAATACTATATTTCATTAGTTTCCTTGCAAAAAACAGCTTGATTAATGAAACTGGCCACTTGCAAAAATATACAAAATGTTAATTATTTTAGAAAACTTATTGATGTTTTGTGATTGAAGTAAATTAAGCCATTGAAGTTTCTATTTTAAACATTTGACAATTAGTACTTAAATATATGAAACTTATACATGTAAGGTATTTAGCTACAAATCCTTTAGTGTGCTTAGGAATGAGAAGACACAGCA
Organism: Noctilio leporinus; assembly: GCA_004026585.1. NCBI lineage: Eukaryota > Metazoa > Chordata > Mammalia > Chiroptera > Noctilionidae > Noctilio > Noctilio leporinus. The sequence goes on from PVIW01000965.1 coordinate 39,039, forward strand.
TGCCAATCAGTGTCTTGATAAAATATTCTTAACCATGTAATTTTGTGCATGGAGCACCCTGTGTTGTGAAAATAGCTGTTCTTAGATTTTCACTGCAATTGGACTGTTAAGGTTGCCCAGGAAGAAAGAACATGCCTAATTCTAATAAACTCATTTATTTTTAGTGATATATGTATATTTTTGGTCAATGTAGGTTTAATTGGATTAAGTATTAATAACCATACCTACATAGGTATTTTGAGATCCAATCATACCTTTCTCATCGTTGTCTTGTGAATAGTTTCTGAATTTGTAAATGTGTACCATAAACTCAATCATGTTTGGTATGTTTATTTAGTGTTTGCTATGTGCTGATCACTCAAGTAGGATGAAAGAGACACTATCTTTGCTTTAAAGTGTACCCTCTGAGTAGTATTCACGATAGAATTTGCTTAAATGTGTGTGGGTTTATATTAGATTTGCCAAAATATCCGTTACGGTTTTTCTATAAAATAAGAAATGCATGTTTCATTTTCACCAATAACTTGACTGATTTGGATATTTTGAGTATGTTGGCGATCTAGTGCTATTGGCTTCCAGTGGGCAGAGGCCAGGGCTGCTGCTAAACATCTTCCAATGCATAAGGCAGCCCCACAGCAAAGAATTATTTGGCCAAAATGTCAATAGTACCAAGAAACTTCGCAAACCACTTTTGACACATTTGATCAGTCACAGCACCTTCTCCATGCACTGCACAAATCTTTCTTTCGTGTTTCAGTTGCCTTTTACCTGTCTTGAAATAATAAAGCATAACACACCAAAAATGTTGCATGCCTTTTCCATCTTCAATATTAAAATGACTGCCCCAAAATTCATCAATTTTCTTTCTTTTTTTTTTTAAAAATATTTTATTTCATTATTTTTAGAAAGAGGGGAAGGGAGAGAGGCAGACAGGGAGAGAATCAATGTATGGTTGCGTTTCACCTGCCTCCAGCCAGGTGACCTGCCTCCAGACCTGACTGGAGACCTGGTTTGCAACCTGATTATGTGCCCTGGCTGGGGAATCGAACCTGCGACCTTTGGGTTTGCAGGCCGGCGCCTTAACCACTATGCTACCAGCCAGGGCTAATTTTCTTTCTTTTTTAACGCAGGCTGCTATGACAGCTGTCACAATACAACCTTAAAGTTTTTAGAATGAAGTTAATTTAAAGACAACTAAGTGCTACGAAAGCCATCATGTGGAAAAAATGTAATGGACTTTTCGGCCAACCCAGTATCTGGGTTCTCTATTCCCTCCCAGTGGTCTCTGTGCCTGTTTGTTTTTATGCCACTATCATGTTGTTTACTATAGCTTTGCAATATAGCTTGAAATCAGAAAGTGGGATGTCTCCAGTTTTATTCTTTCTCAGGGTTGCTTTGGCTATTTGTGTGTGTGTGTGGTTCCTTACAAATTTTAGGATAGCTCCTTCTATTTCTGTGAAAAATGCCATTGGGATTTTGACAGTGTTTGCAATTAACCTAAAGGTCACTTTGGTTGTTACGGACATTTTGACAATATTAATGTGAATTCTTTCAATCCAGGAGCACTGGATATCTTTCCATTTGGTCATTCTCCAGTCTCTTTTATCAATGCTTTACAGTTTTCAGTGTTCAGATCCTTTCCCTCCTTGGTTGAAGTTACTGTTTTGGCATTTTGTCTCTCAGCACAATCAAGATTCTGCCATTAAAGGAAGGAGAAACTTACGAGTATATTAGGTGTCTCGGGCAGAAGAGCTGTTTTAGAGAATCCATTGATTCTATTAAAAACGTATTAAAACATAAAGTTAAAAATCTTAACATACTGAACTGGAGCTCTTTTCAGTTGCCTGAATACTGAGTCAGGACATTTGTTGTTGTTTGTGGTCCTAGTGCTGTCTCAGGCTGTGTGGCCAGAGAAGCCCAGCTTCCACCAAGAAGAAAGTATAGCAAATACATGTAGTCTGGGCATCAATTTGTAAGTGAAAGACCGTACGTAAATATGATTTCAAACATCTTAAAATTAAACATTTTAATTTATATTTCATGTTTATAGTTTTAACATTCAGCATCTTATATTTTCAACTATATATTTTGTTATATTGCTTGTGATCTTAGATGATGGTAAGCCTTCAAATTAAATGACCAAATGATATGTGATGTAGGTGCAAAATTGTATAGCTCAAGATATTCAGCCAGTGAGATCATTGAGTTGGCAACATATTCCTGAAGGTTTTAAGAATGAGGCTCTGAAGTTATGTGGTTATTTGAAATATATTTTGGACAAGCCTCCCTCCAGTGATGCAGAAAATGTGAAAACGTCTAGCCAAAGGATTGAATCACTGAAGAAGTGCAGAAAGAACCAGCAATAAACTTGCTAAGTGTCCTTTCTGGAAATGCAATCATTTCATCGTTACTCACATAAGTCTTCTAAAGTGCTTTGGGATACAACCAGTAATATAGATTCTGTGCCCATGAGTAATAAAATAAAATGTTACTCTTAGTCATTTGGAATTTTAAATGTTACTTTATTTCTAGATGGAGCTGAGTCATTTTTCTTCTGGGTTTCTAAGGGAATCCTCAAAATAATTGTATTTTCTCTTTATATTATTATAAGTTAATAACTGCAATAATGCTTTTTCACACAGGAAAAATAAGGTACAAGACATAAATGATATCTAAGTCATGTTTTGAATTCTGAAATCTTGTTAATATAGTCATCAGAGACTATATATAAGGAACAATTTTGCAACAAAATTAGCTTTATTCTAAACATTTTTAAAGCCAAAAGAAATTAGATGGGCCTCTTAAAATTCTTAGTCTGTGGACAAGATAATAAATATTATCTCAGTACCTTCTATTTTTAGGGCCCTATACTAGAGTGAGGGACATAAAAACCATGAAGACATTTCTTGCCCTGAAAAAGTTTATAGTTTGAGCAAATAACACAGAATAATTCATGACATGGGACAGTTTACTGATATTTAAAGCCATCCCAGCCATAAAAATCTATGGTGTTAACATGACTGCCTATTTTGGTTATTACAGCATAGCAAATCATCCTAAAATTTAATGGCTTAAGACAAAAGTAGTTTTATTATTTCTTACGATTCTGTGGATTGGCTGGGGCTCATCTGGGTGGTTCTGCTGGTTTTACTTGAAGTTTTTCACAGTTGTAGTCAGATGATAGCTGGGCTAGGGTGTCCAAGATGACTTTTCAGGCACATGTTTGAGGCCACAGGTCTTTCCAAGTGGATTCTCTCTTCCCATCATGTCTCACCCTCCAGAACATCTTTATGCAGCCTTTTTCTCCAATTGGGGTAGCCTTATGTCATGGATCCAGGCTCCAAGAATCAGGGAGTGGAGTTTATTTAGTACTTTTCATTTCTGGGATCAGAAGAGCCAGTACCATCCCTTTTCACCCCATTTTATTGATAATAACGAGACCAGCCTCTGCTGGGGAGGCAGAGTTAGGGACTAAATTTCACCTCTTGATGTGAAGAACAAAGAGGCAGGGGAAGCATTTTTGGAGGTCATCTTTGGAGGCGAAGTACCACACTGCCTGAGGAGTGGTCAGGCCTTCATGGCTGTGGGAGTTCTAAGAAAGAGGATTCTCTGAATTTGGGTGACTAAAGAAGTTTCCAAAGATCAACTAAGGCTTTTTTTTAATTTAAGTTGCGTATTTTATTGTTTTTCCTGAGTTAAAAAGGCTGAGCTTAGAGGAGATGGCAGGGAAGGGATGTGTGGTGGAAATTCTAGGATCCTCTGTAGAATAGTATGCAAAAGTGCACAGGTAGAAAAACAAGATTAATAAAAATTCTAATAAAAATTTTAAAACTTGACCCAAAGTAGTAGTTGTGAGAGGTAGGCATTGCTTGTTTCAATTACTGTAGAACTGGTGAAAATACATAGGAAATAAATGCTTATAAAAAGGCTGGTATAGTTCTAAATGGGGAACACACTCAGCAGCTGCAGAGCCAGTGACTACCATTGAACCCTTATGAGGTTAGAAGTAAGATGGACGAAATTTGACTTGGAAGACTTCTCTGTTGATTTCCATCAGATTTGAGAATTTATTCAGATAGCTAGACAATGCTATCCTTGTAGCATCTCATTTGAATGCAGTCCAAATGAAAAAAGAGATGTGTCGGCATGGCATTTGGAAGTTTTCCTTCCTGGATGATGAAGGTTGGTAGAGTGCAGTTTCACAACAGTGGGGCTGGTATTCATCAGCTTGGAGGTGGAAGCTCACAGCTCAGAGAGCAAGCAGTACAAATGGGCAAGTATGGTAGGCAGCCCTCTTTCTTCCTGAGACGGAATGGGCATCTTTCAAGGTCAGTATATTCCTGACGGGATTCCAACTATCTCTAGTTTTGTACTTTGCTGCATTAGTAACAGTTGGCCTCTCTCATCATTTCTATCATTAATGTTTAGAAGTAGTAACTGAGGATCCAGCTATTAGCAGTAGTAGAGGTGACAGGGTGAGGGTGAAGGGCAGCTAAGACAGCAAAACCAGAGCAGATGCTGCAGCTGAGGTCCCCTACCTGGTCATTCCTTTGGAATTCCCACTGTCAGAATGTCTGTGGCTAGTTCTGTCACACAAATTAGGTTTCCCGCTGTATTATTAAAGTACTTTATTCCCTAGAGACAAACTGAAAAGCACATGATTCTTTCCCTTAGTCATAGGACTTGGCAGCAGGAAAGTGTGCCACATGGTGAGTAAAATGCCATTGATTAAAGGAGAGAAGAGCACAGAGGTGCCTTCGTGGAGCAACTTGATGTGCCTGTGTTTTCGGGACGGGGCTGTGATTGGAGCTTTGGTTCTCATTTTGACAGTGCCGCCCTGGGACTAATTTATCCTCTGTGCACAGTTCAGCCTTGGGCACACATCTTTAGGTCTGGTTGTTATTCTCTTTGTGAAGGAACATCGGCAATATAACCATTAAATCTTTAATTTTACCTTATGTTTAGACTCTAGGATCTGAGGAGAAAGCTAGAATAAAATAATGCAGGGCCTTTTCCCTAGTGGTATGAAGAAAAGGGGATATGTGAATTGGGGAAAGGAGGAGAGCCAGTCTATTCACAGAGCATCACATCGAAATTCCAATTTTTCAACTAAAGGTAGGTAGATGGTTACAGCCAAACTCACAATTTAAGGAAAAAGGTTCTTTATGGAAACATTTATCTCCAGTTGTCTGCTCATCACTGTACACGTTCATCAGGTGATCTACTCCCCAGCCTCTTGTTACAAAAATAAATAAATAAATTGCCAGAGTTAGTTGCTAGTCTTGAGGTTTGAGTTGCTCCTATTCAAATACTTTATTTTAAACCTTGGTAAATGTAGCAGGCAGGTGGTGTCACTGTCTGCTTAATTTAAGTGGAGTGGGAAGGGAAGGAGTAACAAATTTGGTAACAACTGCATTGTTGCCTAACTCAGGATGCAGAAGGTGACAGTTAGGTACCTTGCCATTGTTTTTAGCCAGTGTGAATCTGATGTACCGGAAGATTGGGACAGCTAGGAAGTTTTCTCAGCAAAACTCACACTTCTAAGAAATGTACTTTAATCCACCTTTTAACTTGCTTTGCATAAATAATCCACATGCTAACACACCACGAACTTGAAGAGTACTTATCAAAACATCACCAAATCAGTTTCAAAGTGTAGCCAATTTCCTGTCCCTCCCTCAGAAAGCAAATAATAATAAAAGATTTATTCCAAATATAAGTCTACCAGAACCTTGGAGAACCTTCACAGTAACTTGCTTTGGAAAACTTCAGGAAATTTTGTGCATAACCCCATCATAGTGAGAACTCACTGCCCAAGTTACCCATGAGTCTGCTTAAGAATTCTTTCGGAGAGGAAGCAGTATGAAATAAAAGGGGTTGCTCTCATTTTGAAACTCCAAAGCAACTGTAAGGTCTGAACACTGCAAATGATCTCATCTTTGGTTTAGAGAAAATAGAAATTAACTTCTCCACCCAAATACTTCAAATTGTTAACCTGCTGGAATGAAGGTAGGACTGGATATGTGCAGGTGATGGGTGCTGTTATTTATGATTCTTTTGCACCTCTTGCCATGTATGCATTAATCAGCTGGCTCTTAATGACTCCATACATAGCACAGTTATGTATGAATTCATTCATTTAGCTCTTTTCTGATGAAGAGCACAAGATGATTGATTATTTGTGGAATTTTCCAGCATGGATACAATTCTCAAGTAACCATGGCACACCAACTTCAGAGGTACACTTAGCTATACCCCCACGTACAAGGGTCATTACAGTTAGAATGTCCCCTGAGTTTCTTCCTAACATTAACTTTAACCACCACAGATAGAGATGGAATAAAAAGAATGCATTGGCCTTCAGTCTGTTTCTGAGTAAAGTAAAGCCATGATGGTGAGATACTTTTATCAGAGTGCTTCAGGATTCATTCCTGTTGTGATATATTACCTGGTGTACATTGAATGCATACAAAAGTAATTCATCTTATGTGAAAGTATGAACTCAAAGTCCAGAAGAAGAGGATCAGAGCTGTGTGCATACAACAGATTGCAGAATCTCAGACATATTTATGTGACAATTTGAAAATATTTGTGATTCTCATAGCTATACTTCTTGGAGGAAAAAGAATCCTCCAAGAATCCATTTCATATTTATAGAAAAGGGTCATGAATAAAGAAGAAGAAGAAGACGTTAGCTACTATTGTTGTAAATAGAAATATGTTGTATATAGAAACTGAAAGGATTTGACCTTATACCAAATATTGAAGAAAAAAATATTTTACTACATTGTTGTTAAGTCTGAACATTTTTTTTTTAACTTTGGTAGATAAATAGTTATCTAGCACTTCAATAATTGGCCTTCTTATGCTGGTTAGAAATCATGTTCAACTTTATTGAGATTGAAAGGCAAAAATGTTAATGCTGAAATGAATCAGTTATAGTAACGAATCACTCAATAAGCATAGTCAGAGCCCCAACTTTTCACCAGGTCTTCTCTGAGTGGAACAGCAATTGCACACATAAGAGATGCTGTTTCCAAGGAACCCCAAGTGCATGAAACTCAGTCGAGATTCCCATAATTCCAGGAAACATTTTTTTTGTTGTTGAAAAAGTGTTAAATCTTAAATTGTGAAGCAGAGACTTTACCCTTTTCTCCTTATAAGGTGTTCTTTTCTGGAAAATGTGTAGATTACTTGGAAGAACTTTGGAGATTTTGCTAATCCTTGGGCCTGGATCCTCCACCACCCGTAGCTTGGGAAAAAAGGAGAGGTGCTGGCCACCAGTGCTGTCAGGCCAGCCTTTTGGGTGAATTGAATGTTCTTGGTTTGTGTTACACTGTTCGGCATCCCCTGAAACCTGCCCTGGTTTATTCCAACCATTGTGGTCTGAATTTCACCCAACATTTTACTAATATTTATCAGTGCTAAACCCAGTATTGCTTGATAAGTCAAATTTGTTGCAAATCACTACCAATTGTATGAATACATTATTTACTCATAACTGGTAAAAAAAAAATCATGCTGCTATTAAATGAGTTGACATACTCATTGTAATTATCTGGGTTGGGAGTCTGAGTAAGTATGATTATTCTGGAGAAAGAAAAATCAGCAGAATTAAAGTATAATTTCATGAAAACTAATCTTTGACAGTTATAAACGTAGGCATTTTCTAAAAATGTGTTTCATTTTATTGTAGCAGTTTTTATTTTTCTCTGTTTCTTGTTATAAAGTCCCTATAAATTGTCTGAAGCTTGGAAGGATGAATTCAAATATTTCAGCCAAAGCTTGGCAGCGGATGCGCTGAACCTAGTTTCATTACCAGTTCCAGACGACCCACCCTCCAGATTGAGGGTTGTGCCATCAGCCCCTAAAGTCATGGCTGAAGTGACTCCTTGCCAGGGGAAGTGCTCATGGCACAATTCCAGTTTGGAACAGAGACTGGCATTTGATTTAAGCTTGGGAACAGAGGCAGAGAAGAAGCCAGGATCCAAACTGAAGCTGGAGTAAGGCTGTCAGTACTGAAGCACATCCTCCAAGATTCACTGGGGTGCTCTCAGATTTTGTATTAAATTGAAAGTAATGAGACCTCCTATTGGGTACTGATTTAAGGTGGAAACCCACTGAGGAGTTTAGTGATGAGCAGTAGGCCTGCTCTTGTTTTTAATGCTGGTTAGGGTAGACAGGACTCTCTGCTTCCATTGAGCTGTCACCGAAGTCATGGAAAGGACTGAGGAAGAGGTCGATAAGTTCCACTCTGGCCTCAGGTGCCTCCTTAGGAGCATAGGTAGGGGTTACCGGTTATCTTAACTCGGACTCCTCAAGTATTGCATAATAGGCATAAAATGTTTCATTTGTTCATTTATTTCATAAGTACTAAGCTCCTACTATGCACCAGGTATGGTGCACCTAGTATACAGGTTTATAGTAGTGGCCTCCACAGATAATGATACCGACATTATGAACTTGCAATCTAGGGGTGGTTAAATTTATTAATTTCTAAAACTTTTTTCCTTTTCTTCTTTAAAAAAAAATTAAGTTCATTCTGACATGATAACAAAAGCATAGAAACTTTTGAGTCACTGTTAGTAGTGATATTAATTCTATGTTGTCATAGGATGTTTATTGGCATCTGAGTCACTTCTATTGCTGGTAGTACCACTCTTTGAACAAGGGAAAGGGGCCTCAGCCCTGGACCTTGAACTTCTTCAGAGATCTAGTTGATGACTAGACAGACATCCCAAACACACACACACACACACACACAGAATTGATTGAAGCATGTATGGGCACCTCTGTTTCTCATGATCCATATTCAGCCCTAACAGAGAAAACAGGAACCTTAAAGATCTTGAACATCTCTTAAGACTTATAGTTTAAGACCCCATAGGAATGCTTTTCTACTTTCTTGTTGTTGTTGCTGCTGTTGCTGTGTTCTTGAAACAAAGGCAACTTTCTGAATGTGGTGAGTTGGTGGATTGTGCTGCTGCTCTTTGGAGCTGGTTACAGCTTCAGGGTGTAGGAAAGATTTTGCCCCCAGCTTTATTGTGATGTTGATAAATAACATTGTGTTAGTTGTACAACAAATTGAATTGAAACACATATTTCATTGTGATCATTACCACAGCCAACCTCTCTATCACACATTTAAGTGGAAGGAGTACTTAGGTAATTAGATAACTGAATTTGTTGAATCTTTCTTAGATAGCATGACTGGAATAAATTCTTATTAACAAAGCCTTCTTTACCAGTAATGCCTAACATCTATTTTTATTCTTGCTGCTTTTGTGTTCCAATTTGATTCTGAAGGTACAATTAGCATAGTATTTATGTTTGCCTAAGGCAGCTTAAGGATATTGTGCAATACTTAACAATTTATATTTCACTTAAATTTACATATGTAGGTATATATGTAATGTGCCTAAATCATGACATCAATTAGAATAAGTTGATTCAAAGTGTCAGAATTGCTAATAGTTTTCTTTCTTCTTTTTGTTAAAATATTTAATACACTTAAAAATGAAATTTCAGCATTATTTAAATATTTTGTATTTAAATTTTTAATGTGAATTATAATCTTGTTCTTCACTTCTGATAAATAATTTTGAATATTTAGAAGAAAATAATTTTGCAATTATGTGTGAGATAATTTTAACATTTTTATTTTGTAAATTATCTTAATTTACATTTTTATAAAAATATGTTCATATTTTATACACTTTTATGATTATATATATTTTTAAATTCTTAAATACCTTTAAATCTTGATAATTATAATAATATAATAGCAATTTCGCTGGATGTAAGAAAAATAATTAAAAAAATAAGAATGATACAGTTCTTTATTTTATTACTAAGTTCATCCACAGACCACTTACATAACTATAGTACTTATTTAATTCTCTCTGTTAATTTGATGACTTCCAGTCATTAAAAAAATCATAGCTTAGCTTTATACACTTTATCTTTCTTTTTTGCAAGTATATTTGTCAATGTAGGAAAATAGAATATATTTTAATGAAAAGTTGGCTTGATATATGTCAGGGGAAGGAAGTCCCCTGTCTGCGTATGGCTGTGACTTCCAATGGAGTCAGCTTTATCTCTGGAACACCGGCTCTGTAAGGAACTGACTCAGCAACTCTGAACTGGCTGATGTCACTCCTTATGTAACCCTTTGGCATAGAGCCTCCTTTGTGCCCATGTGTATACAAGGCTGCCCTGGTTGTAAGCTGTGCTGTGTGGGAGAATGGTTGTGTGTGTGGAAGCACCAGCACTCTCTGAGGCCATATGCAAAACCTCCCATCGGATCCACGCAAGTTCTTTCCTCCTGGACCAGAGCCCTCCCCACTATCATCATTTGGTGGTCTCAGACCCAACAATATATACATTTAAAAGTACAGAATATAGTATGTTGGCCTGTTTGTATTCTTGTACCTGGCTCACAAATGTTAGGGTTCACCAGCCAGGTGGTTAATTAATTGCGACTAGACTTCACCATATTTCAAACATTTTAATTTTCCACAAATTATTGAAAATGGAAATGAATTAAGCACAGGTATTTTAAGGGCTTGCTTTAGTTTTGTTCTGCTGGTTTTCTTACCTCCCATTTTGATGGCCACCATTCACTGCACTATTTCTGTGGTCTCCTCACCCAGCAGAAGTTCTGTAAGAGTTTCCAGAGGCTACTGGGAGCACAGAAGCTGCATCCATCTCTGTCTTGCCTTGCTCCTGCCTCTTTGCTTCTAATCTTTTCTCTTGACTGGGCTTTCCTGGTTGTATTCTATTGATTTTGCCTAGAATCTTTTTCTGATTTGCCCTTTGTGTTGATGATGTCTTTGGGCAGTTGGCCAGGTTTTAACCTGACATCACCTCAGAATGCTATATTCGGTAGCATCTACTACATACCCCTCCACTGGTACACGGTTCTGCCCCAGGATCTCTACCCCTCAACCGCCATTCCACCCACTTCTCATATTAGGATGAGAAGACACATTTTTGTAAATAAGCTAAACTTTGATGTAACCAAAATTCATTTGATAATACTTAAAATTCATAAATGTATTCTTTTGAAATATGGGATTTTATTAAAGGTAAAATTGATGGTACCAGGAGAATGGGGTTCAATTTAGAAGTAGTAATTTAGCATTTTAAGCCATTCTGTAGACTTTGATTTTTTCTTTAACTACACACGATTTGCATTAAGTGCAATGGATTTTTATTTAGCCTTCTACCCTTCACTAATAAGAGTTCAAGTCCAGTCTATGTGGTCAGATAGGAAACAGAGTCTTTCTTCTTTCCTACTTGTGACATCTGCATCAATCAAACAGTATCACTGTCTCCCTGTTATAAAGCAAATGCCCAGTGTACAGCAGCACAGGAGAACAACCCCCACCCTACCCAGGTAAATGTCATCAGTGTACTGCAGTGCCTGTGCTCTGCTCAAACTAGCATTCACTATTTGAGTAAAAGTAGCAAAATGTCTCATTATTGTATATATACAAGGGAAGACCCCAAAAACCTCAGAATTTTTAATAAATAAATTGTAAAAATTGTGTATTAATTTGCCCTGGCTGATAGCACAGTGGATAAGGCACCAGCCTACAAACCCAAAGGTCGCAGGTTCAGTTCCCCAGCTAGGGCACATGGCAAGGCTGCAAACCAGGTCTCCAGCCAGGTCTGTGGCTGGAGGCAGGTGAAAGGCAACCATACATTGATGTCTCTCTCCTTCCCTGCCTATCTCTCTTCCCCTCTTTCTAAAAATAATGAAATAAAATCTTTTAAAAAATTATGTATTTATTTTTACATGGTAACTTCAGTGACTTTCCAAGAACTCCATTTGGTGCAATACACCTATGGAGAAACTTTTCCACTACCCAAAACAGTTTTTGAACTGTTCGACTTTGATGCCTTTTAGTGCTTCTGCCATTTTGTTTTGTTTTTTGGCTTATTTGTTTCACCACTGTCATAGTGGCAAAATGTTTCCCTTTGAGGAGTTTTTTCATCCTGGGAAACAAACAAAATGTTGGCCAGATGAGATCAGGTAAATAGGGAGGATGGGGCATGGGGGTCATGCCATTTTTTTTGTCAAAAGCTAACAAACAGCATGGTGTGGACAGGTATGTTCCCACCACGCCACCCGTCATGAAATGGGCAAACATGTTGGAAGAATCTTCCAAAGCAATTTTGCTGAAGCCAAATGCAGCCTCTCACAACAACATCAGCTGGTGCACTGATACAGATGAGTTCCTAGAACAGCCCCCTAGCAGGGGAAGCCTGTGCTTCAAGGCAGTCATCCTCCAGGAGACAATTCTGGCTTTTTTGGGTCCCTCCTGTTGTATACCCTGTACTAGTTGACTGTATTGGGCTCTGTGTTCAGGACATGGTCATCCATTCCATTTGTCAGTTTTTACTGTTCTTTGGATCCATTCCTGCACACAGTACACCATCAGTAAGCATATTCCTGAATGCTGTCTAATGCTATTTTCATAAGCCTGTACTTCACAAGTTGGCAATATCTGTAGAGATTAGTATTTATATCTTAAAATAGGTTAAGTAGTTGGATAGTGCACACTAGAGAAACAGTCTTAACTGACTGGCTTTTCCTTTTGTTTCAAATAATTTCTTTTATGCATCACCCATTTTTTACTTTTCCAGTCAGCTTCTTCTAGGTAGGTAATAGGGGCATAAAGATGAATATACACATGACCTTAATACTAGATGAACTCATGATCTAGTACTAGTCATTACAGTTCTTAATGATTCCTATGGTTGGTATATAAATGGTATATGGGAGCACAAAGGTGGAAAGCAGCAAGATTAGAAATGATATTCTCCACTTGAGTGAAAACAGACTTTAGAATTTCGCCTGTGTAGTAAAACCATTAAACATCACTAGAGTGGGGGCTGAGAGGAGGCAGGCAAAGGAGAGATGGGGGGGCATCTGTGTTAGTGTCAATAATAAGAATAAAGTTTAAAAAGTGCTTTCCTCTAAAAAATCACTTATAATTTAATACACAAAAGTTATGTTTTAAGTGATTAGAGAATTAGAAATAAAAAGCATCTGGTGAAAAAATAAATCCAGACTATGAATTCTTAATTTCAGTTATGAATTAAATAACTAAGAAAATGATTTTCTAGTTTTTCCTCTTTGCAAATAAATTCTAAGCCTTTCCACTCTCCACTGAGAACCTATCCTAACTAGTGCTATGTTTTTATGGTGAGGGCTGGCGTAGCTCCCAGGGACAGAACTCCAGGTCACATCCTGGCTACCTTCCCAAATCACAGTTAAAAAAGTAAACTCAAGTATAAAAAATAATTGTAGGAATTAAGTAAATAGACATTTGGTGTTTTATATTCAGTGTATCTTGATTTTAGAAATTATATACAAATTCTACAGAGAGAAATGCTATATTTTGCCTTCATTTTCTAATTAATCTATTATAATAACTTTGCTGTCTTTACCATAAAAAGTAATGTATTAAATACCTTCAAAGGCAATTAGGATACTTTTTTCTTTTCTGAACAGCATCTAAAGTGAGAAAGCAAATATGTTCTACATTTTAATAGCCCTGTTGTATGGACAGATGCAATGAAGACATGAATTAGACAAAAGGTAACTTGTTCCAGGGTGGGAGTTGGGGATTAAGTGTCTTCCTAAACCAATACCTAACAGGTTTCCAACTACGCTATAGTTTATGCAGACTTCCAAACTGGAGAGTAGATGTGGTCTGGATTGTTCATAGATGATTCAGAAGGACCCGCAAAACTAACCATGTCTACTTTCCCAAGTGCCAACAGCATGCATCTCTCCCTCACTGTTTCAGTGTGAGCTTGAATTCTAGACATTATGAAACATATTATTAGCCAGACCCCTAGTGACTTTTAGTAAACAGAATTGAGTGTAAATAATATTTATGACCTTGTAGACTACTTGGCTGAATCCACCTTCAAAGACAGTTTTATTCTGCTTCTGCAGCAATGTTTCACCATCTACAGTAGCACACACACACATATATAAAAGTACAGTCAGACCAAGCCAAATGGAGAGACGAAAGAGTAATTCACCGCAGGAAAAAAATATATAAAGGAAGGTGACTAAACTGAGACTTCATACAACTGTTTATTTGTCATAAAACCATCCATGAGCTAAGATATAAGCATAAGCATTAAGTGAATGACAGTTGTTTTATTGTGTTTTCAACATTTTTAGTTGTATCTTAAAAAATACCAGATGCTGTCCGCATGATGCCAAACATATGGCTTTTGGCTGCGCTCTTATGATCTGTAGTAGATTGTTATAATGTACAGGGCAGGAAAAAAAAGAGATTTACAGATAGCCCTGGCCTGAGTGGCTCACAGCTGGATCTAATTTCACTGAACTGATGGCCTCTTCCCTCCAGCACCTTCTATTTTATCAAATGCCACATATTGTTTTTTGAAGTGGTTTTTGTTGTCATAGTGAATACCACAGATGGATAGCACACAGGACATTTGGTTGTCTGTTTTCTGACTAAGGTCAGGACCTACTGTTGTTCATGTTTGGGTGGAGGACGTATTTCATGGGACTGCCCCCAAAAACTAATGAGTTTCAGCTGTCTAAGAGATAATGTATAAGACATTGCTCACTTGGTTGACATACTTAGGGGCTATTATAGTCGTTAGCATTCTTAGGCACTAATATGGTGCCTCCTCCTAAGCGTGTTTTCTCTTTGTATCAGTTTCTAAGCTGATGTATCACCTGGAAAAAAGATAGAAAGGTTAAGAAAGTGAAGAAATAAATGCTAATAATTTAATTGTAATTTCCTATATACTTTTCTGCATCTTTAAGCTTCTCAGGGATCCAAAATATGTCATGTTCTACCCCAAACATAGCCCAGGGCAGGTGCATAAATAGGGACTTAAATGGCTGTTGAATGACTAAATGCAAAAGCATTTATTCAAAGAGTTTCTATAAATTTGATAATTATGGATAGAGTGAATGAGTGGTATATGAATGGTAAAGTTGTAAGTCTAATTTTGTTTTCTAATTTTTCCTTAGGCCCTATTAAGAGCTTTGTTGCTCTTTGTTCATGTTATGTTTCTTTCTCACTGTAGTGTAATACTTGTATGTATTTTACCTATCATTTCCTAAATGATGAATATCAAGATTTCCTCTAACGCTTCTAACACAGGGCATTGCCCACCATCCCTGCTGTTTCCATGACATTGTGATATAGGGCCAAATGGGACATAAGTGCTATCTACACTTACGGATCGAGGTGGCCAAGTTTTAAATGTTACTGGAGTCATACTTTCTATTTTTAAACTTGTTTGAACACAATTTTATTTTTAATTTATTAGAGTGACATTGGTTAATAAAATTATGTAGGTTGCAATGTAGTACAGTTTTATGATACATCATTTACATTTTGTATTGTGTGTTTACCGTTCAAAGTTAAATCTCCTTTTGTCACCATGCATTTGACTCCCTTTGCCTTTTACTCCTCCTATCTCACTCTGCTTTCCCTATGGTGAGCACCATACTATTGTCTGTGCCTATGAATTATTTATCTTTATTGGTTGCTATCAGTTTTGTATTCCATATAATAGTGAAATCATATGGCTCTTGACTTTTTCTGACCTATTTCTCTTCGCATGATATTCTCAAGATACAGCCATGTTGTTGAAATGGCAATATTTCTTTTCTTACACCTGAGTAATATCCTATTGTACATATACACCACATCTTCTTTATCTAGTTATTTATTAATGGGAACTGGTTTTTTCCATGTCCTGGCCATTGTGAATAATGCAGTGAACATAAGGGGTGCATAAGGGGTGTTTTAAAAATTTTGGATAGATACCCAAAAGAGGGATTGGTTTTAGAGATGATGAATTTGACCTCAAAGGCAAGGGAAATAAAAGCAAAAATAAATGAATGGGACTATATCAAACTAAAAAGCTTCTGCACAGCAAAAAAAAAAAAAAAAAAAAGTGACAACAAAGCAAAAAGCCAACTGACCAAATGGGACAAGATATTTACAGACAACACCTTCAATAAGGGGTTAATATCCAAAATATATAAAGAGCTCATGCAACTCAATAACAAAGAAATAAGCAATCCAATTTTAAAATGATCAGAGGACTTGAACACTTTTTCCCAAGAAGACATACAATGGCCAAAGATGTGTAAAAAGATGCTCAACTTCACTAGCTATTAGGAAAAGGCAAATCAAAATTACAATAAAATATCTCTTCACACCTGTTAGAATGGCTATTATCAATAGGACGAGTAATACACTTGGAGAGGTTGTGGAGAAAAAGGAAGCCTCATTTGCTACTGTTGGGAATGTAAACTGGTACAGCCACTACGGAAAACAGTATGGAAGTTCCTCAAAAAATCAAGAATAGGATGATCATATGACACAGAAAACTGTGTTCTTTTTTCTTTTTTTTAATGGGAGACTTTTTCAAGAGGTTTCTGCTTCTTTAGTATTCATTTAGAAAACCAGACAGACTTCCCTAAACCATTTCTAGGAATTCTCTTGTCCTTTAGTTATGTCCCCAGAGAGGAGGGTACATTTCTTTTCCTCAGAATTTCAACCTCATCCACTCCACTTAAACTAGTTTACAGCCTTTGAATTCCATAATTACATAGCTCAAGCAAATCAAAACTGATTTCCTACATCTGTTCTGCTCTTGCCTTCTTATGATTCATTAGCCACAATGCAGCCAGATTGTTCTTTTTTTATTGTTTTGACACTTATTTCATTCTTGTTCCAATTTTTATTGTAAAATACACAAAGCACAAAATTTACCATCTTAATCTTTCAGTGCATATTTTTGTGGTATTAAATACATTTATAATTTTGAGCAACCATCACCGTCATCCATTCCATAACTATTTTCATCTTATAAAACAACTCTCTGCCTATTAAACAATGTCTCCACTCCACCCCCTCCTCTAGCCTGGCAATCACCAGTCTAACTTCTGTCTCTAAAATTTTGACTATCCTACCTACCTTATGTAATGGAATCAGACAGTATTTGCCATTCTCTATCTGGCTTTTTTCACTTAGCATAATGTCTTCAAGGTTCTTCCATGTTTCAGCATATGTTAGAATTTCTTTTTTTAAAGGTTAAATAATATTTCATTGTATCCATTTTGCTTATCCATTCATCTGTCAATAGGCACTTGGGTTGCTTCCATGTTTAGCTACTGTGAACATGGGTGTAAAAATACCTCTCTCAGACTTTGCTTTAAATGTTTTTGGGTATATACTCAAAAGTGGAACTGTTTGATGTTATAGTGATTCTATTTTTAATTATTTGAGGAACTGCCATACTTCTTCCCTACAGCAAGCTGTACCATTTTATAGTCCCTCCAACAGTACATAATATTTTCAATTTCTGCACATCTTCATCAACACTTGTTATTTTCTGATTTTTTTTATAGTAGCCATCCAAATGGGTGTGAGGTGCTACATCATTGTAGTTGCAATTTGAATTTCTCTAATGATTATGTTGAATATCTTTGTAAATGTTTTTAAAAACTTGACAAACTTTACTTTTTAAAAAGAACTTTAGCTTTTATTTTTCAATTATAGTTTACATTCTGTATTATTTTGTATTAGTTTCAGGTATACAATATAGTGTTTAGACAGTCAAATACTAGTGTTTCTCTCAATATTTCCAGTACCCACCTGACAATGTACAGTTATTGACAATGTTATTGACTATATTCCCTACGTTGTCGTTTACATCCCTGTGACAATTTTCAACTGCCTTCTCATGTGCTTATTGAACATGTGTATATTTTCTTTAGGGAAATATTTAAGTCTTTTGTTTATTTTAAAAATAGAGTTGTTGAGTTTAGTTATCTTTATATTCTGGTTATTGATACCTTTCAAATATGTAACTTGCAAATATTTTCTCATTCTATGTGTTGTTCTTACTTTTTTGATACTGTATTTAATACACACATTTAAAATTTTTTCAGAAAGTCCTATTTGTCTGTTTTTTCTCTTGTTCACTATGCCTTTCATCTCATCTCATATGCAAAAATCCATGACCAAATCCAGTGTTGTGAAGTTTGGCCCTATGTTTTTTTCTAAGATTTATATTGGTTAGATCTAACACTGAGGTGTTCATTTTAAGCTTATTTTTGTATAACAGCGTTAGGTAAAGGTTCACCTTCATTTATTTACAGGTGATATTCATTTTTCCTAGCACCATTTGTTGAAAAGAGTATCCTTTCCACATTGAATCATCTTGGCAACATTATTAAAAATTATTTGACCATATCTGAGAAAGTTTCTCTGTTTTATTCTACTGGTCTATGTCTATCTTTATGTGAGTACCACACTAATTGATTACCATAGCTTTGTATGAAGTTTTTGAATCAGGAAGAGTGAGTGCTTCTTTTCCAGCATTATTTTTGTTATTTAGGGCCCCTTGAGATTCTATATGAATTTTAGTATGGGTTTTTCTAATCTTTCAAAAACCATCACTTTTTATCAATATTTCATTGAAACTGTAGGTTGCTTTGCAGTATTGACATTTAATAGTCTTAAATCTTTGACCCCTGAACATGGGATGTATTTTTCTTTATTTATGTTTTCCTATCCTTCCATAAGTCTTTCACCTCCTTAGGAAAAGTTACGTTTATTCCTAAGTATTTTATTCTTTATGGTGCTATTGCAAATGCAATTGTTTTTCTTTTCAAATTGTTCATTGTTAGTGTATAGAAATGTAAATGATTTTTGCTTGTTATCTTTGTATCCCAGTACTGATACACTTACTATTTCAAACAGAATTTTGGTGGAATCTTTAGGGTTCTCTACATATAAGATTGTAACATCTGTTAACAGAGATAATTTTACTACTTCCTTTCCAATTTGTATGCCGTTTATTTCCTTTTATGCCTAGTTTCTCTGGCTGGAATTCCTGGTACTAAGTTAAATAAAAGTGGCAAAAGCAGGAATCCTTGCCTTCTTTCTGGTCTTAAAGAAAATTGTTGGAATCTTTCACCACCAATATGATGTTAGCTGTAGGTTTTCTTTTTTAAATTTCTGACTATTGTTAGGTGGGTATATTTTCTTCTATTCTTGGTTGAGTGTTTTTATTATGAAAGTGTTGAATTTTGTCAGATACATTTTCAGCATCACTGAAGATGATTACATGGTTCCCCCTCTTTCATTCTATGAACATAATGTATAACATTGATTGATTTTCATAGGTGGAGCTATCTTTGCAATCCAGAAATAAATCCCACTTGGTCATGGTGATTAATGCTTTTAATGTGTTTTTGACTTTGGTTTGCTACTATTTTGTTGAGGATTT
The DNA here is from genome assembly GCA_004026585.1 of Noctilio leporinus. Lineage (NCBI taxonomy): Eukaryota > Metazoa > Chordata > Mammalia > Chiroptera > Noctilionidae > Noctilio > Noctilio leporinus. The sequence continues at coordinate 58,356 of PVIW01000965.1, forward strand.
TTAAAATCAATGTTTATAAGGAATATTAATCTGTAATTTTCTGTTATGTGCTTTTGTTGGCATTGGTTTCCAGGTGGTGCTGCATCTCATTGAATGAATTAATAAGCATCCCCTCCTTTTCAGTGCTTTGGAAAATTTTTTATAAGATTGGTGTCAGTACATATTTAAATGTTTGGAAGAATTAACTGTGAAGATATCAGATCCAGGGCTTTACTTTGTTGAGAAGTTTTTGGTTGCTGATTTAATTTCCTTACTAGCTATAGGTTCACTTAGATTTTATATTTCTTTTTCTTTTTTATTAAATTTTATTGTTGCATTACATCCATCCCATTTTTACTCCCCTCTGTCCCCTTCTCCACCCGCCCACTCCCCCACAAAGTCAATCCCACTTGTTGTCCATGTCCATGATTCTTCCATACTAGTTCCTTGCCTAAATGGCTGCCCTTCTTTGCCTCCTCCTCCCCCTTTCCCCTTCCCCACTGCCCACTGAAGGTCTATTCATTGTACTCATGTATCTGGTTCTGTTTTGCTTATTTGTTTGTTTTGTTCATTATTATCCTGTAATGGGTGAGATCATATGGTATTTGTCTTTCACTGACTGGTTTATTTCACTAAGCATAATACTCTCCAGTTCCATCCATGTTGTTGCAAAGAGTAGGCGTTTCTTCCTTCTTTCTGATGTGTGGTATTCCATTATGTAAATGTACCAAAATGTTTTGATTCAATCATCCACTGATGGGCACTTAGGTTGTTTCCAGCACTTGGCTATTATAAATAATGCTGGTATGAACATAGGGGTATGTAGGTTCTTCTGAACTGGTGTTTCAGGGTTCTTCGGATATAGTTACAAGATTCATAAGTTAAAGTTGGTTAAAGCATTCATAAGTTAAAGTTGGTTCTTATCCATTCAGCTGCCCTATGTTTTTTGATTGGTGCATTTAATCCATTTACCTTTGTACCTGTGTTTCTGTCTCTGTTTCTTCATCTTCTTAAAGCAGACCCTTTAACATCTCTTGCAATGATGATTTGGTGGAGATGTATTCTTTTATACTTCTTTTGTCTGGGAAATTCCTTATTTCACCTTCAAAAATTTTTTTTCAAGCAATGACAAATAAAGGCCTATATTTCTTTTTTTAATTGTTGTTCTTTTTCAATTGTCCAAATCCCGTCCCCTTCTATTTCTCTCCCTTGCCTATCCCCCTCTACTCTCCCAGCATCAATCCCCACCCTGTTGTCCATGTCCAAGGGTCATTTATACATGTTTCTTGATTAGACCTGTCCCCTTCTTTTCCCACTTTCCTTGTGATTTATTCTTGGCAGGTTTGTGTTATAGAAATTGTCTACTTCATCTGGGTTATCCAATTTATTGGTGTGTAACTGTTTATGGTATTCCAATCATCTTTTTATTTCTATAGAATTGGTATCAATGTCTCAACTTTCATTTCTGACTTTAGTGTTTGATCCATCTAGTTAAATATGTGTCAAATTTGTTGACTTTTTTCCAAAGAACATCTTTTTGTTGTAATTGGTTTTCTCTATTGTTTTTCTAGTCTATATTGTTTGCTTTCTTCCTTGGGCTAGCTTTGGGAACAATTTATTTTTTTATTTCAAGTACCTTAAATTATAAAGTTAGGTTGTTGATCTGAGGTTCTTATTTTTATTTTAAATGGGCACTTATAGCTAGAGATTTTATTCTGAGCACTGCTTTCACTACATCTCTTAAGTTTTACTATGTTTTGTTTTTATTCATCTTTGAGTATTTTCATAATATGTCCTATGATTCTTTTTTAAACTCATTGTGTGTTCCTTAATGTCAACATTTTTGTGATTTTTCAACTTTTCTTCTATTATTGATTTCTAACTTCATCACATGTGGGCAGCAAAAATACTTTGCATAATATCTATTTTTAAAGACATATTGATTTTTTTCTAATACATAGTCTATCTGGGAGAATGTACCCTGTACTTAAGAAAAATGTTTATTCTCTGGTTGTTGGGTAGTGTTTTGTATATGTACAATATATTTGGTGTTTTTTAAGCTCTCCATTTCCTTATTTCTTGTTGATCTATCAATTACTGAAAGTGGAGTATTAAAGTTTTCAATTATTATTATAGAGTCATTTCACCTTTTATTTCTGTTCATTTTGGCTTCTTGTATTTTACAGATCTGTTGTTAGGTGAGTAAATATGGTATCTTTTTGTTGTTCTGAAGTGTTTATTAACATATAATGTTTTCCTTTGTATTTTCTAAGCTTTTTAAAAAAATTTAAAGTCTCTTTGATCTGATATTAATATAGCTACTCAGCTCTCTTTTGATTATTATTTGCATGGCATATCTTTTTCATCATTTCACTTTCACCTATTTGTGCCTTTGGATGTGAGGTGAATTTCTTAGAGAACATGTGATTGAATCGTGTTTTTAAAAAATCTATTCTGCCAATCTCTATCTTTTGATTGGAAAGTTTAATCAATTTGCCTGTAAGGTCATTACTACTAAGTAGGGATATCTGCCATTTTGCTTTTTTTTCTATATGTCTTATATGCTTTTTCCTTCCATTACTTCCTTCATTACTGAAATGTTTTGCGTTTACGTATTTTTTTTTGAATAAAATGTTTTGATTCCCTTCTTATTTCCATTTGTTTATATTCTACAGATATTTTCTTTGTAGTTATCATGAGGATTATATTTAACATCCTAAAGTTTCAACTATCTGATTTGAATTTATGTCCACTGAACTTTAATGGCATGCACAACATCTACTGCTATACAGTTTAATGGTTCCCTTGTTATTAATGTCACATATTGTATCTTCTTTACCAAAATTATTGTAGATTTCATTTTCAAAAGAATGGATTTCTAAATGAGTTCTTTTAGAGCCAACCTTTGTTCTTTTAGCATTGTCATTTAATTCAGTGAGTGGCAAGTAAGAATAAAGAAGTAAAATATATATGTTTCACACAATTCAAACATAAATATATTATGATTCAAGACAAAAACACCAAAAAAAAAATTGACTTGAAACCATGGACATTTTACTTTGTGAAGATCCTTTGGTGATTCTGATTACCTCTTTCTCCATGCCGCCCCCCAGAGTATGTTTTTAAATTTTTCTTTATTTATTTTTCATTTCTAGTTGATATTCAATATTCATGGGTACAACATAATCATTACATATTTATATTGATCCTTTGATAAGTCTAGTGCCTACTTGGTACCATACATAATTACTATAATAGTATTGGCTATATTACCTATGCTCTACAGATTTCATCTTTATATATTGTGAAACATAGATTCATAATATTGTTTAATAAATTTATCCTCTAACTCATGGTGAAAATTAAAAGTAGAGTTTTTGAACAAAATTACAATAATACTATTTTTTAGATCTGCCCACATATTTAACTTTTCTGGGAGTCTTTATTTCTTCCTACAGCTTTGAATTATTATTTCCATTCAATTCAATCTGAAATACTCCCTTCAGCATTTTTTGCAGAGAAGGCCTAGTGGTGACAACTTCCCACAGTTTTTGTTTATCTGATAATGTCATAATTTCTGCCCCCCTTTTTAAGGACAGTTGTGTTGGATATAGACTTTTCAGCAGATAGTTTTTGCTTCCAACACTTTGAGTATATCCATCCGCTGCCTCTGGCCTCCAAAGTTTATGTTGAGAAATGGGCTTAAAATCTTATTCAGGATCTTTTGTATGTGAAGAGCCCCTTTTCTGTGTGTGGTGGTTGTGAAATTATTTTCTTTGTTGATTTTATTTTATTTTATTTTTTATTTTTTTTGCTTTTTGAAAGTGTGATCATAATATATCAATGTTAGTACAGTATCAGGCCCATAGCTTGGCGTGTTCTCATGAAGTTATCAATTTCTTCAGTATTATTTATTACCAAAATTTCCATTGTTTTTGAGCATGCCATTAGACTTGAACTTCTCCACATTATGCTTCCAATAAAGTTAGTTTTCTTGAGCAGATCTTTAGAACTTTGTTCTTATGAGATGCCTCTCTCTTTGGCAAAATTTCCGCACTACTACCCTGTGTAGCTGGGGATAGAAACCCTCAGAGTTACAGTCAAGCTCTAAGAGCAGGGTGCTGGATAGGAGTGTTGGTTTCTGGTTTTCTGCACTAGTCCTGCTGGCATGGAACCTCCATACAGTATGTGATCTGAATAATAGCTATTAAAGTCAAGTATTCTTAGCTTGCTATGCCTGCGATGGAATCTTCACGTTACGAATTGGGGTTGGGTGGAGGAAAGGAGTGCTTGTCTTTTCTGCTTCATTTGCTTGGCATTTTGTCCCCTGCAAGGTGGAAGTGAGAGAATGAGAAATACAGGTGCCTTGCTTTCCCCAGGGAAATAATGTAGAGTAAGAGAGAGAAAAGGAACCCCTGTTTTTCTGACTGGTCTGGAGTGGAGCTTCCCATTACAATGACCTAGAATTTGGGAAAAAGGTAATTTATGACCAATGTACTCCAGATTATCACTGTTCTTACTGAATTCAGTTGACTTTCTGGAATATTTTTCATTTGCTGTGTGCCCTTAAGACAATTTCCAGGAGCTTTAAATGACTGCTTTAAAATTATTTAAACCAGTTAACAGCTGTCCTCCGGGGAGAGCTCTGTACAGCTCTTCATGCCTCCATTCTAGAAGTAATATCACCTGGATGTCTCTTGATAGAAATGATTAAAAATATTGCTAGTTGTTGAGTACTGATTTTCTTCCAGGAACTGGCCTGATTGTTTTACATAATTATCTCTTTGACTCTTTGTTTGCTTGATACACACACACACACACACACACACACACACTCAATTTATTGCCTATGGCCACTAACTATAATAAAACTTAACAAAGGCTGGTATTTCAGCTGCCTTTTTTTGTCCTCAGTGTCCTGAAAATGTTACAGTGCTTGACACAAGTAAGTGCTGCAGACATACTGGTTCAATCAGTCAGTGAAAGAATAAATATATCACTAACTGCAATAGGATCTATTAGTTTCATTTTGAGAAGAGAAAATTATGGCTTGTGGAAGTTAAGCAGCGTGCCCAAATTCAGAGAGTTCATGAGTGAAGTGCCTGGGATTGAGAAAGAGGTTTATTTAATTCCCTGCCTTGGACTTGAACCACCATTGTATATGGTCAATCTGAAAACAAGAGATAAATTTTATGTTTAATACTTTATGCCTTTACTATCCAAAATAAGAAGGATCTTTCTTTTATTACTGTGACTTTATAGAAAACACTTGTTTTGTTCTACATTTGGCATTAATAGATAAATACAAAGATTATAGATAAGTGGGAAGGAAGAGTGGGATAAATAACCCACTGATATAGTACTGCCATCTCCTCCCCCCACACACACCTTTTTTTAATCCAATAAAGTGCTGGATGATGCCTTTTAAAATTAGTTTATAGCAACCTTCTTCAGCATGGTTAATTGAAATTAATTATATAATTGCAGAGGAAAGAAGTTTGTTGTATGGTAGACTGGAATATTTTGTTTTAGGGGAAATGATTAGGGAAGGCTTTATTATACACTTTTCTGGGTATCACTGACCATTAGCAATTTCCTAGAAGACAATGCACTGCAAGTTTTCACTTCCATTACTTATAATCCTCTAGGTCCTGAGTGCGCTACAATAGTACTAGAAAAGTAGTGACTAAGAGAAAGCCATTATCATTTGTTTAGCCTTTAAGAGGGATGAGGAAAGCCAAACAGAAAAGACATTAATATTATGGAGATAAGAAAGAGATATCTAAGAACATTTGAATAATTTATCTAAAGAGAAAAAAGGTCCTCTTACATCAATTACCTAAATGTATCAGGTAAAATATTTTAATTTTTAATTGAATTGATTGAATTCTTATGAACATTATGATGAATAAAGTCAGATTATGGCATTGCCCAATAACAATCATCTTAAGTACTTCTGGAGACTGAAATTGATGACAGCCCAGCAAACTCTCAGTAGCTGTGAACTTACGTGGTTTTCCTTTGGATAATTTGTAAGCAAAATAATTATTCAATTAGTATCAGATGACACAGATTATTCATATTCTTCTGGGTAAAACAGTAATGCTATGAAGTCATGTTCTAGAGAAGTGATTTTTCTGGTGTTTAAACACTGTTTACCTCTAAATTCTATGGTTCAAAATTAGATTCTTGGCTGTCCTTTGGATTCTAAAATTAAAATGTGCTAAATCTGCAAAAACCTAACACTTTTTGAGCTTTTCCATGGCTACTGTAACTAAACACATTAGGCATAGGAGGAATTGCTATATTAAAATTACTTTAGGGATCCTAACAAATATATCATAAAAATTATTCTTACCTACTTTCCAATGAGAATTATTTTTATAAGTAAATGGATTAGAGAATGTGGAAAACAAGATGCCATATATATATAGGCTGTTATGTGTGTGTCTTCTTTTTCAATTAATAGTAACAACTGTAGTGATTGAATTTGGAATTACTATTGCACTTCAAAATTATACCCACTATTTATTTGAAAGTTCACTAAATAAGAACCTTAGCAATGGAAATAAGTATCAGAGCCATCTTCCTTAAACCGTATCATTTCTATGTAACATAAACAGCTGATGACAGCATATGCAATGGTTATTTATACATGGCACACACACACACACACACACACACACACACACACAAACCAGAAGGAAAGTAGATAAATTGCAGTGTTAAAATGAAAACATTTATACCTCAAAGTATATCATCAAAAAAGTGAAATGATTTTCCATTTCCATTTTCTTTAAAAATGAAGGTCCAACATAACTTAGCTGAAGGATCCCTCTTAAACCAATAATCCATAGGATGAAGACATGCGATTCCTATTTAGCATTTTCATAGTCATTACTATCATTCTAAGACACAGGTAATAAGATAAGATTATTGCCTTAATCTTAATAATTATGGAACCAGTATGGGTAACAAGCAAAATAAAAATTAAATTCCTACAGCAACTGATTTTTAGGCAGCAACATGCTGGTGCTTATCTGTGTCTGACCTTGTGATCAAATTATAATCTTAGCTGCAGAGTCCTTGTTTATGGTATATTATAATGATTATAATAATAAACTCTTTTTTTTTAAAGATTTTATTTATTATTTTTAGAGGGAGGGGAAGGGAGAGAAGGATAGAGGCATCAATGTATGGTTGCCTTTCACCTGCCTCCAGCTACAGATCTGGCTGGAGACCTGGCTTGCAACCCAGTTATGTGCCCTGGGAATCGAACCAGCGACCTTTGGGTTCGCAGGCTGGCACCTTATCCACTGTGCCACCAGCCAGGGTATAATAATAAACTCTTAAGTTCTGTATAAAAGTTTTATTATTCAACATGAAAAAAAAGAAAGTGAAATAAACACCCAAGCAATGAGGAAAATATTTGCAAAATATACATCTGAAGAGGACTTTTATCCAGAATGTAAAATGAACTCTTACAACTCAATAATATAAAGGTGAATAACCTAAATTTTAAAAATGGGCTAAGAATATGAATAAACATTTCTTCAAAGAAGATACATAAATGGCCTAAAAGCTCATGAAAAAATGCTGACCATCAGTCAGTAGAGAAAAGTAAATCAAAACTACAATGAGATATCATATAATACCCACTACAATGGCTAAAATAAAAAAGATGGATAAATAACAAGTGCTGGAGAGGATGTGGAGAAAGTAAGATCCTGATACATTGTAGATGGAAATGTAAAATGTCACATTTACTTTGAAAAATGACCTGGCAATTCTTGAAAATGACTAGCCATATGAATCCTCAAGAGAAATAAAACCATGTACATATATATACATCATACATAAACATATACATAAGTGCTATGTACATGACTGTTTATAGCAGTTTTCAGAGTAGCCAAAAAGTGGAAACACAAATGCCCATTCATCAACTGATGGCTGTTAATAAAATGCAACATATCACACCATTGGAAAATATCCATCAGACAGTGAAATATAGTCAGCAAAATATTTTTATATTACTCTGGAAAAGGCAAAACAAAAACAATAAAAAGATCAGGGGTTTGGGAGAGTGGGAGAGAGATGAACAAAAGCAATGCATAATTTTTAGGACAATAGAATATTCTACATGAAAAATCTGTAGTGGCATTACATATTTGCAAAACCTATAGAATGTACAAACAAAAAAAAAAAACCTAGTGTAAATTATGGACTTTGGTTAATAAGGATGTATAAGTATTGACTTATCAGTAGTAACAAATGTACCACACTAATGCAAAATGTTAAAAACGGAAAATTGTGTTTGGGTAGGGGAGTGAGATAGGCAGTATACGGAAACTTTATACTTTCCACTCAATTTTTCTATAAAACTACACTTCCTCTAAAAAGATAAAGTATACTAATTAATTGTAAGAAAAAGGGATGACACGCCACCACATGAAAGAGCCGCAAAAACATATTTATCAGTGAAAAGAGACCATCATAAAGGCCAATGCACATTCCATGGATTTTATTTGTATGAAATGCCTAAAATGGGCAAGGGTAAAAGGACCGAAACTAGACTGGTGGCAGCTGGGGCTGGGAAGAGAGGTATGTGGTTGAGAGGAAATAAGGAGTTACTGCTAATAGGAACAGGCAAAGAACTGTTTGGAGTAATGAAAATGCTGTAAAATTGATTACGATGATAGCTGTACAACACTACATAGACTAAAAGCATTGAGTGCTACATTCTAAATGGGTGTATTTTATGCTATGTGAATTATATCTCAAGCCATTTTTTAAAAGAATAGTAGTAATTAAGCAGTTAACTGCCTGCAGTAATTCTTTTGTTTGTATTGTGTGCAAGAAACCTACAAGGCTTCTGCCAGGCACTTCTAGTTCTTCCCACCATCTGCAAATCCATAAAAAAATTGAGCAAAGCCTATGCAGGCTCCACCCTTTTCCTTCTTACTTTTTTTTTTTTTTTTTTTAAACCAATCCCATTAATTACATCTATCCCTAGAGTGAAAAGTCCCTCTTGGGGCCTTAAAGCAGTGGTTAAAACATTTGGAAAGTAAAGATTATTAAATGATGTGCCAGAAATTTCCGAACCATAATAGCGTGAATATGGTAGTTTCAGTCATTAGATGCCCATCCTTTGAAAGAAATCAGCCTTCACAGGAAAATAGATTGGGAGACTTGAAAAAGAACATCTTTTGAGATCATCCAGACAAATTAGCTCCAGCTTTATCCTGTTTAATTGTTAAGATTGAATCCTAAGAGGAAAACAACCACACGCACACACCAGTATTGTTGATTTTGTTAGTTTATTTGTTTCTGGTAACAACCTTATTGATATATAATTAGTATTAATTTAATAAAAAAGAGAGAGGGAGAGACAGGGATGGAGAAGGGAGGGAGGAGGATGAGGAGGAGAAAGAGAGAGAGAGAGAGAGAGAAAGAGAGCGAGAGAGAAAGACCAGCCAGAGTTGGTAAGGTCAAAACAAGCAGATAAAGGAGGAGAAGTCCTAGTACGACAAAGTCTGTGTTGCAGAAGAAGGTTGGAGAGATCAGGCAAGTAAAACATTAAGAGACAGAGGAGTCTGAAGGGCTTACCTGGATCAGTAAGAGTTAATAGAATATCTATGAAAGATTTTATAGGATGCTTATGGCCCTTGGGTTTAAGATGAGTAATTAAAGGCGTTATCCTGAGGTACATTTAGAGTTTACGAATTAGGACAGATTTTGAGCAAACATTTACAAAATCTTTGTGGGTTTTATGAAAGGAAGAATAGCCAGATCTTTCCCAAATTTGACATATACACTGAAATGATAAACCTGAGAGAGTCAGTATTCATAGCCATTCATAGGAATTTATGTTCTTCAATCCTCTTAAAAAATACTCCTATAATATGGGTGGTTATACCTCCCATATATATCTTTGTTCTTGACTCTCCTGTTTAAGGCCCATTTGTCAAAGATATTCATTAGACTATACTTAGGCTTTCAGAGAGCAAATAAAGTTTCTAATAATAATTGCTAGCTTCCAAATAGTTTTTTTGTGATGTTATCATTGACAGTGTAATTAAGGTTAATTTGTTGTTTTTCAATAATCTTTATTAGACCCGGATTTGGAAGCTTATAGAGTTTAAATAGAAATAATACCGAGAATAATCTTTGACAATCAGATTTTAATTAGAAATAAGTGGAAACTATGAGAAGAGACCTGGTAAAAATCTCCTAGTTGACAAAAGATAATCTTGAAACAGAGTCTTTCATTTAATCTGTCTTTTCAACACTGTAATTTACCAGCCTAACTCTGGATGTGTATGTGCCCAAAGGAAATTATGTCAGTGGTTAAAGGAACTCAGAAATGTTGTTTTTGACATGATCTACTGAATTCATCTCATGAAAGTGTGTAAATATTGATAGCCTGTAAATACATTACTCTAAAAAAACAGAAGCAAAATTATCCCTATGTTTATATGCTGAATATTACAAATGGTGAAATGTATTTCTAAATAAATATTTTCAGGAATTTTTCACATATAGTTATTATATCCCTAGAAAATAATCTGTAATGAAATAATTTTTCAACTCCAAACAAACTTCAGATAAGACAATAGCAGCTCCACAACCATTTATAGCTCTAAAAACAATTATGTCAACTTTCCATTTAATAGATTGCATGAGATCTAAGGAGTCAAACTAAAGCTCAACAGCATATGCCTTGGCAAAGGATTGCAAATATGAAAGCAAATCATGTTCTTTTATAATAGAACTGAATCAGAACAGTAAGGAACACATTCTTAGTACAGTATAGAGAACTCAGGTGTCAGTCCTCTGATACTGAGATTAAAATGACCAGTGAACTTTTATACCTATCTGCCAAACATTTTCCTTCTCCAGGTAGAAAACAAAGTTGTTTTTTTCATTAAAAATTTTTAGAGGTGGCATTGGTTAATTGGGTCATATAGGTTTCAAGTGTATACTCCTATGAAACATGAGCTGTGTATTGCGTTGTGCACCCACCACCCAAAGTCAAATAATCTTCCATCATCAATATTTGGCCCCCTTTAACCCTTACCACCCCCACCTCCTTCCTCTGGTAACCACCATACTGTTGTCTGTCTGTCTCTGAGTTTCAGTTTTACATCTCACATGAATGAAATCATACAGTTCTTAGCTTTATTCAGACTGACTTACTTCACTTAGTGTAATATTCTCAAGGTCCATCTGTTGTAGGTAGGAATCAGGTTCCCCAAGGGATCATGAGAAAAGCATTTCAAAGACCCACGCACAGGACATCATGGTGTGGCAGGGTCTATTTGTACGGAGATAGAAGCCGCCCCCTGGGTGTTCAACATCCCACCTCTGTCTATCCCACCCTGAAAAAAGTTCGACTGTGTCCTCAGCAAGACCAAGACAAAAACCAGTGGCCAGAGTTCCTGTTTCATATTCAAGTATAGTCTGGTCCAGCATCTGGCTAGCCTTGTGTGTTCCCAGCTGCTCTGGTGGCAAAGTCCTTGTGGCTACCAGAGAGCTTAGTCCTCTTGGAGCCTGCACTTCCTGCAGCAGGCAGGTATCTGCTAGACCCAAGTCGCATGCTCCTGCGTGACAGAGTGCATGATCAAATGGGCAGGCTGGAGAGAGGGAGGGAGAGAGGGAGGGAAGAGTGGAGATGAGGGAAGGGAAGAGTGAGTGCTTCTTGGTTCCCCTGGGATTACATAAACTTGGGTGTGGGACAGACCAGAAGTTCCCAAATTTTTGTGGGCTTGGAATGGGTACATCTCCCAACCAATCGCTTCTTTCTCCAGGCTAGACAGACAGGCCTCTTTTGATCAAGCACCTTCTTCTATGCCTTTCCAATTTCTACTGTAGGATATATAGGTGCCTGCCTTCCCCTGCCCCTAGCAGACATGGGAGTAGGGAAGGGAGGCACCTGAAACCTCACACAGTTTTCCCCATCCACCCCCTACCACCTCTACGCCCATTGCATTTTTTTGAATCTTATCAAGGGTCTGAATTCTCTTTCCTTTCTAAGGTGATTTTAATTTTAGGAAAAGCCAGAAGTTTCAGGGCACCCATTCTGGGATATAGAGGGGCTGAGTCACCTGAGTAATTTGATGTTTTGCAAAAAAACTTTACTTGCACAAGACATGATGCATGAGTAGATGTGTTGTTGTGACAAAGCTGCCAATCACCAGTTGCCCATAGCTGAGGCCTTCTGAATCATCTGAATAGTTTCTGCAGAGGAATGTTCAAGCTCAATGCAAAATTTGATTCAGACTCATTGCTCTACTCAGTCATTTTGAATGCAATGGCCACACAGTACACATGCTCACTCAACAACATCTATTGCCCCCACTGACTAGTACAGTGAAGTTGTCATTGTTCACATATGCACATTCCAGTCCACTCTCCTTGCTGCCAGGTTATATCCACATCACACAAACCATTCTTGTCACATTAACAATGGTTGGACTTTTGCTGAACTGACCTTGTATAGTTGCCCATCACTATTGGAATGACATCACAGTGACATCTAGTGCTGTTAGAAACTTCTTTCTATGAAGTACATTTTTCAATGTAGGAAGATCTTCCTAAGCTGGACATAAGAAAGGAGAATGAGTCATTATAATGTAATTACCTTTCTAATCTGTTTCATTTTTTACCTGATGCAGATCACACTCCAATACAGACATACATCTATTCCATTTTAAACATAAACAGAAAGGATGCAGAAAATACGAAATTGATATCCAGTGTAACACTTAATGGAATCCACTTGAATGAGCATAAATGAGCAGATTGATTTAAAAAGTGTTGATAAATATGCTATGAAATGACTTTCTGGTAAGAAACTAATATCCATATAAAACCTGATAGACTCCACCAAAAACTTACTTGACCTAATATGCAAACTTAGCAATATAGCTGGATAGAAAGTCAATGTTCAGAAATCAAAAGCATTTTTGTATACCAATAATGAAACATCAGATAGAAGCTAGAAAACAAATCCCACTTACCATAGCAACAAGAAAAATAAAGTACTTAGGAATGAACTTAACTAAGGAGGTAAAAGACCTGTACTCAGAAAACTATAGAACACTGAAGAAAGAAATTAAGGAAGATACAAATAAATGGAAGCATATACCATGTTCATGAATGGGAAGAATTAACATCATTAAAATGTCCAAAGCAATCTATAGATTCAATTCAATCCCAATTAAAATACCAATGACATAATTCACAGAGATAAAATAAATACTTCAAAACTTTATATGGAGCTAAAAATGTCCACAAATAGCCTCAGCCATCTTGAGAAAGAAGAACAAAGTAGGAGGAATCACAATACCAGATATCAAACTATACTACAAGGCTACTGTAATCAAAACAGTCTGGTACTGGCATACAAATAGACATATAGATCAATGGAACAGAATAGAGAGCCCAGAAATAAACCCAGGACTCTATGGTCAATTAATATTCAACAAAGGGGGAAGAAACATAAAATGGAGTAAAACAGTCTCTTCAACAAGTGGTACTGGGAGGACTAAACAGCAACATGCAAAAAAATAAAACCAGACCACCAACTTACATCATATACCAGAATAAATTCAAGATGGATAATGGAGTTAAACATAAGCAGTGCCACCATGAAGGTCTTGGAGAAAAATATAGGCAGTAAAATTTTAGACATCCTATGGAGAAATATGTTTACTGATACTTCTCTAAGGGCAAAGGAAATAAAACAACAAACAAATGGGACTACATCAAACTGAAAAGTTGCTGTTCAGCTAAGGAAAACACCAGCAAAATTTGCCAATGACACCTCAGACAAGGATTTGATATCCAAAATATATAAAGAACTTATGCAACTCAACACCAGGGAGGGAGACAGACAGCCCAATTTAAAAATGGGCAAAGGACCTGAACAGATAACTCACTGAGGAAGACATACAAAGGGCCTAAAGGCATATGAAAGAATGCTCAACATCGCTAGCCATCAGAGAGATGCAAATTAAAACCACAATAAGATACCACCTCACCCCTTTCAGAATGGCAATCATCAACAAATCAACAAACAACAAGTGTTGTTGAGGATGTGGGGAAAAGGGAACCCTGGTACACTGTTGGTGGGAATGCAGGCTGGTGCAGCTACTATGGAAAACAGTATGGAGTTTCCTTAAAAACCTAAAAATGGAACTGTCTTTTGATCCAGCAATTCCACTACTAGGACTATACCTGAAGAACCCTTGAACACTAATTCATAAGAACCTATGTACCCCTATGTTCGTAGCAGCACTATTTACAATAGCCAAGTGCTGGAAATAGCCTAAGTGCCCATCAGCGGATGATTGGATCAAAAAACTTTGGTACATTTACACAATGGAATATACTACACAGCAGAAAGAAAGAAGGAACTCCTACCCTTTGCAACAACATGGATGGGACTGGAGAGTATTATGCTTAGTGAAATAAGCCAGTCGGTGAAGGACAAATACCATATGATCTCATCCATTACAGGATAATAATGAACAAAACTAACAAACGAGCAAAACAGAACCAGATACATGAATACAACGAATAGACCTTCAGTGGGCAGAGGGGAAGGAGGAGGGGCATGGGGGGAGGAGGAGGCAAAGAAGTGGAGTAGTTTAGTTAAGGAACTGGCATGGAAGAACCATGACATGGACAACAAGTGAGATTGACTTTGTGGGAGAGTGGATGGTGGGGAAGGGGACAGAGGGGAGGAAAAAGGGGATGGATGTAATACAACAACATTAAAATTTTAAAAAAAAGAAACTAATATCCACTTCCATATGCTCTATATAATTTTATTTTAAAAATTTTTTTGTCATGGCTTTTTATTATATATTTTTTATTTATTTTAAAAATATTTTATTATTTTTAGAAAGAGGGGAAGGGAGAGAGGCAGAGAGGGAGAGAGACATCAATGTATGGTTGTCTTTCACCTGCCTCCAGCCACAGACCTGACTGGAGACCTGGTTTGCAACCTGGTTATGTGCCCTGGCTGGGGAATCGATCTAGATAATTTTAATAAGAGGATCAGGTCAAACTCATCTTTTATGTATTTGCCTTACATAAAAAATAAACAAGAAAACATCTGCCGTTGGGGAGAATGGGGCGGGTGGTGGATGGTGCTGGTATGCAGCATGAGATACTATCTTTTAGAAACAGAGCATTTCCCTAATAAGGAAACATGGAAAGCATTCATAGACCATTCTTTTAGTAAAAGGCAAAGTACATTATCACCATGAATTAATATATTTTAAAGCTGTTAATTTTAAATAATAAATTTATATTTGATGGAAATCACATTAAAATTTTTAACTTTTGGAAGAAATTACATACAAGAACATTAATTTGCATTATTTATGTCCTTTTACTTTTTACAGCATGGTGAATAATATGAAGAACAGATACTTAGCCTACCAACATACATGTTGTGTCAGAAGCTTTGACCAAAAGACTATGAAAAGTGTTTTCCAAACTTCGATGTCCTTTTAAGATAAATATATTTTCTGAGGTTCATCCTGAAGACCCCACACAGATAAACTGAGATACATGTAATTTATAATTTTAGAAAGACAAGGGCTGAGTCAATTATGACATATTTGAACATGTGGTTAGAAAATGTCTAAATGAGGTTTTAGATCAGTAAGATATTTTACTCATTGAGTATAATATGCTAGATTACTACTCATTATTTTCACTTCCATTGAGGGATTTATAAATTTAGAGAACAAGTTTGGGTCCTTCCCCACAATTTCAAAACATGTTTTAAGGATTGACATGTGAGTATATGTACCTCTGTGAACATAAAATAATTTATGGGGAAGGGAATGTAGACCATGCAGATAGACTTAGTTCTTAGTTGGGTGCTTTGTGGTCCTTCTTTGGCTTAAGCTGAAGGATAGATCATTGCCATCTGGAGACATGATTGACCCAGATCTGCACCACTGTCTTAGGTGTCGTGCTTATGTACTGAATTTTTATAGGTGGTGGTTGTCCTGCTTTTTTTTTGGATCACTTGACTGGACAGTGGTTGTGCAACATTTATAACTCAAAGTCATGAATTTCAGCTCTGTAACAGAAGCAAATACTAAGAAGGCTCTTCTAAGCCAGGATTTTAGAATTCTGAATATATCAAGAGACGATCTCTCATTATAAGTCCTAGTGCCTGCAGCACATGGTATACTAGTATGGCCAAACTCCATAATTTTATGTTTTCTTTATGTCCTAGTAATGTTGAAGATCCCAGAGATGTTTGTATAAATACCACAATACATGTTCATCTTTGAGTGGCCAGTATTATATCTAATGTAGCTGTATTTTGAACTATTGCTTGTTCAGTTTCATCAACATGTTGGGCAAGGCTTTTATGACTTACAGATGTTGTATGGCTGTCCTGGTATTCTCATAGCTTGCCGGGTTTTTCTCACTGTTGTAATATTGCATACAGAATAAAAGAGAGGCTTCAGAAAAAACAGAGTAGTCAAAAATTCCTCATTAGTAATGAAAATTTGTGGACTTCAATTGAGGCAGAGTTTTTTTTTTTTTTACTTCTATAGTTAGATTATCTGAGGTTCTCTGTCTCTTTTCTCCTTTTCTTTATCTTCCCCCCCTCCTTCTGCCCCTTCCTCCCGTCTGTCCTTTCTTCCTCCTTCTCTCTCTCTATGCTGAAAAAAGGCAAAGGGACAAACTGATGTCACAGTAATGCACGAACTGCAACTTTTCAGTTGTCCACCTCACAAGAAAACTTCGGGTGTTTTTTCTTAGTGCCATATTTATTGAAATATATGCATTTTGAACCATTTAACAAAGCTACCAGTTTTGCTTGGTTTATAGCTTTTTTAAGATATATTTTTTAAAGTTTTATTTGCAATAAAATTGAGAGCATCTACAGAGATTTTCCATAAAATCCCTGCTCCCAAACATGCCACCAGAGTGGTACTATTTTTTTTTTCAACCAAGGATGCACCTACTACATTGACATATCATAATCACACAAAAATCCATAGTTTACCTAATGGTTTGCTCTTGATGTTGTACATTCAATGAGTTTGGACAAGCATCTAATGACATGTATTCATTATTATAGTATTTCACTATTTTTCACTGTCCTAAAAGTCTGTGCCTTGCCTATTAATCTCTTCCCTCCCCATACACTGGTATTTTTATTGTCTCCCCATACACTGGCGTTTTATTGTCTCCATAGTTTTGCCTTTCTTCATATGACATATAGTTGGAGTCATAGAGTATTTAGCTTTTTCAGATTGACTTCTTTCACTTGGTAAAATGCATTTAAGTTTCCTGCATGTCTTTTCATGCCATGATTTTCTTTTTAGTGCTGAATAATATTTCACTGTCTGGATGTACCACAGCTTATCCTGTCCCCTCTTGAAGGACATCTTGGTTGCTTCCAAATGTTGGTAATTATGAATAAAGCTGCTATAAACACCCATGTGCAGGTATTCCTGTGGACAACAGTTTTCAGCTCCTTTGAGTAAATACCAAAGAACACAATTGTTGGATTGTATGGTAAGAGTATGTTTAATTTTGTTAGAAACTGCCAAACTACCTTCCAAGGTGACTGTAACACCTTGCATTATCATTAGCAATGAATGAAGATTCCTTTTCCTCTATTTCTTCAACTACATTTGGCATGCCAGTGTTTCAGATTTTGTACATTTTAATAGGTTTCTTGTTGTGTTCATGGTATCTTGTTGTTTTAATTTACATTTCCCTGCTGAAATAAGATGTGGACATTTTTTTTCAGATGCTTGTTATCTATGTATTTTCTTTGGTTAACAGGCTTTTATTAAATAAGTCTTTTGCAAACATTTTTTCCCAGCCTGTGTTCTTATTCTCTTGATATTGCCTTCCACAGAGCAGAAGTTTTTAATTTTAATGAAGTCCAGCTTATCAATTATCTCCTTCATGGATTGCATCTTTGGTTTTGTATCTTAAAAGGCTTTACCATATCCAATGTCATGTAGGTTTTCTAGTATGTTCTAAAAATTTTGTAACTTTATTTTATATTTTGGTCATTTTAAGTAAATTTTTGTAAAGGGTTTGAGGTCTGTGTCTAGATTAATTTTTGTTTTTTGCATATGGATGTCCAGTTTTTTCAGCACCATTTTAAAAAAAGACTTTATTATTTTCAGAGAGAGGGGAAGAGAAAGAGGCAGAGAGGGAGAGAGACATCAGTGTATGGCTGCCTTTCACCTGCCTTCAGCTACAGACCTGGCTGGAGACCTAGCTTGCAACCTAGTTATGTGCCCTGGCTGGGACTTGAACTAGCGACCTATGGGTTCGTAGGCCGGCACCTTTCCAACACCTTTTTTGAAGGGACTACTTTTGCTGCATTATATTGCCTTCACTCTTTTATCAAAAAATCAGTTGACTGTATTTATGGGGTCTATTTCTGGGCTCTCAGTTTTGTTCCATTGATCTATTTGTCTACTCTTTTACCAATACCATACTTTCTTTATTCCTTTATAGTAAGTTTTGAAGCATCAATCCTCCAAATTTGTTCTTCTCCTTCAATATTGTGTTGTCTCTTCTGAGTTTTTTTGCTGTTCCATGTAAACTTCAGGATCTGTTGATATCCACAAAACACTTGTTGGAATTTTTATTGGAAGCACATAGAATCTATAGAAATCATTCCTGTTATTTTAAAATGTGTAACTAACAGATTTTTAAAGTAATATGCTGCTAACCCCACTTTATCCTAAATCCTGTATTTTTGCTGCACAATTTCGCAGAGTGACGATTTTTAGGAATACATACACGAGGTCCGTCCAGAGAAAGTCCAGCCATTGTTAATGTAATGAAAATGGTTTGCACAATATTGATGTAACTGGCAGCCAAGGGGAGTGGATTAGAATGCACCTGTGTGAACAATGACAACTTCACTTCACTGGTCAGTGCGGGTGGCAGATGCCATTCAGTGAGCATGTGTACTGTGTGGCTGTTACATTCAAAATGACTGAGTGAATAGAGCAACAATCTGCATTAAATTTTGCATTAAGCTTGAGCATTATTTCCTGGAAACTATTCAGATGATTCAGAAGGCCACAGTTGTGGGCAACTGGTGATTGGCAGCTTCATCATAACAACACACCTGCTCAGGCATCACGTCTCATGCAGTTTTCTGGTGAAACATCAAATCAGCTGGGTGACTCAGCCCCTCTATAGCCCTGATTGGGCACCCTGTGACTTCTTGCTGTTCCTAAAACTAAAATCACCTTTGAAAGGAAAGAGACTTCACACCATTAATGAGTTTCAGGGAAATACAATGGGGCAGTTGATGGTGATTGGGAGAACTCTGTGAAGTCCCAATGTGCTAACTTTGAAGAGGACTGAAGCATCATTGTCCTGTGTACAATGTGTTTTGTATCTTGTTTTAATAAAGCTCTATTTTTCATAGTACACGGATGGATACTTTCTGGACAGACCTCTGCATGTTATAGCAGAACTGACTGTCAACACAGTAAGTGGACTTTGTTGAAATCTATGTTTATTTTCCATGATGCTGTCTTTAAAAGTCAAAGCTAAAACTATGCTTTTTATTTATTGTCCCCTATCATGTTAAGGGAAGAAAAAATGTAGAACATTTAAACTAAACCATGCTTGCATTTTTTCACCTGTGTCCTAAAAAGTTACCAAAGGCTCTGAAGTTGCAAAATCAATGTCTTACCCCAAGAGAAAAGCTTACATTTTTGGGGAAGTTAAATATTTTGAGGAAAATCATGTTTTCCCAAAACTATAAAACCAGATATTGTTTCTGTACTACTTGTCAGAAGGTTCCAATTATCAGTTAAACTCACTTCCCAACATATTTATGTGATACCTGTGTGTCTTGACATTTAGTTCTTAGGTGATTAGCTCACTGGAAGAGACCATACCTCCTTTGTAATCATTCAACTACAGGGTGTGTGAAATGCTGAAGAAAAATGTGGTCCGAATGTAAGGTCTGTCCCGAAAGTATTGGCTGTGCAAACTGCTTTAATTATATTGACAGACCTTGTATATTTAAAAATAATGTAATTGAGTTGAATATTTTCTCCTAATTAGGTTGCACATCTGTTTTGTTTTGGGTTTTTCCACCATAGGCATAAGATATATAGACATACCCTGGCAATTTCAAATAGTTAATATGTTCTTTTAGATCTATAATAAAATGGCTCAGAGGAGGGCAATACTGGAGAGAAGAAACCTCGCTGGAAGCTGTCTATTCAATTTTGAGTGTGGGGGCGCACAGCTACATGGAGGCACTTGGCTTTGCTGCGTGGAGTGATTGGGGTAATGAGGAAAGGCAAGAGCTTCACATATGGTAAGTGATTATTGTTCAAGAAAAGAGACCTAAAGTTCTCTTCCTCTTCCAAATGTTTGCTTTCAATGGCAGGAGGAAAATTGTGCTCACTACCATAAAGTACCTTGCTTTGGGGCCAATATAAGAGACAATAACTGTGTCTTTATTGTTTGTAACATTGGGTACAGAATATTTCTGAATATAAAAATCATGGTAAGAAAATCAGGGTATATTCAATCTAGAAATTTCAGAATATACAGATAAGCAGAAAAAGGAAATAAAAATCAGCATTATGTCTACCACTGATATAATTCAATGCCACTATTTTTGTATGATTATTATAGTTTTCTATTTCTAAATACATAGACATAATATTTTTTAAGTTAAAATAAAGGGTGCATATAAATCCTTTGCATTAACTGTTTAAAAAATGTTTAATGATTGCATAATATTATATGTTTGTACAGTAATTTTTTAAACTTGTTTCTTATAGTTGGACATTTAATTTTTTCCCTTTTTTTTTTTTTTACTACTAAATAATGTCTCTATAAATCTTTATCTTCTGGCAGATTAATGATTATTTTCTTAGGATATATCCCAAGAATAAAGTAATGTTCATTTTCTGCACACTCTTGCCAAATTAGAGTATTTTAAACATTTTTATGTGAAAAATAAATATTTTAATTTAGTGTTTTTTTACTAGCCAGTTAGGTTGAATTTTAAAAATATATTTATTAGTCATTTATATTTCTCCCTTTGCAGGCTTGTTATGTGTCAGATAATTCCTACAGGGATCTAAACTTTACATAGAGAGCAAACAATCCTAAAAATGCCCCAATATTCATCCCCCAAATGTTTCCTCTATTGCCAGGGGAAAACATGAAATCTTTTAATTTTGATACATTTTCTTCATGCCTCCATGGCTTCATCTATGCTTATTCTTCCTCACTTGGGGAGATCTTGTCCTCAAATTCCAAGGTCAACTCAAGTGTCTGTTCTCCCATGGGATTTTGTGGTCTCTGTTATCTCACTTATCATGGATTGCCTAACTTCAGGATTAGTGGCCTTGTTTCTGCATCTGGACTAGGCTTTGTGCTATACCATGCAGGGACCACATCTTACTTCTGCTTCTGTCCCCTCCCAACCTTGATTTATTGGCACAGTATTTTGAACATACAAATACTGTGCCATACAAATAGGTGATGAAGAGAAGTATAAGTAAAACTCAATTTGGCACTTTACGACTCTCTTAAATGAGACGAGCCAGTGCACAAAATAAAAAAGGATGATTTGCCTAGAATATACTTAAACTTTAATTCAGTATTATAAGACTGCTTACACGTGACCCATTCAAACAAAATGTAAAGACACATGTCAGTGTAATTTACATATCTACATTGTTCATTGCAATATCTTTGCTAGACATGGAGCAGGCAGTGGTTTTTCATATGAGTTTAAGATTTCCTCACTGTGCATCCTGGTGAGGTGGCCTTGCTCATGGCTTTGGGAAGGATTTGAACTCTCTTTAGATCAGTGGGTCTTAGAAGAAGCCAGATGCTGACATCTGTATTGTTGATAGCCTCAATTCATCTAGTGAATGTTTTACATACTACGAATGGCCATATTTTCATTATATCTTTCACACCACTCTCCTATACACATGTACACAGATGTGATCCAGCCAATTAAAATCATTGCCTCAGGGACAAAAGCGTTTTTCTCCCCCATTTTTGTCTTAAGTACATGTAGGGCAGCCAAGGAGGTTGTTAAATAGTATAATACTGACTTTTATGAGATAAACACCTGTTGATTTAAAAGTACATAATATTCTAGTTCCTTGGATGATTAGAAGAATGACTATCCTCTGGGGCCTGAGTTTGGCATATTGAATGCTGACTTTCTCTTTGACCTCCCAAGTGTTTTGACCCTGGTGTTTTTTTCCGAATCTGCTAATGTTAGGCCACATTGTTTAAAGATGTACAATTTAACCAGTGAAATAAAACAGAGCAATGGGTGAGATTCCCTCATCCTTAACTTCTTTTTTTCTGGCTAAACAAAATGTGTGAGTCTTGGGGATTATTTTTCCAAAGACACACTGAGCCTGATTATATTGGTGAAAAGACTACAAATGTCTCTCCTTGGTTAAGAGCGTTACTGCTTTCAAGTCAAGTGTCTTTTGAGTAGCCCAGTTATCTGAAAACTATTGTAGATGCTATGCTATCAATATACTTTGTCCCTACGAGATCTTCACTCCACTTTTACTTCTACTCACCAGATCCTTGATCCTCACTCACTTCCCTCTGAGATTTGAAAACTTTTAATGATTGATTTCTCAACCATGTCATCTAGGAAAATTGTCAGCTTATAGGTTGGAAGTGAAACTTTATTTTTAATGGAATCTCCCAGAAGAAATATACAGAGAAAGATCTGAGGACAAAAGATGGAACTTTGGACTTCATGGTCACCTAAGGGGTGAACAGAAGAAGGAGAAATTGAGAAGTCTAAATTGGAATGGATAGAAAGTTAGGATGAAAATCAGGCTTATAGAAACCAAAGGAAGAATTTTAATAAGAAGGTAGTGGTTAATGCTAAGAACATTCGATATTTTAAGTCAATTTTCTGATTTACCCCCTGCTTCAAAATGTAGCAAGTGAGTTTATCAATGTATTATTATTAACTTCTAATAAACTGTTTGCTCTGCTTGAAAATGCCAAATCATGAGTCTTCTTGTAACCTGAAATACTTCTAATCTTAGCTGACATACATGATAAATGTGTAATTACAGGTCAGGGCAACCTGGAGGAGGATAAATAGAGATGGGTTATTAGAAATGGGCATTATTTCTTTGGCTGTCACTTACAACTGCTGTTTAAGGACTTGACTTGACGCAAAGTCTTGCTTACTTTATAGGAATGGTAGCAGGTAACATGCATACACTCTCTAACAAGCCCTCATCCTCCACCGGTAGCCACGTCTTCTACCTCCTGCATTGCTGAGACCATTGGCCTTGGGAAATCCTGCCACTGCAGGCACTGTTAGCTGTGCATCACCTCCCACTCCCCATGGAGCTAGGGTACAGCTGATATCCTGCACCTCACAATTATCTAAGGCCACTGGGGAATAAGTCTTTCTGTTGTCTTAGTAGTATTTTCCCCCAAAGGCTATGTCCTCAAAGATTGGCTTGAAGCTCAATATTTTACAAAGTTTTCTTTTTTAATCAGATTAAAAAAAAGTTTTCCGAGAAAGGGAAAGGGAGAGAGGCTGAGGGAGAGACATCAATGTATGGTTGCCTTTCACTTGCCTCCAGCTACAAACCTGGCTGGAGACCTGGCTTGCAACCTGGTTATGTGCTCTGGCTGAGGATCGAACCAGCAACCTTTGGGTTCTCAGGCTGGTGCCAATCCAATGAGCCAACAGCCAGGACTTAATCAGATTTTTAAGTTTTGCTTTCTCATTTGTAGTCCCTGTCTATCTAAAACTCACACATTAGGTTGTGACTCAAGAGGCAAATCTGATAGTAGTAGACCCCTTGTTGTACTCATGATCACACTTAACACAACCTCATTGACCAACTCAGGTGCTTTTATTACACAAAGCCAATGCACTTGACTCTCGTCCATTAAGATGAACTCTGTCTAAGGAGGTCCTTTTCCCCTCACTCAAATAAACATCTTTCTTGCTTACTTGGAGTCTGACAGACCTTAGCACATCCATCTGATTCTCATGTGTGCACACCATCTACTCGGGACCTTCCACATGTTGACAATTCGGTCCACTACTCAGCCATTGCCATAGGTAGTTTAAGAAATTGTAATGTAGAACAGCTTTTCACAAAACCTCTTTTTGGGCAAAAGCACAAAATAGCATCGTTGAGTCTTAAGACTCAACCTTGTCCTATATGTGGGGACAAAAGTGCAGAACTTAAGGGAATTTGAATAGAGGATAACAATGACGATGACGATTGTGATTCTGTTCATGTCACTCTAGTCTTTTGCTATTTTAGAGGTATGGTACTTTCTCATATCTAAAGTGATAGTCTGCCCTACTATTTCAACTCAGGAGGCACTTTGTCAGATGGCCAGATGAATATAACATTCTACATTCACCTACTTTTGTATAAAACTTAGGGCATAAAACTTTGAAGCTGACTAGCGAAGTGGCTGTTTTAATTGCAGCATTTTCGCTTTGAACCCACTGGAAAAGGTTTTAATAGATTTTATTCCAAGATAGGCAAGCACTTGCAGACGCAGAGCAAAGCACTTGTACGTAGCTTCAGAAATCTGTTGACTACATGTTCCCATATGGGTTCCAGGAAATTCACATTTGGACTTCAGTACAATTCAGAGTTATGGTAGGGCTGGCCAACACTTTTTTGGAAGAGATCTTGCTTGATACCAACATCAGCCTTGCCAAAACTCAGCAGGCCAAGTCCCAGTTCTGGAATCTGTGGGAACCAAGGGATCAACCATTAAATGATGAGGGCTGTATCACTTTCAGTTCTCCAACAAGACAAATTCTACTGAGTGGTCTAGAAGGTCATTTTGAATATAACCAATAATCTTTTAAAAATGAAATGTCTCTTTTGTGGCATTTTATAGGGCATGTAACATTTAATATTAAAAATGTACTATTACATTTCTTCTTCTGAATACTGGCTAACATGTTTCAACTTTTCAGACTTAATTATCTCTGGCTAGACATGTGCAATTATGCTTACCTTTAGAAATGAAAACCTACCAGTATTTATTGTGTGTATTAAACCAAGTTAGAAATTCAATCATTTTATAGCTAATCTGTGTCAAAACTGCCTTGGTTAGAGTGATTAGATTGACATTGAACTTATTATTGAATACAGAGCTTTTCATCTGCCTCTAAAATATTGCTATTAACTTGGCCAAAAATGTGTTAGCATTATAATAAGTGTAATAAAATAAAAAATTATAAACCATAGTCCATCTAAGAATATTCATTGCTTTTACTGAGAATAAACTATAAAATGTAAATGCTGGACATGATCTCAAAGTTCAATTGTCAAATATCAGGCAAGCCATTCAAGATGAATTGTTACCTTTTCTATTCTGTTTTGTTTTTTAAGATTTTATTTATTATTTTTAGAGGAGAGTAACATCAATGTATGGTTGCCTTTCACCTGTTTCCAGCTACAGACCTGGCTAGAGACCTGGCTTGCAACCTGGTTATGTGCCCTGGTGGGAATCGAACCAGTGACCTTTGGGTTCACAGGCTGGCACCTTATCCATTGTGCCACCAGCCAGAGCCTTATCTTTGATATTCTTAAAGATCCTGATTACATGCCCTGTCTTCACAGCCTATTTCAATGACTAGCTACATAATGAAACAATGTGTAATAATCTCAATTGTGGTTTATCCTGCTCAATTTTACAAGTACTTCTGCTATTGTTTAAGCCCTTTCATGTTGTCATGGTGTGGAACAACCCACTAACATTCTCTTCATAGAGAGCAGGTAAAGTATTATCTTCTTCATCTTAAACCATTTTAACTTCTTTACCTGTGCTTAATGAAAAATTACTTTCTGTCTTTTTACCAGTTTTTTTCTTGGACTCTGAACACTTTGTTTTTAATATCTCTTTCAGAGGGGAGAAAATGAAAATTTAATGGATTTTAATGAAAGGTTAAAACTGACAAGTGCATTATTTCTCTTATTGCCTTTATGTAAATCTGTATATTTATTTTCATATTAAGCTTGCTTTTTGTACTAATAGTGTTTAAACTCATGGCCATTATGATTGTAATATGTTTTATTTTTCTGCCTTTCTGGTGCTCTAGTAGACTTCATCCATCTTATATCTGTTTATTTGGAGAGAGAAATTCTAGATGCTTTAGTAAAACTTTGGGACTTCTCAGTATAGCATATCTGTTGTGGAAATTAGGAAGTTAATTTAAGGCCCATATCCTGCTGTTAAGCAAAAAGGTGAATTTGGCATTTTTATGCATCCTGCGATCTATGTTACTTATGTAATTAATTTTCTCAGACAACCAGTATTATTCCAATTTTACTGTTTAAAAACAGTAAGTGAGAGGCCAAGTCACTTGCCTGAAGTATTATGGATTATCAGGGTCATCTGGAGACCCTTGGACCACTGTGCTTCTCACAAAACCACTTTGTTAATATTTCACTTTATGTAGCTAAAACTTTGTACTCTAAATGCTCAATTAAAAAAAAAGTGGTAACAAATGCAGTGGAAATTTGGAAAAATAAACACTATGTTTTTAGAGTTCAGTGTTCTGGAGTTTCCGTGGGTACGGAGGCTTATAATGATATATACAAAGT
This sequence comes from Noctilio leporinus, assembly GCA_004026585.1. Lineage (NCBI taxonomy): Eukaryota > Metazoa > Chordata > Mammalia > Chiroptera > Noctilionidae > Noctilio > Noctilio leporinus. Next base: position 84,983 of record PVIW01000965.1, read on the forward strand.
ATTTCTTAGCAATGAAATTTCTGGGACTATAAATGATCATAAATGATTTGATATATTTTCTGTATTCTCCTTCCCTCCAATCAACTATATTTACTGAATAATCTAGGTATGATCTTATGTAGAACCAGATAGGTGTAATAATCACATAAGAATGGATTTGTAATCTGTAGCTATATAAAACTGAGTAGCCAAGGAAATGGAAATTTTAACAAGATCCTTTTCAATCCACTGATGATAATTTTTGTTTCCAGATTGTTAGTACTACATAAGAGTAATAAACAATCATTTTTTTCTTAGTTGAAACATAATTAGTATGGAATTTACAAAGTAGCCAATCTTTAGTGAGGACTATGAATTTCAGAAGCTTTACTCACTAGCCTCACCAAGATATGCTATTAAATTTTAGACATGGATAAGCATTGCAAGGAAATCTAATATTTCAAATACTTCCATGATGTTGGGATGCAGGTATGGGTTCAAGCTTCTGAAATGTGAAGATGCTAAAGACAACAACTTTGAAAAATCTTATCGAAGACCTATGACCTCATGAAAATTTTTTCTTTCTTTTAAAATGTTAACAAACCCTACTAATAGCTGATCATAATTTTCCTTTTCCCCCATACCATTAGGCTAAATAAAAATAACTTATATGTTCCCCTTAATTTTTATACTGTTAAACATATTAGTTTCATAACAGATAAAAAGAGAAATAGAATTTGTAGACATACCATCTAATTTCTGTTAGATATATGGTCTGTTTTCTTTCTGGTGCCACATTAATGGATTAATTCACATGATTGTTATTTATTATAGTGTAAGAAGTGGTAGTTAACTCTTGAAGATTTAGTGTTTGAATGTTACAAGATGCAAAGATCTATAATGGATATTAAACTTTTTCTTTTCACAGTGTTTGGCTTGTTAATTAGTATGCTACATTCAGTTAACCAGTATATAAGTCATTGACAGGTTTGTGTAGATTAGATAGACCACAGGTAAGTCTGCAGAGAGTGACTTTTTAATTTTAACGCCAAAAGTTTTCTTTAAATGCTTGAATGACTCATTTAAGCAAACTTTCATGACAAAAATGGCAAACATCAATGTAAACTTATTAGTGGATTCAAAAATAATGTAAAACCTGGCTGGTAGCACAGTGGATAGGGCACCGGCCTGCGAACCCAAAGGTCGCAGGTTCGATTCCCCAGCCAGGACACATAACCAGGTTGCAAACCAGGTCTCCAGTCAGGTCTGTGACTGGAGGCAGGTGAAACACAACCATACATTGATGTCTCTCTCCTTCTCTTCCTCTCTCCTTTCCCCTCTTTCTAAAAATAATGAAATAAAATCTTTTAAAAAAATAATAATGTAAAGCCAATTTACAATTTTATATCTTTCAAATCTTTTCTTACACAGATAAGATACCAGATAAGTTGGTATCATGCTCAATATTTGAATCTTACCCACTTCAGATTGATTTCCAACCAACTCTGCTTCAGGCCAACACCTTGGCCCTGCTCATGTGGGCCAGACCAGACCAGGCAGCCTCTTGGCCCCTTGGTTGGCTGGGAGACTTTGTAAGGTAATAATCTCCGTTTGAGCAAAAATACAGTTGGGAGTTATAGTGTCTTCTGGAATTCATCACCCAGTTTTGTCTACAAAAGGAAATAAATTTATGTACTTACTGAGTAGCAGAGACATGCTTTCATAAAGTATTTTAAAAAATATTTCCAGGATAAAAAAAAAAAAATTGTATGGTAGTTACCATAACAATTTTAAGCTCATTGACTTTTCATTTTAAATTAATCAACTTTGTTTGGTTTTGTTCTAGTTTCAGTAATTCCTGGGTGAGAGGTATAGAAGAAAGTGCAATATTTCTAGTGTTGAGCATTGTTTATAGTGCTAATATTTATAGGGGATTCAGAACAAGGTAAAGTCAGTGTACAATAGGAGTTTAGCCTTAGAAAACATTGTGATAATTATTGCTGTTTAAACAGCTGTATTGCTCTGAAGTATAGACTCAGTAAATACATTTCAAATGAAAATGTAAAATCTTTTTTATGTGGTGAACATTTATTGATCCATTGGCAAGCCTTGAGAGGCTGACCGTATTTTGTTTTGTTTTGTTTTTCTTTCCAGCAGAGAGATTTCAAAATCCCCCAAATTAACTGAGGGTCTTGTATTACTTTTCTATTATTAATAACCAGTCTGGAAGAAAACATGTGATGCTAACATCTAGCAAAATGTAGTCTTTATCTATTGTTTTTCTCTCCAGGCATTCTCTTGGTGCTTACTTTCAACAGTTTACTTTATAAATTGCAAATAAACTGTCTTTCTCAAAGGGTTCCCTTTCTATGGAAACCTAAATTAGATTGTGCTTAACAAAATAAGAGACGTAAATGAAGTTATTTCATTTGGCTGTAAGTATGTGGGTGAATGATATGTAACCAATTGCAAACTAAATAAAGTAAGGTCTCCAAATGACTGAGGTAAAGGGAAGAGTCTTATCTGATCTCAACATGGCACAGAAAGAAAATCTATTTGCTGATAGGAAAAATGATCACACATTAACATCTGGACTTCATGTGCGTATTTGCTTAATAATTAGCAGCAGCCCCTGTTCAGCTACATTCCTACATCTGGGAACAAAACATCAATAGGGATGAATAATAAAGACAAAGAAAAAAGTAAAAAATTGCCTGCTGTGAAATAGCATGGTTCCTCTGGTTGTAAATTAAAGGTATCTTGTCACCCCTTTTTGGGTGCCCAACACATTTTTTTCAATAGATATACCCAGATAATACCTTGGTATACTTTGTAAATGGATAAGTTATTATATTCAGAGGACACAATTATGAATTTAAACCATGCTTAAATGATTTAGGATTTAAATAAAGATTGAAAATATTAAAGGCATTTGCATAATGATATACATTTAAATAAACATAATATATAAACATCAGTTGACAGAAGCATTACCTCATATATTTCTTCAAGGCATAATAGGCTAAACTTGCTTGAACTACGCCACTACTACATAAGACAGTCACTTATATAGGCACAAAAGTGTACATTGTTTATTATATTATGGTTAGCAAAAGACTATATTTTTGCTAGTCTTAAAATAAGAAAAATTGCAGAGTACTAACTACATTGGATAGTCTGCAATTTTCTCTCTGTTAATAATGGCAAGATAGATATATCTACTTGTGCCTAAGAACAATCTGATACTGGCACGTTTTTGTGAGACTGTAATGCAGATTTTCATTCTCCGTTAAATTGTAGATTCTATCGAAGATACAGTATAGTTTCTCTCAAGGTTTGTGGAATCCGTGCCATATGTTTCTGAGGCTGCTTATCTTTTAATGGACTGAAAAATAAACCCATATGGTAAACACAAGCAAAGTCTGTAATTCATTGTAAGGATGGAAATATTCTCTAAACATTGAACTTTGCTTGCCAGGACCCCTTTGGGCCAACTTGAAAGAGGTTGGTCATTGTCTCTGATGCTAGCCCAGCATTCTTGGAGCAAGAAGGGATCTCGAAACTGCCAATCTTCCTTCGGTCTATCAAACTTGGATACATCTCTGAAGGTGGCTCTGGGAGTTCTCAGGGGCAGAGACTACATTTCCTAGTTTGTAATTTTCTCTTCTCCCTTGATTTGTATGTTTATGTCTTTATTATGTTGATAAGACATTTCAGTCCATCAGTCCATTGCCATTGTTCTGAACAACTGACCACTAATATTGGTACATGGATAGCTTTACTAAATTGATTGGTTATTTTGGCCACTTGATCAAATAGCCTGTAGTTTGAGCAAACTGGGAAACTTTGAAATATACCTATTTTAGGCCAATAAACTAAAGATTTCTAACCACTTTCTTTCCACCTTCTTCCATTCCAGGCCATTTCAGAATTTTATAGCCAGAATCCTGGTGTTCTCCTGGCGTCACTAAACCATTTGCTCTTCAAAACCTCTGTATCACATTCAAAGCACTCATTTTTGCCTTTAAGCAATTTCTTCAGCTCTACCTTCATCTCTTTCCACACTTCCCTGTTTTTCAATTCACGGTCCTCAACAGAGTTTATTCGACCGTTTGTTTTCTTTCCCGATTTGATTGCAAACAGAATTAGGAAATGTCTAAGTTGATCACATCTGGCAGGCAAACTAACATGAGCCGATGCATTTGTTAATCCACTTCCCCTAGAAGACAGAAGTGCTTTATTCTTCATTGAGTTTACTGATATCTAAATGATTTTATGTGTATGGATGGCTGATGGGGAAAGAAAGGAAAAAGACCTTTGATAAAGGGATTCTATTTGGAGGTGAGGACATGAATAAATATAGTTTGTTTAACTCCCAAAGGTCCAAAAATAGCCATAAACATTGACTTGTGCTGAGAAGAGGAACAGTGGACCTCTCATTTCAAATATTCTGAATTTTAAAAATTGGCCTTGATTTTAAGCCAAAGTGGGGGTTGTTATCTTGAAAACAATAATTTGGCTATATATGATCTTTTACATCTTTTCTATAGTAGTATCTACTGTATTCTAATACTTTAAAAAATATTATTAATGATCTTTAAAAAACCTAAAACCAGTATAGGTCTAATAAAAAAAATACATATAAAGCTAAGCAATATGTTATAGATGGCTATGTAAGAAAAATTAATCATAACTAAATAAGTCAAACATGTATCTGAAAAATCAATTTATTTTCATAAATTCCAGAATACAGTGGGATATTTTAGCATTCATGTTTTTTTTTTTTTAAAGTCATCCTTTTCTATTTGGTTTTAGAGTTATTAGGATATAGGGACAAGCTTAATAACATTTTGTTACAAGACTGGGGAAACCTGGAGAAGCCCAGTAAAGATGAAGTTATTCACAAAAAATGGGTCCCTTTGAGGAGGACTAAATAAGTCAGTAAGGCTTGTATTAAAGAACAAATATATAAATAGCATTTAAATATTTTAGAACATGATAGAAAACATTTTAGTTTACCTAGTAAATATGTGACTCCCTTCTAGCATAACTTTGGTCACCAGAGACAAGCAAGGTAAAGCTGTACGTATTTCTGAGAATCCTCTGCAGCAAGGATTCTACTTAACACTTAGCGTCCATCGCCTGCTACACCAAGTGGAGAGTGTGAGGCAGGAGTGGGCAGTCATGATGATGCTGAGACAGAACCAGATGGCAGTCCTGGGAGTGGTAGCACATAGTTCTTCCACCAGTCCCTGGTGTCTTAGGTGTCAAGCAGCAAGGTAATAGATCTCTGGCTAGCTGTCATGGGTACCCTAGAATAGAGTATGGAGATTTGAGCATGTTTTCTTTGACAGTATGTTAGTGACTTTGCAGTATTCAAATTCAAATTTTGGTCCTCCTAGAGACTTTTTATGTTTCTTCCCTTTATCTTAATAATCTTCTAAAAATAGCTTTAGCAGATCACTTTTCTGTAACGATTCTGTATGACACAGTGATAAATAAAAATTTTTAGGTGAGAATAATAACTAGTGAATGCTTTTTACATGTTTTTAAATACCACTTCACTTAATCTTTGCATTACTCCTGAAGCTTTTTCTCAAAACCATCCCATGGTCACTGACAGAAAGTCTAATCCAGGTCTTTCTCAATATGGCATTTCTAAGAAGACCAAATATAGGAAACTGGTTCAAACGTAAGTCAAAGAGAGCTCATTTTAGGCACAAAAATAAATAATCTTCTAGAACACTCATTATATGTATGGACTAGATGATTGGTGAACTCAAAGTTTTACTATTGAATATCCTTAAAATGATGGGGGTCGGGCTAAGCAATACTTATTGGACTAGATCTCACTTGACATATTTTCTAGCATTGTAGTTCTTTATTACTATCCACAGGACTTTTAAATTTCTATTTGACCAATGTCATATGAGGTTAATGGCTCTATGGTGCTATACAATAATTTTATGCTAGCTTATTGGTATGTTAAACAATGTGACTATATGAAAATTCAGTTGAGATTTTTATAGTCAGCTGTTCATTCTTCTCTAGGGAGAACTACAACATATTTAAAATCCCCTCATTAATTCCTTATTGTCATCTTGTATCCAAACAGTGTTCAAATTTCCTTAACTGCTCCATAATTATTTTCTAAGACTGTTCAAATCAAGATTCAAACAAAGTTCATAGATTGCAATTCTTTGACATGGGTCTTAAGTCTCTTTTGATCTATAAGCTTATTTCACCCTTGTCAACTTATATGTAAAAGAGACTGAGTAATTTGTCCTGGAAAAGTTACCATAGTCTGGGTTTTCCTCAGGGCAACCATGTGGGTTATTACCATGTTTCTCTTTTTTCCAGCATTTAGAATTCAAACTCATGTTTGATTATTTTAGGGGGAAGATAACAAAAATATTCATAGATATTCATATGTATTTTTATCAGGAGGCACAAGCTGTGTAGTTGTTTGTTTTATTTTTGTGATGTGATAGTCTTAACTCTTTGGTATCTTTGTCATTTAGCAACTTCTTAATTAGTGAGTTTATTCTATTTTCAATATTCTTTCTTCTTCCCTGTACTACTTACTAGTTGTGCTGTGTGTGTATATTATCAGAGCATATTATCAGAGCATGTAGCCATTATATACTATAATGTTTTCCTTGTATCCATTATTTAATCTTAGTTCTGTAGGCAAGCATGTATTAAATTTTCACCATTCATCCTCATACCACAGACTCTATCATCACTTTGGTTGTCTGAAGTTTGTTCTCTAGCAGATGACTCAGGAAGGGCTCCATGGGGCAAGGTTGCCTGAATTCTTGTATGTTCCTGAAAAGTTCAGCATTTTTATTTGAAGGTCACTTTGCATATAAAAGCCTTAGCTAATGCTTTCTTTCCTTGAATATTTCAAATATATTAAGATATTATATTGTCTCCTATTATAACATGTTTCTGTTAAAAAACCAGGTGACATCAGGCTTTTGTCCCTTTTTAAGTGACCTTGTCTTTTGTGTCTAGATACTCATATGACTTTTTTTTCCTTAAAAGTTAGCTTTACTATAATAACATGTGGTCTTTTTTGGTTAAATTTTCTAGGTATGAGTTTTGCCTCTTCAATATGTGAATATCTTAAAGTTTTTGTCTATTTTAGAAATGTTTTCTTGATTTATACATTTTAGTATTGAGTCTATTGCTTCAGGTGTCTTCTTTGGGGACTTCTAGGTAGGTGGCAGATTTGTTTGCCTTTATCACTTTATTTTAAATAATTTAATTTCCTTTATTTTAACTTTTATATTTTCTTTTAATTTCCTCTTTTTCATAATCTATTTTTATAAGGCATTATTCATGTGTCCAAAGGCATTACCCTTTATCCAAGTCTAGTTATTTGTTTCTCCATTCCTTCTAGTTTAGTCATTATTTCTGAAGTAATTTTTACTTTTATTTCAAAGTCCTTTTTTCAGTTCTCTCTTTTCAACTGTTTTCCCCCATCAATGCATTTCTGAGTATTTCAATTCTTCTGGCGTTCTTCGATAGTCTTGAGTCTTGATTATTTTTCTTTTATTCTTTTAGCTTGTTTTGAAATATTAGAGAACATTTTTATCTATTTTGTAGAATGTTTTCTGGCATGCCTCTATGGTCAATGTGAACATGAGTTTGCTCATTACTTTTTTTTTTTTTTTCCTTACAAAAACTTTACAGGGGTCTGTCTACAATGCATTCCTCTTTCTGATTTTAAATAAGATGGATTTTTCTGTAGTTAATGAAAGAGAGGGTCAAAAGCTTTTGTAGCATCAGAGAGCTCTGGCCTTTTCCTTAATACTTTTATTTAGGAGCTTCTCTTTCCCTAGCTTAGTGTTTCCACCCTGCTCTGGTTAGCTTCTCCTCCAAGCCATTCTAGAAGGTTGGGTGTCTGTTTTGAAAGGGTCTTAGGTTGGTCAATTTGGAACATTCTTGGTGTGGAGGCTTCCCTGCATGATCTATCCTGTGGTTCCTTGAACTCACTTATGAATTATAGCCTCTGACAATACCTCCCAGGCCTGTCTGCTGTTTTCAAATTGGCACACTGAGCTTTGCACACTTGTGGGGATTGCTCATTTTGGGGGCAAATACCTGTTAGGAATATGTTTCCTGTGTCTTTCTCTCATTAGAAGTGCCTTTGTCTTCCTTCCACTTTCTCCCACACAGTTGGCCGATACTGTGTGGTCCAAGTCCAGGCTTGGGGGTTGCAGGAATACCCTTCTTTTGAATTTTGATGTAGCTAGTTGGTTATGAAATTTTGTTATTATTCTAGCTTGTCTGTGTTTATGGAGGTTTGGAAAGAGTTTTAAAAGTAGGTGAATTAACAATCATTTTGTATATTTGTGCCACTGATCTAGGAGTCTGTGAATTCAACTGCTATATGCTCTTTTGAGAGCTTTTGCCCTTATTATGTCCTACACAATAAAATTTAGTCACTTTAGAAAAGCAGTAGCTAAATAAATTCTTAACTTTATATATATGAATATACATATATAAACTTATTATATGTAATATATATTTATGCAGTGCATATGGAAATTAATTTGTTTTGCATATTTTAAGAGATTTTCTTAATTAGAGAAAGAATACATGGAATTATTTTCGCTTATAAAAGACTAAAGCAATGCATTTCTACTTTAATCATTTTTGTTTTTACCCTAAATGTTTTCTTCTCACCTAATAAAGAAGGGAAGGAATGTTTTGCCAAGCTGGAGACCCATTTGGATCTGTGGTTTCTAAATGTCAAGCCCCAATCGACTGCTTTGGAGTTGAACCTTGTTTGCTTGTTTCCTGTTTCTAAGAAAGAGGGGAAAAAGGTTCCGAAAGTCTATTAAAAAGATCACATGGCTTCTCCAAGACCCAGTGGCTCACTTGACAAAACACTTGGATGACTTAAATACAAATGAATCCAAAAATATAAATTAAATTTACCTGCAAAATACAGTTGGCTATATTAATTCAAAAAAAAAAAAAAAGAATAGTAGACTGAGACAAAATGTCTTTGGGAAAAAGGCTGCTAGGTTTTGGCCAAACCCAAGTGTTTGAAAAACACTGTTGCTGGAGATGGATAGGAAACCGAAAATTTTTTTGCAGTTTCGTGTTTTTCCTTTTTATAATTTTGTTGTTCTCGTTCCCACAGCCAACTTTAAATGACCCTCCACCCCCACCCCCAACCAGGGAAAAAACAGGGCAGCTGAAAAGTTTGCTTAAACTTCTTAATACTTTTAATCCTTACTTGTTATAATTTGATTACGGAGACAGATTTTCTCTGTGGGCCTCCTATTAAATCACTTTCAAGTTGAAACAAACCAGAAATCCTTTTAAATAACAGAGCTAGCATTCACTTTAAGCTGCTCAGACTTTATACATAAACTGTAGAATGTCTTTTCTAAGATGCTATTAATATGCCCAGAGGCTACTGTGATGGGCTTATGCTTCCAACCTCACCAAAAATAAATAAGTAATTAAATGAACATGATGTTCTTGGGTTATAAAGTGGAAGACAATGTTACTATGTCTTGTATCTGATTTTATCTATCTTCCATGTTCTTAGATATCAGTGTTGATAGGGTTACCTCACATTAACTGGAGGTAGATTTTTACTTCATGTACTCAATAGTATAGTTCTGTTGGCTTAATTTTATGAGAATCTGGGAACTTTTACATTATATGTTTTAACATCAAAAAATTGTTGTCTTTAAATGTTTAGAAATGCCCTGCCATTTTTGAGGATAGTATCAGGATATCCAAAAATGATATAGATCTTGTGCCTTTAAGAAGCTATTTTGAATCATTCATTTCAAAGGGTAAACAGCTACTAGCTTAGGCCTACTTAAAGAGAAAAGAGTGGAAATAACAATAATTATAGTAATTGCAGCCTTTTGCATACATAAAAATTTCTAGGGAAAAACTTTAAAATGCACGTTTCAAGGAGGTTCAGCCCTAGAGGTTCAGACTGAGTAGGTGATGTCCAGGAAGCTTCATTTAAAACATGGGATGCTGCATGTTGTCTTCAGATCTTAGTTTGAGAAATAACTTCATAAGAATTTTAGATGCCAGGTTAAAAAAAAAAATCTAAGAACAATTTGGGAACTTTAGTGTCCAGGATAGAATTGTTTTTCTGGAAAAGATATTTAACAAGTTGTCCTCTAAATAGTGGCAGAGAAAAAGTTGGGGCAAACGAAAACAAAAATTATGAAGATGATAGGTAGCTTGATGGTTGAAGAAAGAAAACTGATTAGAGAATAGAAATATGTTTTGTAAAGTATAAGAAACATATACTAGTGTTCAGGTATTAGTGTCTAAATAAATAGATCTTCCAGATAAGATGCCAGGCCAGCTGGTACAACTTGAAATTAGGTCTTTCCTGAGTACCTCACTTGGAACTACTTCATACTTTCATGTCCTGACCCATTTCTGATTTCCAACTTGTGACTCCAGGACTCATTTTTCTGCTAATAAATCCTCAGAACTGGCGTTGACCTTTAGCTTCCTTTGTTTAATCACAATTGAGACCTCTCTGGCTACATTACTGTCCACTGCCTTGGTCAGATCCTACTTCCTCTACCTACTGTACTAAGCTAGGTCATGCCTTGAAGTGTTAGGACTTCAGAATGAGAGTTGAGTTCAGTGTGTTTTTGTTTTGTTTTGTTCTTTTTATATAGTGTGTTTTATTAGTTTATACTAATACATCCTCATATTACAAAGGCAATTTAGTACAAGGATGTTTCTTTTGATCCTTAAATTATTCAAAATAACACATTAAGAAAAACCCTCATTTGGATAACAAAAGAAAGACAAGCTAAACAACATAAAATTCCCCTTCTACTAGGTGGACATTGAAGTGGACCTAATTCAGTTTTCTTTCAAAAAGCTTCTAAAGACAAAAGCTGTGGAAAACCTAATTTAAATGAATTTTTAAAAATGTTTACTACACTACTGGTCTTCTGCATCATTTTCTGTTTTCTCTTGTTCTGATGAAAGTTCTTCTTTGTCTGTTTCTTCTCTTTCTCTTTTTATTGGCCCACATGCACCATTTTCATCATGTTCCTCATCACCATCAATTTAGTTTTCTTGCCCTGACACTGTACTTTTCCTTTAGCAGACCCAGTCTGCGCATGTTCCCTTTTCCTTTTCCTTTAACTCTGTGACTATCTGACTTACATTTGGTTAAGGATCCTTATTGATTTTCTGTGATATTTTTCAATGCTTCTTTCCCCCCATCTCCATCTAGCACTTCCCATGTCACATCTTTGTCCCTTAGTTGTAGGTTACTGCTATTTGCATCTTTGCCTTTATCCAGTGCATCCTTAGCTTTTTCTTTAAAAAGAATTATCCCCCCTTTTGCTCCATGATTTGAGAAAAGGAGGTGCAAATCTTCTGTAAGCAGCCAATCTAAAGAGTTGATTTCAGCATTTTCTGCTTATTTGTTTTTCTTCTTGCTCTTGTTTAGCTCATTATTTAGCTTCCACTTTATTTTTGCTTTCTTCTTCTTTTTATTTATTTATTTGCAAACTAATTTTCCTTAAAAAGTATTAGTCGGTCTGTGTCTTTGTATTTTTGTCCAGGGGTCTCCACAAGCTTTTAAAGCAGACACAATGCTATCAAACACAGTAAATATTGATCCCTTAAATGCTTTGTACAATGTTCTTCTCATCAGAATATTTAGTACTTGACCTTTACCTTCTAACCATTCTTTTGTCATCAAGGATTGCATCAATAGCAAAGACTTTAATATAAACAGATCTATTTTTATACTTCATTTTTATATTCATCAGCCACTTCAGGGAGGGGTTTGTTTGGAAATCTTTTGGTTTTGGTTTGATCTTCGCTATTTCCATGACTTCTGCCTTTGATTTGCTTAATGCTTCTACTATCACATTAAAGTCTGTTGTCAGGTGGTTTAATCCATTGAATTCTATCATTATTTCCAAAAGTGCACAGCCTTCATCCAGTTTGATTTGTCCCTTTAAAAATTTGTCTCGTGGTAGCCCTGCTGATGGCACAGTGGATAAGGAGCCAGCCTGCAAACCTGAAGGTCACTGGTTCAGTTCTCAGCCAGGGCACACAACCAGGTTGCAAGCCAGGTCACCAGTCAGGTCTGTAGCTGGACGCAGGTGAAAGGCAACCATACATTGATGCCTCTCTTCCTCTCTCTCTTCCCCTCTCTCTAACAAACATATATTGATGCCTCTCTCCCTCTCTCTAAAAATAATAAATTTTTAAATTAAAAACACTTAGCTGTTACCTCCACTCACTCTTCCACTTTCTGTGTTGTTGCTGTGGCACTGACTGAACTAATTCTTGGCTTTGGGGATATGCACCCCTTGCTGCCTGTTCCGGAAGAGCCAGGTTAGTCTTTGTTGGCTTCATTGTTCTCAGTATTTTATGCTCACTAAAATGATCACGTGAAAAGTAAGACTGCTCAGAGACCTCAGCAGTTCTCATGAACGATGGAGATCAGTGTTACCCAAAGTGTGATTCTAAGACAACATTGGCGCCACCTGGGGCTTATTAGAATCATTAAATTCTTGGGTTCTACCCCAGATGTAATGAATCACGATGCCCGAGGATCTGTTTTAACAAGAAAGCCCCACCTGTTGGTTGTGGATGATGCTATCGCTGGCCTTTGGTCCTCAAAATATGGTCTCATCTCAGACCTGCTGAAGCAAAATTAGTATTTTAACAAAATAGCAGGTTCTAGAAGTACTGGTCTGATGACTGTGCTTTTAACAAATTGCCTCCCTGGCTTTTAGGCAGAACAGTTAGAGAACATCTGCACTAACACTCATGGCCTGCACTTAGGAGAGGGCAGCACTGTTCAATCTCAGCTGGATGTTCCCCCAAAGATCTTCTGTTTAAAGCTATGTGTCTCCCAGTGCCCCTATGGTTCCTAACACCAACCCTGTGTAATATCCCTGTTTCAGAGCTGATCTGAAGCTTGACTACTTAATGCCTATAAAACCAGCTGAGATCCTCTGGTAAATCCTGGGGCCAAAGGAGCACCCATATATTTGAGGCTTCGCTGTCACTGGTACTGTAATAGATTTTAACATGACATTCATATAATTCCCTGCAAACCATAACTCCACTCTAACACCCGGTGATGAGTTAAAAAGAAATAAGCCTAATAAAAGAAATAAAAACAATGCTTAAGTCTACACACAGCCCCTCCCTTAAAAGTAGGATAATAAGAGGCAATAGAGTATCCATATAAATATTTGCATTGCTTCTTCACATTCAATATTCAAACTGAGAGTTCAATTAAAATTATCTTGCCAGTGACCAGAAGCTGTGGTGAAAGAGTTATGACATTTTATTTGTCACTACTATAAGTTGTCCAGCATGAATTATAATTTCCAAATGAGTCAAACTGATGCTGTTATCTTACCAATGAAAGTTGCAAGTATTTACCTCACAATATGTATTTTAAAAACTTTGATCTCTTATGCTATCAAAACTCTTTATTGAGTTTTCTTGAAAAGAGAAAAGAGAATAAACATACTCCAACTCCCCTGAGTGCTCTTTGAATGAGTAGACATATTTATTTCATTAGAGATGTTACTAAAATTATAACCCTTATCATATAATCTACCTTGTAATGTAATTACTTGTACATGTGTCTGTTTTCCTACCAAATTGTTAACCTCTAGAGAACAAAGACTGGATCTTATTTATGTTTGAAATCCCTACAGTGCCTAGTGGTGCCTTGCAAAATCTCAATAAATATTTATAGAAGAAGAAGAAGAAGAGGAAGAAGAAGAAGAAGAGGAAGAAGAAGAGGAAGAAGAGGAGGAGGAGGAGGAGGAAGAAGAGGAAGAAGAAGAGGAAGAGGAGGAGGAGGAGGAAGAGGAAGAAGAAGAAGAAGAAGAAGAAGAAGAAGAAGAAGAAGAAGAAGAAGAAGAAGAAGAAGAATCTCCTTGCTCGTTCCAAATGTTGGAACTTTGTTCATCCCATCTTCCTTAAGTGTACCGCTAACCAAATTTCTGGCTAAACTAGTAAGATAACTCAGGGTTCAAATTCTTAAGAAGCTACTTGACTGATAAACAGGGAGCAATTAATCCCTGAAGAGTTATCCATTTTTCTCTGCTCTTGTCAAAGGGGACTGTGGATTAGGTGAAACTAGTAAATAATTTCACAAAGAAAATAACTAAAATTGATTTTATCTTTAGTTCAAACATACCCTTCTCATCTCTTAAAAGTAATGACTTAAAAATTCAGAATTATTTCCTGGCCATCAAGCCTTCTTATAAATAGGCTTGCTCACTGATGCAGGTCAATGGACAGAAATACTGAAAGAATTTATTGGAAATGACAAACTAAAATGAAAATGACCTAATGAATAATGGAAATTTTCTGTCTTTGTGGGTTAAAAAATGATTTAATATTAATAATTTCCTATGATTCAACTTAATATCTTTTTCTAATTTAGTCCTAAGAATATTATATGTATTTGATATCCTCACAATGCTTAGTGGTACCTTTCAAGTAATAGACTTTAAACTATATTAGAGTTTCTAACCATCAGTTCCCTAGAACCTTGGTTTACAAAACTCATGAATCTTTTAAATGCAACTACGGAGTTGACAGAAACAATGTCAACTCCGTAGTGTCAGAATGGCCTGTTAATATATCAAGAAATAGCAAGTACTGGCTAGGATGTGGAGAAAAGAAAACCCTAGTGCACAGCTGGTGGGAATGCGACTGGTGCAGCCACTATGAAAAACAGTATGGAATTCCCTCATAAAACTAAAAATGAAATTGTCTTTTGATCCAGTTATCCCACTGCTAGGATTATACCTAAAGAACCCTGAAACACCACTTCAAAAGCACTTATGCACCCCTATGTTCAAAGCAGCATTATTTATAATTCCAAGTGCTGGAAATAGGTGACATGCCCATCAGTAAATGAGTAAATCAAAAAGCTAGTACATTTACACAACAAAAATATTATGCAGCAGAAAGAAATAAGGAATTCTTACCCTTTCAATAGCATGGATAGAACTGGAGAGTATTAAGCTTAGTGAAATAAGTCAGGTGGCAAAAGACAGATACCATATGATCTCACCTATAAGTGGAACCTGATGAACAAAACAAACAAATGCAAAAAAATGGAACCAGAGACATGGAAATAAGGAAGGAACTGACAGCAACCAAAGGGGAGAAGGATGACGAGCAGTAATAAGGGAAAGAGGGGGAAGGATCTAGTCAAGGAACAAGTATAAAGGACCCATGGACATGGACAGCAGGGTGGGGATTGATTGTGGGAGATGGGGAGTGGGCAGGAAATGGGGGAGCAATGGGGCAAATAACTTTTAAATTTAAGCCACTATGATTTGGGGTGGCTTAAATAGTGACAGAAATAGCAACGTAAGACTATAAATAGAATAATGTTATTTTTGATAAATAAAAAAAATAAGGAGAAATTATCTATGTTTATATACACTTGTAAGATTAGGATTGAGGTGACAATGACTGCCAATTTTACTTTAGACTTTCACAAATCAATGACAAAAGAAAATATTAGTAATAAAAACTAGAAACAATGTAAACAAAAAGTTGATAAAGTTTGAAAAAGAAAATTTAAATGATTCTGTTAAAGCATTACTTTTTAAATTGTCTTTGGAGGCATGTCAGGCTAAACAGAATTAATTATTTATCCTTCTAAATTAGTCTTTGAGGGTATTACTCATAACATAAAATAGAAAAGTATATTCTCAGCCAAGTTCAGCATTACTTTTTCTTTGTCTTTTCATGGTGCTTCTCCACCCCCCCCCCACCATCTTATTCCCATTTGTCCAAAGAGGGTTACACACATTGCCCTTAACCTCATCTCCTGCCATTTCACAGAAAGTATAAATAACTGTGCTTAATGGATACTGTGGAGTAAGCATTTTAAAAAGTATGCCAGACTTTATGCTTCCAGTGGATGAGTAATGGGAGACATGGAAATCATGTTCAGCACTGTGTACATTAGCATAAAGTAGAGCTGTTGGTGTCTTTTCTATGTTGCCTCTGCAACTGAGTTGCTAATATTAGGCTATGAATAATTTAATCATGGAGTTCCCAAACCTGATTGAATATCTGTTTTTCCTGAAAATGTTTTGAAAAATAGATATTTGAGGTTTTACACCTGAAGATCCTGATTCAGTACATCTAGGGTTGGAGCTTAGGAAACTATATTCTAAAAATAATTTCCATGGTGCATAGTCATGTTTGATTTAGCCACCAAATAATATCTGTGATTGGTGGGCAAAGATAATTAATCATCAAAATCTGCATAAGAAACTGGAGGAAAGTGATATGACAGTGCTATATATGTAGCAGACCAGGCAGGCAAGGATGTTTAATGCCTCTCTTTTCTCTGAATTCAATAAATATACTTATTTCTCATTGAATATATATATATATATATATATATATATATATATATATACATAAACTATATATATAGTTTATGTAGAGTTTATTCATTTATCATTCAATAAGTATTAATTGAGCATCAAACATTTGGCACACATTGATCATGGATGCTGAGTAACAGCAGTGAATAGAACATAGAGATTCTCATTCATGGGACTTATGCTCTACTGGATGGAGATAAAAGTACAGATGATAAATAAGTAATCATGGGATGTGTTAGATGTTGGCAAGTGAAAGAAAGGTATGGAAATGAAATTTGTAGGAGGAGAAGTGAGAAAGGTGAAATTTTAAATAGAGTACTTAGAATGGTTTCAATGAGAAGCTGACATGTGAACAACAACTGCAGGGAGCATCACCTGGCTTGTGATGTTGTTGACTGTCTGATCTGTCAACAAGAAAACCAATGCTGAGCCCTCAGAATAGCACCATTTCTTAGGAGGGAGGGCTGGGGGCAGTTAACCACATGTTAGGTTGTTACATTGGATATTTGCCTTATGGAGGAGGCAGATGTTTGTCCTCACTTGAATAGAGATGTTCTGAATATGGATTTACCTACCTTTCTTCGCTGCTTCTGCTATTAACACCATCTGTGCACCCAGAGAAGCTCTAATCAGCTTTTATGACATTCTCTGTACTATTGTGAAATGAACTCATTTCATAGCAAAAGATGTACAGTGGTGGCCTCACGCCTATAAAATTAACTCATCAGCACCTGTTAGCTGCTGGCTTAATTTAAAGATTTATTGAAGATTCAGTTATAGCACCTATTGAGATATAACACTGAATGGATGGAATTCTTACAACATGAAGTATATGCTTTGACTTTCACACCAGTCTATTGTACAACAAAAGTATGTGGGCCCAGAATCAAGGAATGAAAGTCATCACTTAATACTCTGAATTTCATGCATTGGACTCTCTGTTTATTACCTTCATCTTTCCAATTCTGTTTTGGCATCTTTATCTCAAGTCTCCCTTGACCCCATTAGGAATATCTATCCATACTACCATCTCAATTATTTTCTCTTCCCTCTACAGAGTTTATATTTCTGGCCAATGATAATTATTTCCAATTGGACAAAATAAGGTCTAGTGTGTTAGAAACATCTTGTATATTTTGACACCTTGTATATGTATTTTTGATGAGCTTCCAACATTCCCTATTGGAGGAATCAAATCAACCTTGAGGATTTCAAGAGCAAAGCAGTGAATTAGCTGCATTGTAAGCAAATTAAATCATGTAACAACTATAGTATTAAATGAGAATATTCAACAGACCACTAAATAGTTACTCATTTTTCATACCTTTATGCTCCTTACTAATTCCTTTAAAATATTGGGACTTCAGGATAGTTATCTCTTCAGCCTGAAAGATGAATTATAATGAATTATAAGCATTATAATGTTAGTGTGACTCAAAATAATCTTCTGTCAACATCAAAATGTCCTTTTGTCCAATTCCTAGCCAGGGCACACAACCAGGTTGCAAGCCAGATCTCCAGCCAAGTCTCCAGCCAGGTCCCCAGCTGGAGGCAGGCGAAAGGCAACCATACATGGATGTTTCTCTCCCTCTCTGCTTCTCTTCCTTCCCTGCTCTCTAAAAATAATAAAATCTTTTTAAAAATGTTCTTTTGTCTAACCATTTCTTTTTTAAGAAAAACTTTATTCTTTGGTGGTTAAATTTTAATTATTAGTTTTTGAACAAATAAATCTTATTATGTTTTCAACAAACAAAGATGCAGGAATGTTGTTCACATTCAAACCTGAAGAAAAACATACTCAAGTAATGACAATCTGAATTTAAAACGTAAACCAAATTTTGGTAACTTGGTTAATTATTTAGTATATTTACCATGAGAGCTGTAAACTTGGAACCACACATGTTAATGGGGAAACAATTTGGACAAGGAGCAGGGATTTGTTTTAAATTTACTTAAAAAGGGAATCTTGAATTAAACTTAAGACTCCTAATTTAAGATTTTAAAGTCTTTCCTATTGAAAACCAATGTAATCAATATTGTTTTCTGATATTTGTAATACTTAAACTGATATTTCAGAGAATTTGGCCAGAAAGTCATGGAAATTTGACTTTATTATCCATGTTGACACAATTGCTTTTCTGTGTAATGCAAGTACTTTAAAGAAGAGGATTCTTCTCCATCTTTCCAGCCCCGAATATCAATACTCTGCCCTAACATTTTACCTCACATGTTTGATAGTAGTTTTAGAAGAGCCATTATCCTACAAAAATTTAAAGGGTAACTACTTTATGGCCCAGAGATTATTCCACTTCTGGGAATTTATCCAAAGAAACCTGAAACACTAATTCAAAAGAATATATGCACCCCTATGCTCATTGCAGTGTTAATGGAACACTACATGATTTTAAAAGGAAGAAGAAGAAGAAGAAGAAGAGGAAGAGGAAGAGGAAGAGGAAGAGGAGGAAGAAGAAGAAGAAGAGGAAGAAGAAGAGGAAGAAGAAGAAGTGTAGAGGTGTAGAACTGGTCTCAATTCCTAACTGAGCACAGACAGGTGCAGGTTTATAGCCAAGGAGCAGGGTAGGGTCAGTGGATGGAAACTCACTAGGAGGAAATATTAGTGTTAAGGGAGGATCCCCACCAAACCACTTGACAGGAATTACACTGAGGACAGGTCAGGTGGATCAGATACTGAGGGTAGAGATTGTCCCTGAGCTGATTTAGCAAGATTCTTGCTATAACTAAACAATACAGGCTCCTCAAGGACAGAAAGGATGAAGACCAAAGTCAAGGCTTAGAGGGCATAATAGAGATGGACTCAAATTTTGTCAAAAAGAAGGTCTTTGTCACTCAGGGAATATTTTTAAAGATTTGGAGTATATCCGTTGTCTGTGTTCGCAGCCCTTATCATAGTGGATGGCACGTGGTGAATGTTCAATGAATATTTCTGAAGGAACAAATTGGGATGAAGGTGTTGGCATTTATTGAGTGCTCAGCATGTTAAAAATATGATGTTGTTTGGGGAAAAAATAGTGCTGGCTTTGGAATCAGACTGACTTGGGGTTGAATCCTGAATCTGACACTATTTGTGTGACCAAGTGCAATTTATGCAGTTTCTGAGGATTAGTTTACCTATGTTTGAAATGGGTTAATAATAATTAGCTAAAAGTTTTTATGTGACAGTTAAATGTAAATAATAACTTCAAGTAACTGTATTGTAGCCATTCTACTATGTTATATCTTTCAGAACACTTTCCTCTATGTCAAGCTTCTCCTCTCACAAAGAATGATGGTTGTTATAAGTTTTATTCCCTATTTTAAGTAATAAAAAATTGTAATTTCCACTATGTCATCTTAAACCAATCTCTTAATATATATATATATATATATATATATATAATGTTTTCTCAATTGTAAAATTAAAAGGCTCGATTAGTTTCTCTTTAAGATTTCTAGTACTAACATTTTTTGACTTTATATTCCTTAGGCATCATAACCCGGAAGCAGGTTGTAAGGTGGATTCTTTCTTACTAAAATATTAGGGATTTACTATATTATCCTTCCTAGAAGAATTATTTTTGTACAAAAAGAAGAGGGCTAGGATGTTGAAAAGCATGGTGAAGAGTGTGTTAAAAGAGGTTTTGATATCAGTAAGGAAAATGACTTTGAGCTGGAAGGACATCTCAATAGTGTCCCTGTCAAATCGCTTTACTCACTAACTCACTATAACTGTTTAAAATTAAAATTAAAAATATACAACCCAAGGGTTTTTACTTTCTTTGGGGAAGCATTTTATTCATTTGTATAGAATCTTCAGAACATTTCAGAACCTTGTTCAATACTTTTTTTGTTCATGTTGAAAATGGAAGAATCAAGGAAAACTTTGATTTTCTCCTTTTCTCTCTCATTTTTCCCCTCTTTCCCATTCCTTTAACCTAAGTAGCTAGTAGGTTATTTTGCACACTACCAGGCATAAAATAAAACTATGTCGCAGATGGAGGCTGGTCTACAAAAATTCTATTCCATCAAAATTATTATTTTTAAAGAACAGTAACCACCCTTCTGTTGAAATATATAAATATTTTGATGACTTTGCCAGTAACTCATGGGACTAGCTCAATTAAAGGACAAGTGGATGTAAAATCCACTGGATTAATTAGCTGACATGTTTAAGTAGAATGCATATACACTGAAAGTATGAAATCCAGTCTTTGAAATGTTTAATTTATAGTATTTTATAAATTTTGATTTTATCTAAAATGAGTCCATTTTGTAGTAGTGTATTAAATTTAGTTAACACTATGAAAGTTTAATAGAATGAGGATAAGAAATACCATAACGTAGCGGAAAGGCTGAGTTCAAAAAGACTGAGTTTTAGCTGTGGCTCTGTTCCCAATTTGCTGTGTGAAATTATATAGACACATTCCACTACATTAAATTACGTGATCCTTAAGGGCCTTCCTACACTGATATTATTCTACATGGGTGCACTTAAGCCCCTAGATATTAGTAGAATACTTCTGTTCTAAAAGCGCTATCCCTAAACACAGGTAGGCTATCTAAGAAGTGTGATGTAAACATTTTCTATTGACAAAGATATAATCTGACTTTAAGGTTATGTATTAGGGCCCTGGCTGGTGCAGCTCAGGGGACTGAGTGCTGGCCTATGAACCAAAGAGTTGCTGGTTTGACTTGCAGCCAGGACACATGCCTATGTTCCAGGCCAGGTCCCCAGTTGGGGGCTCATGAGAGGCAACCATACATTGCTATTTCTCTCCCTCTTTCTCCCTCTCTTCCCCTCTCTCTAAAAATAAACAAATAAAATCTTTAAAGAAAAGATTATGTGTTAAGAAATACCAAAGACATGCACTATCACTTTTAAAAGACTATACATCATCAGCGTCCATCTTGGCCAATGTGGCTCAGTGGTTGGAGTATCATCCCTGAACCGAAGGGTCATGGGTTGGATTTCCAGTCAGGGCACACACCGGGGCTTTGGGTTCATCCCTCAGTGTGGGTGCCCACACATATGGGAGGCAAGCAATTGGTGCATCACTGTTTCTTTCTCACACCAACTTTCTCTCTCCCCTTTCCTCTCTCTCTAAAAGCAATGAAAAAAAAAAATGTCCTTGGGTGAAGATGAAAGGGAAAAAATAAGAAATGAAAAGGTTGCTCCAAATTAAAAAGAAGAAAGAAAGAAAAGTCAATCAAAAGAGGAAACCAATGAAATAGAAACAAAAACAATAGAGAAATATCAATGAAATATGTCAAAAACTGGTTAGTTGAGGAGAGAAATAAAATTAATAAACCTCTGGCCAAACTGATCAGGAAAAGTAGAAGACACAAACTATCAATATTAGGAGAGAGGGCTGGTATCACTTCTGTGAAAGACACAAAATACCAATTATTACACAAGATGAAATAGATAACCTGAATAGCCATAGCTACACTGTAGGCCCTAGCTGATAGCACAGTGGGTAAGGCACTGGCCTGTGAACCCAAAAGTCGCTGGTTCGATTCCCAGCCAGGGTATGTAACCAGGTTGCAAGCCAGGTTTCCAGCCAGGTCTGTAGCTGGAGGCAGGTGAAAGGCAACCACACATTGATGTTTCTCTCCCTCTCTGCCTCTCTCTCTTCCCCCCTCTCTAAAAATCTTGGATAAAATCTTTTTTAAAAAACTATAAAAGAGAAAACCATATTGTGAGATAATAGACAATAAATATTGGTTTCTGCTCCTCTGTTCCTCACAGAGCCAACTGGAACCCTTGCAATTTGTTAATCACTAAAAACATTAGGAGTCTGTCTTATTCTAATACTTGTCTTTGATTCTATCTTTGACACAGTATTCCTAAGACTCTTATAAGTTTTTAAGTGATAAGAGAATCAGGAGCTTATTTGTTCTAATGAGGTGACTCTAGGTGGCTTCCTGGATGACTCCTGGATGGGGACTGGTCACCAGAATGACCAAGGGATGATTAGAAGTTTGGAATTTTCAGCCTCATCCCCCAACCTCCAGATTGGGAAGAGCTGTTGAAATTGGATTTAATCATTGATTATGCCTATGTGAGGAAGCCCCCAATTAGTGAGGGTTTAGAGAGATTCCAAGTGAGTGAACACATCCACTCTGGGAAGGTAGTGCACCTCCCACACGTGGACCTAGTTATCTTTTTGATGGCTGTTCATTTGTATCATTGATCATATTTTGCTACATAAGTGTTTGCCTGAGTTTTGTGAGCTGCCATAGCAAATTAATCCAAATTGAGGAGGAGGTCATGGGAACCTTTGATTTGTAGGTAAATGGGACAGAAGTGTGAGTAACCTGTGGAACTACTACTTTCTATAGGCATCTGAAGTGGAGTGATAGCAGTCAGGTGGGTCTGAGCACTTAACCTGTGGTATCTGATTCTCTGCAGGTAGATAGTATTAGAATTGAATTTAATTGCTGGATACCCAGCTGGAATTCCAAAAATATGCTTGGTGTGGAGAAAGACCTCCACATTTATTTGGTAACCAGTCTGAAGTGTCACCTGCTGGAAGTAAAAGAGACACATAAGAAAGACATAGTAGGAAGGAACTGAGCCCTTCCCAACACAGGAGAACTATGTAGGTTTTTTCCTAAGTTCTGCTATAGGAAATAATGCTGAAAAGATTATATGACAATGTGTAAACATCTCAATAGAAACTAGAAAAGCATTTCGCAAATCCTTACCTATATGTGACAAAAACTTTCAGTAAACTAAGAATATAAAGGAACTTTCTCATTATGATAGAGGGTATCTATGAAAAACCCATGGCTAATGTTATACTTAATGGTGAAAGACTGAATGCTTTATTTCTAAGGTTAGGAACAAAACAGGGATGTCTAATCTCACCACTTTTATTCACTATTGTGTTGGAGGTTAGACTAAATGTAAATAGGCAAATCAATCAAAGTATTCTGATTAGAAAGAAAAAATAAATTATTTTATTCATAGACAATATCATCTATGTAGAAAGTACAATGAAATCTAAAAATCAGTAGTATTAATAAACTTATCAAGTCTTAAGACATAAGAAATATACAAAAATTAAATATTATTACATATTATCAAAATTATTTCAAAATTTAACAGAAAATTTAATTTCAGTTTAAAATTTTTAAATATAATTTATAGTAGCATTAAAAATATGTATAAAATACCTAGAGATAAATCTTTTTAAAATATGAATCACATATCTTTAAACCTACAAAATATTACTTAGAGAAATTAAAAAGTATTTTAAGAAATAGATTACTATACATTTTACAAGGGTCAGAAAACTTAGTATTATTAAAATGTCAATAATCTGACAACTGAGTTATAGATTCAGTATAATATTAATCAAATTCAAAACAGACTTTTTGTGTGTGTATATAGAAATTGACAATTTGATTCTAAAATTCATATGGAAATTGAAATTTCTAGGACAGCCAAAACAACTCTGAAAATTGGTGTGCTAACGCTACCTGATTTTAAGAATTATTATAAAGTTACAGAAATCAAAACAGCATTTTATTGGCATAAATGTAAAAATACGCTGATGAACAAGAATAGCGTTCATAAATAAGTCCACACATACATGGAAAATTGATTTAGATTGTATGAAGGCAATATAGTGAAGAAAGAGTAGCATTTTCAACAGATGGTGCTGAAAACATTATATATTAATGTGTAAATTGACTCCAGATTAGAAATAAAAAAGTATGGGTATTTTGGAATCCTTAGGGTATATTCTTAGGAGTGGAATTGCTAAATCAAAAGGGAGTTTCATTCTTAATATTTTAAGGATGCTTAATATTGTTTTCCACAGTGGCTGCACCAGTCTGCAGTCCCACCAACAGTGATGAGAGTTCCCTTTTCTCCACATCCTCTCCAACACTTGTTGTTTGTTGATTTATTGATGGTAGCCATTCTGACAAGTATAAGGTGATATCTCATTGAGGTTTTAATTTGCATTTCTCTGATGATTAGTGATGTTGAGCATTTTTTTTTCCATATGTCTACGGGATGTCTTCTTTGGAGAAGTGTCTATTCAGGTCTTTTGCCCATTTCTTCATTAGGTTGTTTGTTTTCCTGGCATTGAGTTGTATTAATTCTTTTATATTTTAGAGATTAAACACTGCTAGATACACCATATTGTACAAAAGATCTGTAGGATTTATTTGTTCTGCGTAAATGAAGCTTTTATAACCATTAAATGGCAATTTTCTATTTTCCTCTAACCCTGACTCTGGCAATTGCACCATTCTATTCTTTGCTTCTTGAGTTTGACTCCTTTTGATACCTCATAAAAAATGGAACCATACAGTATTTATCCTTCTGTAACTGACATTTCACTTAACATTATGTTCTCCAGATTTATCCATATTGTCACATACTATAGGATTTCCTCCTTTCTAAAGACTGAGTAATATTCCATTGTATGTGTATTGCTCATTTTCTTTATGTACCCAGAACCATATTACTTCACTTGTGAATTCTACTAAATATTTAAAGAAGCAATGCCAGTCTGTCTCAAAATTTTCCAAAAAACTGAAGAGGCGGGAACATGTGAAAACTCATTTTATGAGGCCAGCATTTCTCTGATACCAAAACCAGGAAAAGACACCACAAAAAAAAAAAAGAAAAAAAAGAAAAAGAAATATGCACAAGCCATTATCCCTGGTGAACATAGACACAAAATTACTCATCAAAATACCAGAAAACTGAATCCCATAGCACATTAAAAGGCTGACACATCATGTCCAAGTGAGATTTATCCCTGGGATATGAAGATGGTTCCACAAATGCCAATCAATCAATTAATGTGATATACCACCTTAACAGAATGAAAAAGAAAAACCACATGATCATTTAAATAGATGGTGAAAAGCATTTGACAAAATTCAACACTTTTCCTGATTAAAAAAATACTTCCAGTGAACTAGGAATAGAAAGAAATTACCTTAATATAATAAAAGCATATTTGAAAAGCCCACAACTAACATCTTACACAATAGTGAAAAACTAAAAGCTTTTCCTCTAAGATAGAGAATAAGGCAGGGATGCCCATTCTGGCCATTTCTTTTCAATGTATTATTGGCAGTCCACTCCAAAACAATCAGGCTCTTAAATGTTTTTATTCTCCTTGCTAAGGATCCAGTATAATATAATAATTTTCCACATGAAACTCTTGTGGGTTTAAAAGCTTAGAAATTGTGCAGAGGGCTTGAACCAATTATTGAAATCCCACACTGTGACCCAGCTTTTATATTTCTCACTAAGGGTGTGAGGGACTTTTGTATGTAGCCCAGAGCGAAAAAGGCTTAGAATGTTTTTTATAACAGGTGGTTCCCAAAAGAACCAAAAGAAGCAAATACTTTATAATTTAAGTCCTATGCAAAAAGTATCCTTTTCATCATACCAGGCCTCCATTTCCTCTGACTCACTAGTTTTGCTCTCTGTTCACCTGTGATCTCTAACTCAGGTGACATGTAAAGATTTCTGACAGTAAACATGGAATCCATTGAAGATTTTTATTAGTCCTAGCTAGTAAAACTAAAGCAGTTTTAAATAAAACAGGTACATTATCCGGTTCCATAAATTTTATTTTCCTCCATACAAAAGCAAGTTTTGGGCGCATGATTAAGGGAAAGGTTGTATTACACCAGCTTGTATATCTTACAAGGCTCATAATCACATTATATGTGGCATGTGGAAGGTGAACACTTTGAAGCAGCAACCAGTC
This sequence comes from Noctilio leporinus, assembly GCA_004026585.1. Taxonomy (NCBI): domain Eukaryota; kingdom Metazoa; phylum Chordata; class Mammalia; order Chiroptera; family Noctilionidae; genus Noctilio; species Noctilio leporinus. The sequence continues at coordinate 111,126 of PVIW01000965.1, forward strand.
CTTTGGAACATCTGTTCCTGAAAAAGGAAGAAGCAATAGCCAAATATTCTAAAATTAAAGATCTCTAAATTTTCGTATTTGTATGTTTAACCTGATTTTATTTTTCAATTTGGTATTTGTTTTGAAAATGCAAAAGTTGAGTGTCCACCCAAGCAATACCAGTGATGAGTGACACCTCTGTACTAATTGAAATTACCAAGAGGTTTTACATCTAGAAAGGAATGGTTTTATGAATCTATGAGTTGCAGTCCAATTTCATTTCCTTAGTATATAATGGCTAGGACACAAAGAGTCATTTTTAGTCAGGTTTTGTCAATAGTCTCCACAACTGGACAAAATATTGGGTTTGTGGAGAAGAACATGGGTCTGTATCTAACAGATTAAAGTTTGAAGTCTGTTTTCTCCATTAACCAGCAATTTCTGGTTTAGTTACTCTAACTATTCTCATGGCTGTTTCCTCATTTGTAAATGTGGATAATGGCAATTACTGTGCAAGATAGTTTTTAATAATTATAAGAACATATATAAAGCCTTTGTCATAGGGCCTTTGAAAGCTTTGAAAAATGATGTTGTTATTTACATGTGTCTACAGCATCTGAGGATGCTTATGCATTCATTCTTTGATTTATACTACCCTTGATAGATGTGGCATCTTTACACATGGAACACCAGACCTAAAAACAGACCTTGCAGATTATCTAGTTGCCACTAACTCCCTAATTTTACAGCTGAGAATGCTGTCACCATCACATTAGGAGCTATCCAAATTTACACAGGTGGTATTAATAGCACAGATAATGTTAGAAATCAAATGTTTGACTCTAATTTCTCCCTTACTGCCAGTATCTCTTTCTAGTTTATCTATGGAAGCAATAAAAAAGTCAGCTGTTTCTTGTTAGGATCTTATACTCTTCCTACCTCGAAAAAAAGCAGTAGAAGCCCTGGCTGGTGGCACAGTGGATAAGGTGCCAGCCTGGGAACCCAAAGGTCACTGGTTTGATTCCCAGTCAGGGCACATAACCAGGTTGCAAGCCAGGTCTCCAGCCAGGTCCCCAGCTGGAGGCAGGTGAAAGGCAACCATACACGGATGCTTCTCTCCCTCTCTGCCTCTCTCCCTTCCTCTCTCCCTGGAAATAATAATAAATAAAATCTTTAAAAAATAAAGTAATTTTTAAAATATGTAGAATTGTGTTCGGGTCACTCACCCTATTAACTAGATAATAGTTTTGTGTTTGTTTAATTGTCTTGTGCATTGTGGGTGGTTGTAGCTGAACAGTGCATTTAGTGATGATTTTCCTTGTGTAAAATAGAATGTTGAACTATTTTCAAGAACTCTCAGCCAGCAAATAATACATTAATCTCGTTTCATTCTCATATACTACCCTGTGATAAGTACTATTATTCCACTTTTCAAATAGATGCAAAGATGCAAACAGATGCAAAGAACTTAAATGACTTGTTCAATTGTGTGCATTTAGGAGTGGAGCAAAGTAATGGACTCTATATCCTAAAGTGTGAAAGTTTGAATTTGTATGAGTGATGAAAATAAATATGATAGTAAGATTGTAAATTTTAAGAAATGTTTACATGATACCATTTAAAAGATGTTTCCAAGTTAAGCCTCCCAATTATTTTTTGATCCTCATATCCTTTTGCTTTCTTGTCTTTCATAGCAAAACTCCTGGATTCTAGACGTTCTCTCTGATGGTGTTTGTACTTCTTCTCCTCCTGCTTAATCCTCAGCTCACTGCCATCTGACTTTTGATTTCAACATGCTTGAAGCTGCTTTGTCTACAGAAGAACAATGATTATTAATTGCTTAATTCTACAAACCATTTGCAATCCTTGCCTTACTTGACCCAGGCAGCATTTCATTCTTATACTCCAAGGTTCCTCTGGCTTCAACAGGCTGTAGATGCCAATTAGTCAAGTTCACAAGAATATCCTTTATTTAATTTTTGTATATCCAGTATCTCTTTCCCTTTATTCTGATAACAGCAGCGCTATTTCTTCAGTGAAGCAGCTTCCCCCTAAGTGTGTTGATGTGGAGAAAGTAATGTACTTAGTTAGACAATGATAGTGTTTTATATAACAAGTAGCCAACCTGAGTGTATCAGTGATTTTCCTAGGATTATTAAATAATAAAGTAGAAACAAACGCACCTTTTTTTCTCTTCCAGGTCACTAACCTGGAAGAAAAGTAAAGGTCTATTAGAAGCCATCCATGTCCACCCCTCCCAAATTAAACACACACATTATCATATACACACACACACACACTCATATTATATTGAAGAAGACATCTGAAGAGGAATAGAATCATATAGAATAGAATCATATCATCATATAGGAGTTGGAAAAAAAGAAATGTCCTCTGAAGACACTATTTAGGTCCCTGAATTCTTTTCTATCCCAGGTTTGTAAGCCACAAAGCCCAAGTTTGCTAAAGTTAGCTGAAGTTGGATTTTTGTCATTTTCTTCTTTAAAGAGACTTGCCCTACCTGTCTATTTAGTTTTCTGCTACTGGTGCATGAAGCTGATATCCCCAAATGTTCCGGCGCACAAGAGCTGCTAAAGTTAAAGTTCCACAGCCACACTGTGATTTGTGAAGAAATAGGAGAATCTTCTTGGCTCATTCTCACTCTGTTATCTAGACATGAAAAGCAACACAGCTGGGCTTCCATGTTTCAGAGTTTCTGTTGAAAAAACTTTGGCTTCTGCAGCTGCCTCTCTTTTGATAGGGTGCACATGTGAAGAAAGGTCTCTCTTCTTCAGCCAAAGCCCTTGGATAAACTTTCTGATATACTCCCTACCAGCTCCTCAAACAATCCTGCACACATCTGAGTCCTGGCCACTCAGGGGGCTCTTTCCTTCTCCCTGGTTTCTATGTCACACTTACTTGTGTTGACCTCTGCTCTTCCGGTTCTTCCTCCCAGTCTTCACTATAGGCTGTTCTTCCTCTACTTTGTTGGTTTCCCAGTACTTCCTGCTTTAATCACTTTCTATTCCTACTCAGCCACCTACTCAGAAATGCCATTCTGTCCTATGCCATCCAATATTATCTATTAACTGGTAACTTTCAGATTTTATCTACAACCCAAGTCTCTGTCCTGAGCTCTAGACCCTTACATGTACATGATTGTGCATGTCATCTCCTGGATATTCCATGAATATCTTGATCCTACCCCATTAAAAATGACCTAATCATCTTTATCTTCTTTCTCTCTAATAGTTCTCTCTCACCATCGTCATTACTATTTGTCTGGTTGTCCCGCCCCCCCAAAAATGGTGGCCACATCTGAATTTTCTTTTCCCTTCCAATTTATAGTCCATCCATTTTGAAAATGTTTTTTTTTTTTTTCTATCTCTTAAATATTCTTCAGCATATTAAGAAAGGCTGATGGTGCAGGAGAAAGAGAACACAAACCTCTTTCCCTTTTGTTTTCAAGTCCCATTTTCTGAGCTGGTTTTCTTTTTAGCAAGCCAGAATTTCTATTTGGAGCTCTAATTCCTCTCAGGTTTTTACTATAATACATAATCTTCCACTTGTTACATGAGAACACTATAATTTTAAGAAGTATCTTCCAGATTCCATCATTTTATTTTAGTTTTACTCTTTTTATTTTCCTTAACATTCTGGGAAAATTTTCCCAATGCTTTTCCTAACTGCTTACACAACCACTTAATATATGGCTTTCAGTGTCTTAAAAATAAGTGCTCTTCTGACCAAACTGACCTCCCACCATGCACAAAGGACATGGGTGTGAACCAGAGACCCATCTATCCCAAGCACATAAGGATGACTAGTTCTTCTAGTCTTCCTATCTGTGCACTTGCCCCTCACCCCATCTTCACAGGATAGAAAGGAAGGGGAAAAAAGACCCAGTTTATTATTTAGCTTGACTTCATTGTTTTCAAAAGGTCTTTATTTGCACATATGGAGAAACAAAATAGTAATAAGATATTCCAAAGTGGCAAGGAGATGTTTAGAGGAAATAAAAATATTCTTTTAGTTTATAATGCTTAATTTCATCCTTTTGGGTTATGAGACATGGGCTTGTGGTCTATGAACATGAAGCAAAGAATCAGGAAACCTTCTTACCTAATAGCAGTTCTGAAAACTAACTCTGTGGGTGGCCATGAACAAATTGCCTGATACCTCCATTTCACTTACCTCATGACTTCTAGTCAACATGGAAATCGTTAACTTGAGTGACAATTCAACTAAGTAAATAATGCCCTAATGTTTTGTCAGGAATCTAAGAAATGTTGATTTCTTTAGAATCGTAATGTATTTAATTTGTTATTGATAGGTCACCTCAAATACCACAAAATGAATGAGAACACAAATACTATGCAAGTACTCATTAAAATCATCTAGAAATGCTGGTGGAAACTCCCTAGTGTTAAATGGCTTCTTTTGTGGTAGAAAATTTTTATGTCAGAGAATAGACATTGACTTACATTTTGTTGGATGCCATAGTTTTCTTGGGCTGTTTGAACAAGCTTGATTTCCTCAGTCCAACATTTCTGAGGGTAAAATATGATCTGCTCAATAAAATAAGAATATCTTCTAAAGCCAGATGAGTGCCTTCCAGTGTGTACATTAACCATCAATGTGTTATATTTCACCAGAGGTTAAACATTTATACTCTGAAGGTTTTTTTTTTTTTTTTCTTTTTCTTTTTTTCACCTCAGGGAATAAGAGAATGCCAAAAGTCTCAACCACCAACATGGAAATAAGATGATTGGGTCAAATCAAGCCAGCCTCAGTTTGCACTACTGCTACATACATATATATGGGTAAGTCTAATAGACTTGTGATTATGATGAATGTACTTAATTTATCACATGAGTATTGTATTTATTTTTTGCTACTTCTTCCTATATTTTCTTCATCTTTGATGGCATATATTTTATTAAAATTTCTGGTTTCTGATTATCTGACCTGAAACATGGACTTCTGGACTTTTGAACATTTTGTATTGTGTACCTGACAAAAATTACTATTGATTTTTATTGGGTGAATATATTGAAATGGAATTACTGGGTCTTATGTTAGGTATTTTTGCTATAAAACTGACAGTTTTCCAAGTGGTGAACCAAATTTAAATTCCTGTCAGCCTCATTTTAGAGTTCCAATTACTCTGTTCTCACTATATTGGGTACTGTATAGTCAGTTATTTTAATTTAAACACTATGATGAATATGTGGCAATATTAAATTTGGTAATAATCTGCATTTCTCAGATGACCAATGATATTGAACACATTTTCATAACTTTATTGATTATTTAGATATACTATTTGTGAAACTCCTATTGAAATTTTTCCCCACTTTTCTATTTTCTATTGTATTATCTGTCTTGTTGATTTATAGGATATATATATGTGTGTGTGTAAGCCAATACAAATATTTTGCCAGACAAGTTTATTTTGCCAATATTTTCTCCAAGTTCGTGGTTTTTGGTTTTGCTATGGCACTGGTGACTTAAAGTAAAAATATTGTATTTATGTAAGTTTGATATTTCAATCTTTTCTTTTATATTTTTGAAGTAGCCTTTTTAAGATATGATTGCCAACCCTAAGGTCATGAAATACTTCATGTTTTCTCTTAGAAGCCTATTGTTTAATCTTTTACATTGAAATTTTTATAGTTCTTGAATATATTTTCTATATGCTATTAAAGTTATTTCTTTTCATCAGGAACAAGAACCATTTATTAAAAAGATCATTTTTTATACATTTGATATTTGTAAATTTGAACACTTTGAAAATTTATAAATTTGAAATAGTGTTTTATGAAAACCAGGTTAGTGTTTTTGATTGAGTCTCTCTGGACTCTTTAATTTGTTTCACTGGTTTACTTACTATTAATGTGCTAATTTCTCACTGTTGTAATTATTTTTAGCTTCAAAATAACTTTTTTCTTTTAGTACTTTGTTTTAGTTTTATTTTCAGAACATCATTGGAAGAATTAAGAATGCAAATTCTATTAAGAATCACTGGTTCTCCACCATGGCCATGAATCTCAATTTCTCTTGGAAGTTGACATGTATAAGGTTTATAGCATGATGGTTTGATTTGCATATATCATAATAACAATTGATATCAAAATGAGGTGCTGAGTGGAGGGGGCAAAGAAGAGAAATTGGGACAACTGTAATAGCAAAATAAATAAAATGTATTTAAGAAAATAAAATTGATATTAAGTAGTATGTCTTCCAGTTTAGTTTTTCTTCTTCAATATTGCCTGGGATATAGTAAGTCTTCACATTTACATTTTATTTTAAGATAAATTTGTCAATTAATAGACAATAACCTGCTTGGATTTCAATAAAGATTACATTGCTTTGGGAGAGAACTGGCATTTTATCAATATTGAGTCTTCTAGTTAATGTACATGGTATATCCCTCGAGTTACTGTCTTCATTTTCTCACCAATCTTTTGTTGTTCTCAAGGAAGAGGTGTGGCACTGGTTTACACATGTGTTCCTAAGTAGTGGATGTTTTGAATGTTATTGAAAATGGGGTTTTTCAAGAAATTTGTCAATGTTTTCAAGTTATCAACATAAAAAATTTTTGTATATTCTTTATTTTTAATGCCTATAAGATCTGTGGTGATGACCACATTTTCATTTTAATGTTGATAATTTGTGTTATATACATTCTTTTCTCTTTATCAGTCATGTTGGTTTTAAATCAAGTTTACATAATGTTTATTTTATTATATAAATATATATTTTAAAAGTCTTTGATTTTATTAAATTTTTCTGTTGTGTGCTTACTTGATAGGTAATTGACTTCTGCTCTTATAATTATTTCTTTTCCTCTATTTTCTGTAAGTTGAACTTGCTCTTCTTTCACTAGCTTCTTGAAACGGAAGATTAAAACAGTAAATTTCAATATATTTTTTTTATTAATAAAAATATTCACTTTAATTCTTCCTGTAGTTTCTTGCTTCTATGAGGATTATTTCCTTTTACCTATAAGATCTAAATTTCATTTCTTTAGTATAGGTCTACAATGAAGAATATTTTCATCCTTTGTTTCTAACTATCCTTATTGCACCTCATTCTTTGTTTTCTTTTTTTTTTGTTACTTACTAATATGTATATTTTACTCAGATTTTATTAGATTTTGGGACTATAGCTAAATAAACTACTTAGTTTTTAATTCTTTAATAATCTTTCACACCCTGGCTGGTGGCTCAGTGGATAGGTGCCAGCCTGCCAACTCAAAGGTTGCTGGTTTGATTCCCAGTCAGGGCACATAACCAGCTTGCAATCCAGGTCTCCAGCCAGGTCCATAGTTGGAGGCAGGTGAAAGGCAACCATACATTGATGTTTCTCACTCTTTCTTCCTCTCTCCCCACCCTTCTCTCTAAAAATAATGAATAAAATCTTTAAAAAAATAATATCTTTCATATTTTCCTTTTGTTATTTTAATTATGTGCCTCTCTTCTGATAATTTGGACAGTATATATTTTTATTCTATTTGATTACCTCTATAATTATATTATAGGTTGTGGAAAAAGTAGGTTTATTGTTGGTTGTATAAAAAGAAATACAAAGGCGCTGGCCTGCAAACCCAAAAGGTCGCTGGTTCGATTCCCCAGCCAGGGCACATAACCAGGTCCATGGCAGGAGACAGGTGAAAAGCAACCATACATTGATGTTTCTCCCCCTCTCTGCCTCTCTCCCTTCCTCTCTCTCTGGAAATAATAAATAAAATCTTTTTAAAATAAATTATTAATAAATAATAATACAAGAACAAATGTGGTCATGATAGATAAATAATTTATGATATAGTTATATAATGGTACTCTTGGTAGCAATTAAAATGAATAAACCTCAAGAATACATATGCAACTAATTAATGATTTTTCAAACATAAATATGAACAAAAGAAGGGAGACACAAAACCTATATACTGAATATTTTATTAATATAAAGTTCAAAACCAGGCAAAACTAACTTATCATGTTAGAAGTTAAGGCAGTAGTTACCTTTAGAAAAAAGGTCATTACCTTTGGGAAGGGAGGGCTAGTTACTCTCAGGCACATGGTTGGGAGTATTTCTGGGAGCATTAACAATTTTATAAGTTAGAAAACTGAAACAAAGCATTTCAGTAAATTACCAAAAGCCATACAATTAGGAAATGGCAAAAGTTTGGTTTAAATTCAGCCAATTTGATACTAGAGCCCACTTTTGTAATCAGTATTCTATATATAAAAATGACCAACTTGGTTGACTATTAGATGGAAGTTAAGATTCTAGAACTATATACCATATTTAATGAAAGACATTTCTCTATTGGGATTTAATACACTTGCAAATAAAAGTAGTGTTTGGTACAAGGCACTTAACAGAACCTCAGAAATGAAAAAAAGCCAAGAAACTGTTTATGGTTCCTCCACAGCTTCCCCTGACCTCTTCCCTTTTCTGCTATGTCTTGAATATAGAGAATGAATGTATAGAACATCAAATATCCAGCCCTTACATTTTGGCTCATCAGGAAATGTAAACTATTCTCAGATAAAGGAGAGTTAGGAACTCATCGACCTTATCAAAGAAATGGAACATCAGAACAGAGTTCTGTGCAAGGTTAAGCAAGAAAAAAGGGAAGAGCATGGATGCTTGTAAACATGCCATCGTTCGTACATTGTATGAAAAAGACAGTTTAAAGAACTCAGTCCAGTGCCACATTGGAAAACTGTTTGGAACCATCCACTTTGACCCGTAATTCCTTTGACCCACAATTACCCTGTTAGGTATACATATACCATATAGAACCAAGTGCTTATAGCCATCATGAAACAGAAATAGGAATTTTTATGGCAATGCTATTTATAATTAAATCTGAAACAACCAAATATCAGTCAGTAGTAAATGGACGAATTTGTATTACATGAGATATCTTCACAACAAGGGGAAATGAACAACCAGATACTTCCTCATGCAGTACAATGGGTGAACCTCACAAACAGTGAGTCAAGGAAGCCAGCTCTTATCTATGCGAATTTCAAAAACAAATATAACCAATCAACAGTGATTGAAATTGAGAAAGCTGTCAGAACAGAGTATGGTAGTGACTGGAAGAGCAATGAGTGAATTTTACATTAAATGTAATTATTTTCATTAAAATAACACATGTAATAGTTCATTTATTATACAAGTAGTATTTTTGTTTTCTATCCATTCACCTATCCATCCGTCTTCCATCCATATTTCTATATATAACGGAGGTCAGTCCAGAAAGTATCCAGCCATGTAATATGAAAAATAGAGAAATCGATTGAAGAGGATATAAGAAACATTGTACATAGACAATAATGCCTCAGTCCATCCTCAAAGTAGGCACCTAGTTCTCCCAGTGTCGCTTCCAGTGTTCTGAAGACCCTGCAAAATCCTTTGTGGGAATCACCATCAGCTGCCCTATTAAATTTTCCTGAATTTCATTGGTGGTCTGAAATCTCTTGCCTTTCAAAGGTAATTTTAGTTTTAGGAAAAGCCAGAAGCCATAGGGCACCAAATCTGGGTTGTAGGGGGACTTGAATAATCTGAGTTGCTGATCTTTATTGATTGCAGTCCATATACATTCAATATTCTTACATGTTCTGCTTGTTGCAGGCCTTCCACGCCATGTATAACTTTCAACAGATTCTTGACCATCTTTGAAGCATCTGTGCCACACTTTTTTTGGGTTTCACTCGTTGCATTGTCCCTGAAAGCCTTCTGAATTGTCCAAATAGCTTCTGTGGAGGAATGTTCAAGCTTAACTCAAAATTTGATGAAGATTCATTGCTCTATTCTCTCAGTCATTTTGAATGTGGTGGCTACACAGTACACATACTCATTCAATGGTGCCTACCACTCCCTTTGACTAGTACAGTGAAATCATCATTGCTAACACATGTACATTCCAGCCCACTTTCCTGGGCTGCTAGATTAGATCAATGTCACACAAACCATTCTTGATATATTAACAGTGGCTGGAGTTTTTCTAGACATACATCATTAGTGTAAGATAGTTATTTTTTTAGGTAAGTATTTCAATGTGCAGTTTAGTAATTTTTTGTATTGCTTAAAGTCCTTTAAAGTTGGAAATTCTAAACTTATAAAGAAAAGTGATTATCATTTAAAACTACCTTTTAAAAACCCAAATATTAACTCAACTAATTTGGCCAACATAAAGGCATGAATTCACAATTAACTTTAATATAAAAGCTTATTTTTTCTGGCATCAGGTATTTGAAACATATCGTTAAGAACCCAAAATCTATTATTATAACTTTTTTATTGAAAATGTTTCCAATTTATCTTCTCCTTTGCCTTCTTAAATACTGTTTGACACAATTTAAGAATTGATTGTTAGATCACCCAGTCTGTATTAAAGCATTAATTATTATTTAAAAAGTATGTTTTCTTCAAGGATTGACCTATAAAGGGATGATTTTGCTTACACCGAGTATCCCTAGTTTAATAATTTAATGTGTTTTTTCATTATTTCCTCTGTGGAGATGTTTACCATCATTTCTTGCTTTTGACAGTGTGTCACATTTGAGCAGCCCTTCTCATTTTTATAACTTATTACTTTCTATTTAAACTAGTAAGTTCTGAGATTTAAAACTATTATCTATTAGAGAATGTGTTAAACTAGGGTTCTGTATATATATAGATGAGAACCTAGCAAAAGAGAAAATATTTCTTTTGAGGAATTAACATAGATGTTATGAAGTTTAGGCAATAAAGTACTTCTGATATTCTTACAGAGAAGAATAATAATCAAGAAGACATATATTGTGGTCCCAGGGTAAAATTATCTCCTTTAATTAAAATGTCAAATACTACATTTAACTAAAAATAAATACTTTGCTACACTTAATTGATTATTAACTTCATTTCTTAATTAATTTTTATATTATATATAAGTAATCAGTGCCTGTCATATATCAGGTACCAAATTAATAATAATTTAATGATGATACAAAATTATGTTATAAAATTTTAGTTTTTCTACTTTATTCTATCATTGTATAGATATTAAAGTATGTAGACTAGAGTTAAAAATGCACTTTAAGAGGAATTAGTTACCACCAATAGCTTTTATCTACTGCTCAATTTGAATTCTGCCCTTTTTATTATGACCTTGAATTAAACAAAGCTTTCCTTACATTTCTTTTGTTTACACACACCCACTTTATTTAGTTATATTGTGTTTTGTTATACTAACTAGCTTCCTAAACCATTTTTCTCTCCTTGATTAAAAATATTCAAGAGTTCTCTTTTGGTACCCACCAATCTATAGTACTTAGTAGTTTATGCTGAATAACTTAATGACTCATAATATTTAGAATTTTGCCATAGTAGCATTTTCAGACAAAACCTGAAAGAAAACTTTAGAAAACTGAAGTTCAGTTCTTGAAAATATTTTAAGAGATGAAGATTTTGCCCCCACCAATTTCAATAATAGAAGGATAATCAGGTTATAAAAATCTAAACTGTCATGATAAAAATTTAGCTGGTAATTATTAACCAATTGAAAGAAGTTTAAAATGGGGGTCAATAATAAATAACAATTGTCTTTAACATAAAATGAAAATATATTGATGTTGAGATTTACTAAGGAACTCTCTACCCTAGCCCCAGCTTGGATGCACGTCACAATATACCTGGAAATCTTCCCGGTGGTATAGAAACCACTACCACTTGAAACAGCTGATTCAGTTTTTATATGATTAAAATTGACCTGAGTTCTATGTATTGAGTCATATTTTGCCTCATGATAATGGTCCATCATTTGGTTATATTTAGCTATTGTGTTTCCTCTGGAGACACACATAACAACTTTAATTGCTGTTCAATTGTCTTTTAAACATTTAAAGACTGCTTTCACCTGCCATATGAGTCTCCCCCAGTTAAACAGCAATAAACATCGTTTCCTTTGGGGAAAAATTTGCCCTCTCCTTTTCCCCACTTTGTGCATCAATTATCTACATACCTGCTTTTAAAAACAAGGGGGAAAACCCCCTAAAACTAGAACAATAATATTGCAAATTGTCATGACCAGAGTAATATACGGAGTATACACAGACTATGACTGCATTACTGTTTTATGGAACTACTAGGTTTTTGATCATTTAGGGCTTTCAATGAGGTAATACCTTTTTGTCTGTTTCACCTCAAATGCTGATAAGATGTATAGCTCATTATATGTAGATTTTGGTTTGTTTCACTTGATTTTAATCTGATTAGTAGAAGATGTTTAAGATTATTCAGTTTCACAAAGATTTAACTCAATTTTTCTAGCTCTTTAAAATATTTTTGGATTAATTCATTATTTTATTTAGACCTCCCCTTCAAAACAAAAACAATCTCCCAACACCTTATATTTAATTATCACAATAAGTTGGATGCATATGATTTAATATATTAACTATTCCCATGTTTAGATAATGTCTGTAAATGATATGCATGCCTTTCTCTCTTCAGATTATTGATAAAAATACTGAATACAACAGAGGCCAAAAAGAAAATTTAGAAATTCCAAGCAATTTGCTTTTAGGATCACATTAATCGATTATTTACGAGCCTTTTGTAAAATCACTCAGCCCAATGAAATTCTACTTTATCTTACCCCAGATATCATCAAATAAAATACCTAGCATAAATTCATTTTTTGTGATATCTATTCTTCCCCTTACTAGTTATTTTAGTACTTCATTTAATAAAATGACAGAAATAGCATTGATTTTGTAAGACGTATTTATAGGTAAGGCACCAATAGTGCTTTTAAGATATAACTTTATTTTTGTACATAGTCCTTTGTTTAATAATCAGTTCAATAGCTTTTCTCTAATTAATTCAAATGTTATAGGGCAATAGTTTCTGATATATTCTTTTTTATACTAAGCAAAGACCTTTATTAATCGTGGTTTCAAACTTTATCCCCAGGCTTCTTCATTAATTAGCTGCAAAGAATATTTTGTGTATAAGTAAGTAAACACTGGAAAGAACTGCAGTGTCGAAGGAGCTAGAACTTAAAATTAGAGATCTAGATTTTATCAGATCAACAAACAAAATTAGAAAAAGCAGTCATAAAATAGCAGCTCCCAGTAACTTCTTCAAGTTTATCATCTTCAGAAGTTGACTTGATTCAGCTTGCCTCATTCTTGGAAGCCTCATCAAAATTCTCCACAGGATCATCCTCATCACCCTCCCCTGTAGCAAGCGGTGCTTTCCCATCCACAGATGGTCTGAGCAGAGCCTCAGCCAGCCTCCTGAAACCAGTCAGACTGTGGGCACCACGCTGCTTTAAGACGCCCGGCAGCATTTCCATCCGCTGCTGGGTCTCAGTGTGGCCATGACGGTGCAAGTGTTCACTGCCAGAGTCGCCTGAACTCAGGGCTGTCCAAGTGGCTCACAGTCCCTCGGTTTGTGAACATATTTACGGCTTCAACACCAGAGATATTGTTCACCGTTAACTTCTTTAAGGAAGACTGAAGATTTAATCATCCAATGTAGCTGTTCTGTGAACCATCTTCTTTCCACGACCAGTGCCTTTCCCACCAGTGCGCGCTGGGGGCCTGCAGTTTAGCGAGTTTCTCTTGGTTTATGATGGTTCCTTTCCACTTGTTGGAGAGAAAACCCAGCCGTGTTGGGGCACTAGGGGCTGATACTCAAGGGGGTCTTTGGCAGACCCGCTAAGAATCTATTCTTATGCTTTGTAGTTCAGAAATATACCTCTGGGACTTGGCTCCTGTTCTGTTGTTCTTATATTTGTCGTCACTTGACTAAAATTTATGTATGCTACAACTGCATCCGCAAATTCTCTCAGCAATTTGAGGTGTAGCTCTCTGGGTAAAAAACCTGAACTGCTTTGTTTGTTCCACTTTCTAGTTTTAAAAGTATCCTTGGCAGAGCACAAAGGAAGTAGTTTTATATTTTTTACTATCACATCATATTTGTTGATCAGGCCTGTATTTCTTTTTTATGTGGTTTTTAAAATAGCTTCATAAAATTCTTCAGAATATCTGCTATATTTGATTTCATTTTGGTAGTTAACATCATGATAGAGTTAGAGCTCTTGTTTTTACTCCCACATTAACTATTAAATATTTAACTTTACAATTATTGAACATTTTTATATTCAAATTTTATGCTAATAGATACTAAAATGTGAACTACATAATTATATACAAACTATTTATCCTCAAAATCCCTACACATTATTCAAGATAAAACTAAATAGTTGCACCAATAATGTATGAATAGTTCAACTTCAAAAAAGCATTTATTCTAAACCCTCTTATAACAAATGAAGGAAGAAGATAGAATCGCCTGTGATTGATTGTAGTCTGTTCTTGTGGGCATACTTACAGTGAATATAGCACTTCAGGAGAGTTTGAATTGAAGAGAGGTGACCACCACTTATTCAGCATTAAGAGATTGATTTTTTTTTTTAAAAAGATTTTATATATTATTTTTAGAGAGAGAGAGGAATGGGAAGAGGCAGAAAGGGAGAGGAGACATCAATGCATGGTTGCCTTTCACCTGCTTCCAGCTACAGACCTAGCTGGAGACTTGGCTTGCAATCTGGTTATGTTGCCCTGGCTGGGCATTAAACCAGTGACCGTTGGGTTCACAGGCTGGCACATTATCCACTGTGCCACCAGCTAGGGCAAGACGTTGATTTAATGGGCAGAATATAAACAGAATTAAATCCATTTTCCTGAAGTTTACATTCAGATATTAATAGATTTTTTAGCTTTTGGTGTTCTGAGTTGAAGCCAGGGTCCATAATTACAACTATTTTCATGCAGTTAAATATGTTTAAATCAGTTTAAAAATATGCAAAGCATGCAGAGGGTCAGGCAGGTGGCCTAGGAAATGTCAGAACCTCTAACAGACTGCTCTATATCCCTCCATTTATTCAGCATAACTTCTATGTCATTTAAAAGATTTTTGAAAAGTTCTCCATGAGGATTTTTGCTGTATTAATTTATAGATGTCATATTATTTTGTTGCATTTCCCAATGGCATTTTATTTTCTATTATATTTTCTAGGTGCTTACTGATAGTGAAGAAGAACATTTATATCTGTGAGTTTTCTTTTATTCAGAAAACTTGTTAAGCTATTCTGATTCTCTCTGTTGGTTCTATTGGATTTCACAAAATCAGTTTTTGCTTATATTTGTTATATGGAGTTTATTTTTAAATGCTGTATATGTAGATATTTTCTAGTTTTTATTATTTTGTATTTTATTTTATTTTTTATTAATATACTTTATTTTGCTATTACTGTTGTCCCAATTTTTCTCCTTTTGCTCCCCTCCACCCAGTACCCCATTTCCTCCAGCAATGCCCCCCTTAGTTTATGTCCATGGTCATGCATGTAAGTTCTTTAGCTTTTCTATTTCCTTTGTTCTTCTTAACATCCCCCTGTCTATTCTGTAACCTCCAATGTGTATTTTTTCTTTTTTCCTTTCACATCAGACAACTCATCATTTAATTACTGCCCTCTGTCAGTTTCTCAAATCATATGAATACAAAGTTTTCTTTTCATTATTTCAAAATGCCTATGTTAATTCATTTTTTTTTAAGAATTACTCTTTTAAGTAATATGAATTGCAATATTACCAAACACATGCAAAAATACATTTATACCCAAACATATTTTTACACATATTTAAAGTACATACTGGATTTTGAAGAGTTAATACAAAAAATTTAAAATATGCCAATAGCTTACATAATTATTACATGTTAAATTATAGTGTTTTAGATATATTGTTGCAAAATTAAGCAGGTATTTTTCTTCTTTAATACTTATTTTACTCTGGAATGCTATTTTTGTGAAATATATCACAGAAATGGTGTATTGCAGAACTTTTGTGAAAGGTCTCCTAAAGATATAAACTTTTATTCTTTCTTTATTGCTGAAATACATCTTTTAGTAGTTTCCAGTGACCATGATTAATGGCAAATATAGTCTTCACTGAAAATATCTTAGTTTCATCTTCAATAGTAAATGATTATGTGGTCGTATAAGTCAAAGTTGACAGGTGTTCTCTATCAGTAGTATTTTATACATAATCTTTCTTTTATTTTAGGCTTATTTTAAGAGCCCCTTTTTCTTTCTCTTTTTCTTTTCTTTTTTCTCTTTTCTCTCTCTCTCTCTCTCTTTTTTAATGTTCAGAGGTTTTACTACAATATGTCTAGAAGGGAACTTCCTCTTATTTATCTTATTTAGGGCTTGTGGTCTTTCTTTAAACTGAGCTATTATTGCATGTTTTTGCTCCTATCCTTTATCTTTTTTCTCTTTCTGTAATTCCTATCAGAGGTAAGACAATCCTTTCTTCCTATCCTCCACATCTCTTATATTCTTCTTTGGGTTTACTATCTCTTGATCTTTCTGTGCTTAATTCTATGTAATGTCCTCAGATCTGTTTTCCCAGTCCATTAAATTTGTTTTCAGCTTTGTCTGCTCTGGTACTTATTTTCAATGACCATAGCTTTATTTTGTAGGATTTTCTTCATTCTTTTTGTATTTATTTTGTTTTATTTCTGAACCCCGTATATTGTATGTGTGCATTTTCTTTTGAAAGATCTTTATATCTTTGTTGAAAACATATTTTATAATATCTAATTATTATTTTGAATTTTAAGTTCATGTATTTCTAATCCCATTGTTTATTTTTCTGTTGACTTAAGCTCCCAATGAATTGTTTTCTTAAGCATTTTGCAATTCTTAATTATGAACTCATGTTCACTGTGACTTTGTTAATGGGAATTATTGTGTGTGACCTGAGTTAATGGTTCACTCTTTAGTGGTTTAATATTCTGCCAGGTGTCTTAGAGGTATCATCAGCCCAGGATGAATTTTTAAATTCATTATTGACTTGTAGTTTTCCAGATCATAAAGATATTATAATTTCAAACTTTAAATAGACACGGGGACAGGTATAAAATTCTCAGGGAAGCTTTTATTTGTTTATTTAGTTTGTTTTGGTCATTCAGGGTACTGACAGAAATACCTGCCTAAAGATCTCCCTATAGTGGTGGGCAGAATTGTTCATATTTTTATACCAAGGATATGTCCCTTTAAGGGTCCTGCCTTTGTTCACATCTTCCAACTAGTTCCTCAGAAATGTTTCTTCTCCTCATCACATGTAGACTTTAAAACCAAAGTCTTTGCTAGAAATATTGACTGCCATTCCCAAGCTAACCCTCTCACCCTACAGTTTACCACCTTGTATTATAGAAACCACAGATTTAGGTCATTGCTGTTGTGTTTAGTCCCTCCTTTTCTTTTTTCCCCTCCTAACCTGGGTATTTTACTTTATCTCTTGAAAACACAGCAAAATACTTAAATTACTTTTTACATTACTGTTTTTTACATTTTTACTATTAGTAGGAAAAATTCAGGTATACTATTGTCTTGCGATAACTGGAGGCTAGGAATTTTCTGTTATACTTTTTCTCTACTATTGTTGATTTTCAATTAGTGTTGATTTTATCTTTGTTATAGTGTCCCATTTTTCCACTTCCAAACTTTTTGACTTTGATTATTTTCTCTTTTGCTACTACTGAAATTTTTTCTCTTTAACTTAATCTTAGGGTTTTTTTTTTCTCCTTTGTTTAAAAAACACTTTGTTCCCAAGGACCTAAGACAGCTCAGGAGTAGGTAGAAGCTACACTAGCTTCCTCCCAGAACTAAAATGGACTTACAACTAAATTTATGAAAAGTCATCCTGACTAACCAACTGAACACTAGCTGAAATGAAGCCCTACACTAAGGACTTATGGGAGAAACTCTTTCACCACAATGAGACTGGTAGGAATGCAAAAGAGATATGATAGGGCTGGCTGGGCTCCCACTGGAGGCAGCTGAAGTTGCAGAGGGATATTTCAGTGATTGGATGGCCTCCCCCTGAGAAGTGTGGGATCTAAACACCAAGCTGGGCTCCCCAGTCTAGAGCACCAGAACCTGGAAAGGAACCCAAATAACAACCGGCTGTGAAAAATAGCAGGGTTTCTTTCTGCCAGAGTGATGGCTAGAGCCACAGAGACCCTCTTAAAGGACCAATGCACAAAATTTTGTTTGCAGCCATTTACCCTGGGCTCAGTCAGAGGAGGGCAGAATGGGCTAGAGATCCTTAAAGAGAGTCTGGATTTGGTGGCTCTGGGAAGAGAGATGAACGATCAGTTGCCAGCATCTTTGTGCTGAGTCATTCCCCATACTGCAGAGGCCATCTTTTTCAGACAGAGCACTCCCCTCCATGCAACATCAGCCTCACCTGCAGGAAACCTTCTCACCTAACTAACCCTATGCAGCTTAAGCTGACATGCTAAGGAGTAAAGCTAAAGACAATCTCAGGAATCAAGAGTAACAGAAAGTCTGTAGGCAGAGGCAGATCTTTAGGAGCTCTGAGACTTTAGATGATCTTGCCCTGGTGCTGGCTAAAGCTAGCCTTGGTCTGAAGCCTGGCTCTTTCTGCCCAAACCCAGGCCCAGCAGAGGGAGCCGCAAACTGTGGATTGCTGACAGCTCCAAACAGCTTTCCCAGGGCAGGTACAGACAGCATCTGACATAGTTCTGCACCAGTGTCTTTGCAGATCTATCTAACACATAGAAGCAAATACAAATAAACAGCCAAAATGGAAAGACAAAGAAACAGGCCCCAAATTAAGTAACAAGAGAAGTCTTCAGGAGAAGAACTAAATAAAATGAAAACAATTGATTCATCAGATGTAGAGTTTAGAGTAATGATTATAAAGACTAAACAGCATGAAAAAAGACATGAAAACCCTAAAAAAGGACCAGTCAGGAATAAAGAATTCAATGCCTACACTGGAAGGAATAAACAGTAGGTTAGATGAAGCAGAGGATCAAATCAGCAATTTGGAAGACAAAGTAGAAACAAACAAACAAACAAAACACCCAAGCAGAACAGCAAAAAGAAAAAAGAATTTTAATAAATGAGAGCTTAAGAAACCTTTGGGATAACATGAAACTCAACATCCACCGCATAGGAATACCAGAAGGAGAAGAAAGTGAGATAAAGAACCTATTTGAAGAAATAATGACCAAAAACTTCCCTAACATGATGAAGGATAAAGACACACAAGTCTAGGAGGTATGGAGAGTCCCAAAAGAGATGGAACTAAAGTGGCCTATACAAAGACACATCATAATTAAAATGACAAGGCTTAAAGAAAAGGAGAGTGTCTTAAAACCTGCAATAGAAGAGAAGTTAATTACCTACAATAGAGCTCCAATTAGACTGGCATCTGATTACGCAACAGAAACATTTCAGGCCAGAAGTGATTGACATGAAATACTCAACATGATGAAAATCAAGGACCTACAACCAAGGATACTTTATCCAGCAAGGCTATCATTTAAAATCGAAGGAGACTTTTATCCATTCTGAATTTATTCTGGTGTAAGTTGGTGGTCTAGTTTAATTTTTTGCATATTCCTGTCCAATTCTCCCAACACCACTTGTTGAAGAGGCTATTTGTACTCCATTTTATGTTCCTTACCCCTTTGTTGAATATTAGTTGCCCATAGAGTCCTGAATTTATTTCTGGGCTACCTACTCTGTTCCATTGATCTGTTTGTTTGTTCTTACTTCTGCTCAGCTAAAGAAAACCTTAGCAAAATTAGGGGGACAGAGGGGAACGAAAAGGGGATGGATGTAATGCAATAACAATAAAATTTTTTAAAAAAGAAAACCTTAGCAAAATTAAAGGGGAACCAACCATATGGGAAAACATATTTGCCAATGACACTTCAGATAAGGGTTTGATCTCCAAAATATATAAAAAACTTATACAGCTAAACACAAGGGAGATGGACAACCCAATTAAAAAATGGGCAAAGGACCTGAACAGACACTTCTCCAAGGAGGACGTACAAAGATCTCATAGGCATATGAAAGGATGCTCAATATTACTAGCCATTAGAGAAATACAAATTAAAATCACAATGAGATACCACCACCTCACACCTGTCAGAATGGCCATCATCAACAAATCAATAAACAACTGCTGATGAGAATATGAGAAAAGGGAACCCTGGTGCATTGCTGGTGGAAATGCAGACTGGTGCAGCCACTATGGAAAACAGTATGGAACTTCCTCAAACAACTATAAATAGAACTGCCTCATGACCCAGCAATTACACTACTAGGATTATATCCAAAGAATCCTGAAACACCAATTCAGAAGAAACTATGCACCCCTATGTTTATAGCAGCATTATTTACAATAGCCAAGTGCTGGAAGCAGCCTAACTGCCCATCAGTGGATAAATGGATCAAAAAACTGGTACATTTACACAATGGAATACTATGCAGCAGAGAGAAAGAAGGAACTCCCAGCATCATGATTAGTGAAATAAGTAGGACAGCAAAAGACAAATACCATATGATCTGACTTAATACAGGAGACTAATAGATGAGCAGAATGAAATCAGAAGCATGGGGGGAAAAGAGGAGCAGAATGGCAGTGACTGGGGGGAGGGGTGAAGGAGGGTAAGGGTTTAGTGGAGGAGCTAATGTGAAAGACCCATGGAATGGACAATGAGATGGGGATTGACTATGGTAGAAGGGACGGGGAGGGTGGGGCAGGGGAGGGCAATGGGGGGAAAATGAAACATTTGTATTACAACAATAATTTTTAAAAAGTAAAAAATATATATATAAAACAATAAAAAATAAGATTATTTGAAAAAAAAAATAGAGTAAAACTGAGGGGAAAATAAAAATCTTCCCAGACAAAGAAAAGCTAAAGAAGTTTGTTAAAATCAAACTGGTACTACAACAAATGTTAAAGGACTTACTTTAAGAAGAAAAAGAAAAAGAAACTGAGTCAAAGGAAAATGGTTAAAAAATAAAATGGCAATAAATACATATCTACCAATAATCATCTTAAATATAATGGCTTAAGTACTCTAACCAAAGGACATAGGTTAGCTCAATAGATAAGAAAACAAAACCCGTATATGTGCTATCTCCAAGAGGCCCACCTCAGATTGAAATATACATACAGACTAAAAGTAAATGGATGAGAAATGATACTTCATGTAAATGGGAAGAAAAGCTGGGGTAGCAGTACTTAACGTCTGATGAAAAGAAAACTTTAAAACCAAGGCTATAGTAAGAGATAAAGAAGGCCACTACATAATGATAAAGGGAACAATCCAACAAGAAGACATAACCCTAGTAGACATTTATGCACTCAATATAGGAGCACCAAAATGTGTAAAGTAAATCTTGATTGACGTAAAGAAAGATATCAACAGAAATAGTCAGTATAGTAGATTTTAACACCCCATTGACTTCAATGGATAGATCCTCCAGACAGAAAATCAACAAGGAGACAACAGCCTTAAATGACACACTAGAGCACATGGATTTAATCGTTATCTTCAGAGCATTTCACCCCAAAGCAGCAGACTATACATACTTTTCAAGCACACATGGAACATTTTCTAGAATAGACCAACCTCATATTAAGGCACAAAAATAAATTTAAGAAGATTGAAATCATATCACACATCTTCTCTAATCAAAATACTATGAAATTCGAGGTCAATTGCAAGAAGAAAACTGAAAAATACACAAAGACATGGAAGTGAAATAACATGCTATTAAACAATAAATGGGTGAACAACAAGACCAGGAAGAAATAAAAAGATACCTGGAACAAATGAAAATGAGGACACAACAACCTCAAATCTGTGAGACACAGGGAAAGCAATCCTAAAAGGGAAATTTGTAGTGTTAAGGCATATTGTAAGAAGAAGAAAAGAAAGCTGAAATAAATAATGTAACTTTACCCTTAAAAGAACTTGAAAAAGGACAACAAGCAAGGCTTGAAGTGAGTAGAAGAAGGGAAATAATAAAGATCAGAGCAAAAATAAAGGAAACAGAATCTAACAACAACAACAAAAAGATACAAATGATCAATGAATCCAAGAGCTGCTTTTTTAAAAAAATAAATAAGATTGAAAAACCTTTAACCAGACTCATCAAGAAAAAAAAGCGAGAAGACCCAAGTTAAAAAAAAAAAAATCAGAAATGATCAAGGAGAAATAACAACCAACACCAAAAAAATACAAAAGATTGTAAGAAAATATTATGAACTATATGCCAACAAACTGGACAACCTGGACAAAATAGATAAATTTCTAGAAACATCTAATTTTACAGAACTAAATCAGGAATTATCAAAGAATCTGAATGGACAGTTTACAACAAGTAAAATTGAAGCAGTAATTGAAAACTCCTTCATAGGTGAATTTTACCATACATTCCAAGAAGAACTAACCCTTCTTCTTCAGCAAATATTGCAAAAATTCCAGAGGTATATCACCTCACTCTGGTCAGAATGGCTGTCATCAAGAAATCAACAAATAACTGCTGGGGAGGATGTGCAGAATACTTCTGCAGTATTGGTGGAAATGCAGATTGGTGCTACCATTGTGGAAAGCCATTTGGAGGCAACTTAAAAATTAAAAAGAAATCTGCTTTTTGACTCAGTGATTCCACTTCTGGGAATACAAGTACAGCCAAAGGAACCCAAAGTGCTAACTTGAAAGGACATAATTACCACTATGTTCATTGCAGCATTATTTACAATTGCCAAGATATGGAAGCACTCCAAGTGTCCATCAGTAGATGAATGGATAAAACAACAACGGGACATTTACACAATGGAATGCTGACATACTCAGCTGTATAAAAGAAAGGAGTTTTACCCTTTGTGACACCATGAATCGACCTGTCGAACATTTTGCTAAGTGAAATAAACTAGACAGAGAAAGATGAATATCATATGATTTCACTCATATGTAGAAACTAATGAACAAACTAAATTAAAAGGCAAAACAGAGACAGGCTCATAGACAGCAGGATGAAAGCTATAGGAGGGTAGGGTTAGGTAGTGGAGGGATCAAGCAAAAAAGAAAAAGGACTCATGGACATGGACAACAGTTTGGTGAATGCGTTGAAGAGGGGGGTATAAGAGGGATAGATGGCAATGATAAAGATACAATTAAAAAGGTTAATAAACACTTTGTTCTTTCAAAAAATCAAAGATTAGAAAGATGTTTTTTCAAATCCTTGTTCCATCTTAAAAAATAAAGACTTTTTAAAATCATTTAACACATGGTAGTCTGGAATCTTGTGTAGGAATTAAAACAGTATATATCTGCAGTACATAAAACAAGTACATTGATTTCAATAGAGATGCTTCTCAATTTACAATGGAGTTATGACCAATAAACCCATTGCAAATCAAAAATGCCTTTAATATACCTAACATACTGAACATCATAGCATAGCATAGCCTACTTTAAACATGCGCACAATGCTTACATTATTAGTAGCCTATAGTTGAGCAATTGTCTTGAGTTTCATCTTTAGAGTACTTGCCTTCCTCTTCCACATCTCACAAGAAATAGGAGACAAAGGTGGGCATTTGATAAACTTGATGGGATATAATGTCAAAAAAACACTAGCAACACAATACCCTATAGAATACCAGTTATTTACCCTTGTGATCATGTGGCAGATTGGGAACTGCTGCTCACTGCTACTGCCCAATATCATGAGTGTATCTTGCCTTATCTAGCCATAGCCTCGGGGGAAAAATCAAAATTCAAAATCTTAAGCATGGTTTCTACTGAATGTGTATCACTTTTGCACAACTATAAAACTGAAAAGTCATAGGTCAAACCATTATAAGTTCAGGACTGCCTGTACTTTCATGAATCTCTAAGGGATTACAGACATTTGTGAGTTTTCCTGGAAACAACTCCTGGCAATCTGTGCTGGCTGAAAATGGTCCATTTACTTGGCCTTTGCACTGGGCATTTGGTTTGTCAAGGATTCCTAGCAAAAGTAGCTGTAAGTCCATTGGTCTTTTTCCTTCTTGATTCTTGATAGTATTTTTAGGTATTTGAGTATTTAAGGCATTCACCTTAGTTTCCTATGTTAGGAATCATCTTCAAAATTAGACCATCAATATCATAAAATATGATTTTTAAAAAAGATGTGAACAAGAATGTCAAAAAACAAGGCCCATAAAATATATCTTATCTATGCAGTGTCTTTCATAGTGCTGCTGTTCTGGTTGGGCTGCACATGATAATTCAGTACATCAGAATGACACACTATAAAAAGGAACACCTTTGTTTTCTTAAATAGCAGTACAAAAGTTCTTGACTAAGAGGCAAAGATATTTGATTTTGTGGACTTATGGTTAAATTTAATATCACATGTTTTTGAGTTGCCTATAAAAGGATTTTCAATAATGGGTAATGAAACAATATAAAATTGAATACAAGTATAATTTTTGAGATACACTACTCACTTTCATAAAGGCACAAAGTAAACTTTTTGTATTGATGTAATGGTGGTTTTCAATAAAAATTCATTTCAAAGTGGAAAAATTATTTTAGTTTGAATGGCTCTACTTGACAAAGAGAAATATGCAATGAGAATTTTAAAAGGCAACACAGTATGAGTCCTTTAGCTTATTTTAAAAAGTGCATTAACTAGCGCCACCCCCTGGTAAAGCCTACCTCAATAATTTCTATGAAGTCTTTCAAAAGTTGTTCTGAATGAGAGTTACTTTATCTCATGTTCTCTTTTTACAGAAAAAATTAAGAAATTAATACAATAAATGTTGACTACTATACAGTAGCACATTATTATAAGTCTCTGTAACATACTAAACTTGTGGGATTTCTTAAACTTGTGTGAATCTCCCTGGATTGATCAGAAATATAGTGAAATATAATGTTCATGATTTAGCCTCAGTCAATGACAGGCCTTTGAATAGAAACATAAAACTGTCTTATTGTTTCATTGGGAAAATGAGACTACTTCATACAGCTTGAATTTGGAAAACCTATACAAGGGACATGACTGATTATATATGAACATTACCTTGTTCTGACTTCATAAGGTACTTTTAAAAGATTCAATTATTTGGATGAAGGTTTTAGAAAAATGTTGATCGAAACTGGTTTTTAAAAAGTTTGGCTTTAACAGGGGTAAGCTTCAGTATATAGAAAATTCACTGAGATAGTAAATATTTTTCCTGCCTAGGAATGCTTAGATAAATAAAGAAATACTTTAACCTGAAGAAAAACAAATAAACCTGTTTCTTAAAATGAGCTCCTATATATAAGGATGAGGAAAAAACAGGTTATAGAAAATGTCCCATCCCTTCGTCATTATACTGCTTTTGAGGCTGTCCGGTGAGAGAAGTATCAAACAAACAGAGTTCATTTTTCTTCACATGAACATCTATAATACTAAATAATTAAACCTCTGTGATTAACACAGCTAGCATACTGGTTGAGCTTTAAGTAACCTTTTTAAGCTACAGCCTTTTCCAAAAGGTTTCTATTGAGTGGATGGTCAAGGTGAGGAAAATTTCCTCACCAGCTAGCCTAAAGCATATTGAAGAGCAGTAATAGCCAGGATTGTACCAGCCCTTTCAGTGTGTAAATCGAAGCAGGAGTGCAGAGAACATCAAAGGGGTCACAGAAATAGTCAATGTTTTGTGTCCCAACTTGTCTCTATTCTCTCTGTGGTAGCTGATCCCATCTGTCTCCAAGAGCTGAGTATGGCTTGTTCTATTGTAAGTATTGTTCACAAGTCACCTAAGATTAAATTTCTGGCTTTTTCCCCATGTTTTCAGCCTGGTGTTAAAATGTAAAACTGGACATGCACTCATGCAAGCAAAGAGTCATAGATAATATTACTCTGTAGTTGAAAATAAATTATTTAAAAAAGTCAATATTGGTATATTTTATTACATTTTTCTGTCCTTTTTAAGAGCTGCTCTGCAGCTTGGTTCTGAGGCTAAAGATTTTATAGAGCTGTAGAAAACATTTAACACAATGACTAATAAGTAATAGTTACAAATCATCTGACCACAATGAGATTCATTAGCTGAAGAAAGGTATTCTTAATAAAGACGATGGATACTAACATCTTTACCTTTTTTCTAATTCATTTGTAAGTTTCCACATACTGAGCAGGTGCCACATACCAAGCTTTGTTGTAATCACTTTACATTCATGATACTGTATAAGGAGTCTTGTAATTTCCCACACCTGAAGAGTTATATGTTTAATAAGAAAATAGTAATATTTAAAATTGAGAAACAATTACTCCTTAATTCTTAGGCTTAGATTTAGGGGAAACTGGAGTTAATGCACTTTAATAAGTCTTCCTGAGGTGTATGCTATTCTAAGAGTGCTCTAGATCATTGACAAAGCATAAAGGCAGTGTCTCCTGTGAATTAAACTGTGAATTACGTCTGTGTACATCGTTTTCCCTTCTGACTTATTTATAATCATTGAGTAGACTTTACTCAATAATTGATTGACATGGGCATTTAAAATATTTTTCAAAATTAAACAAACAGATAAGTAAATTGCTTTTAGGCTCCCTGAACACTCCAGCTTTGTTCATCATCGTAAATGGGAAAGTACAAGTCATTTGATTGCTCTTTAACCTTTCATTATATTGACAATCTGTTATTGCCTAGCATCAGTTCCATTCTTCTCAGAAGGTGGCTTGGCATTTTTGTGGTGTTTTCAATCTAGGGAGATAAATCTGCCTCTCCATCTGGATTGACCAGATGAGGCTCCCTTCAGAGCCAATTAACACTTTACCAACGGGGTCACCTCAGCATGGTATGGAGCGCTTTGCACCTCCAGGGCTACCATAAAACCGTCTCCACAATGCCTCCAGATGCTCCAGGACTGGAAACCAATCAATCTTTTACATAAGTGGCTAGCATGCCTACCCCAAAGTCCTAGGAAGACACACAGCAACAATGCTGGAAGAGATATATGGCTCTCCAAGCCAGAGCCTTTGGAATATTCTTCTGTTAGCCTCTTCATGTACTTACATAGACCGAGAAGGGTGTTCAAGACCCACAAGAAGACAAAGTAGGCATGGTGGGCAAGGTATAAGCCCAACTCTTGTTCAGTTTGATAGTCACACATCTATTACAACTTCTTGACTAGCTTGACTAAAAATTTCTCAATAGCTTCAATTGTGACCATTGAAAACACATAAAGCAATGTGAAAAGCTTTTCAGTGCCGGGATCTATGTTGAGAGTTAACAGGTCACATTTGTCAAAATGCTTAAGGCATGGCCATACCAGCTGGCACCACTGGGGGCACTTTAGGTCATCTCTTTGTGGTACCCTGGCTGTACCTGGGGTATTTGCTGTGATTTCTATAGGAACCCAGACTTGGTTCACAGCTTGTTGAGGCTTTTCCGCACAGGCATCTCATTTAATGAAGCATTTTCCTTTAACTCGGCTTTAGCTGGAAAAGAATACAAATTAAATATTCTTTAGTAAGGAGGGTGAGAGGGGTGACAAGTGAAGGGGAAAAAAGGGGGGGAAGGCATGGGGGAGTGTAAGGAAGGCACAGAGTTTCCTCAGGTGGCTGGCTAACTAGCTCAGCCTTTGTATAGGCACCGTCTGCCTGTGGGATAGAGCTAAGAGACAGAAGAATGACAGTCTGGAGAAAGAAAGACAGTAATTATGGGATGCGTGTGATTAGTGCGGTAGCCAAAGAAATTAAGCCTCCAGTCCTAGGAATCTTCCCTTCTGTATGGTACCTGCAGAGGGGGAGAAAAGGCCTCACTACAGAGTTCAGTTGGAATCCACTCCCTGCCAGCTCAGCTTGATTGCTTTCTGGGTTACCTACTGTGGGGGTTCAGCAGCTCGACCTTCCTTTCAGCAGAGCTATATTGTCCTGCTCTGAAAAAAAAAAGCAGATTAAGAATTTACAGGGATCCCTCCATCACTGGCCTCTGACAGGAACACTCAGGGAGCTGATTTCTCATGGTTCAACTTGCCTGGGGCCCAAGATTCTTCAAAATGTGTTCTGCTAATGTAAAGTGCCCTTGCAGATTTAGGAAATATCCGACTTCCTATTAAACTTTGTCTCCCATTTCTTCCCCCATCATCCTCTTATTTTAGTAGGTGACATTCTTCCTGAACCACTTTACTATTATTGCTGTTCTTTGAAGAATATATACATTTTGAATTCAGGTTTATAGAGGAACAGTAAATCATATCACTTAAGAAGTGCCTAATGATTTTTGTAAGGAGATAAATTGTATTCTGTCTTGAGCCTGAGGTATTCCCAGCTCTAATTCACATCATACCTCAGTAGTTTAATTTGATTTAAACTTTTTAATTAAAGGCTATCCATTTGCAGGATAATTAAAGGATGCTTTTTGTTCATGCAAAAGCTATTTAATTTCACCAAGCTAGGATGAAACAAAGGCTACACCATGCCTTCTTAGTTCCAGGTGTTATTGAGGACTGTTTCAGGTGGTGGAGAGGAAGAGTTAGTCAGATTTTGTGACAGCGATTGAGTTAGGTCTCTGTGTATACATTGTCTCCAATAGTTTTGATTAGATTGGGGTATTTCTACCCTTCTTGTTTGCTTCTTTTGATTATAAGTGCCTTGACATCAACCATTTTAGCACCCTTAACTTTATCAATATTATGCTGAAATTCTGAGGTTATACTGGCAAATGACATAATTATACTATACATGTTCTCAGTACCCCCAAACAGAAGGGGTTCTTTAATGCTTTCCATTTTGCTAACAGGAAAAGTAGGAAACTGGAAATAACATTTGCTAGAGACAAGAAAGCTTAGCAGATGGGCTTACTGATTTTCTCAGAGGAGGAAATGAAACATCTTTGTCTCCTATTCATTTTGGTGCCACCTGGCATGGCCAGATTCAGAACGGAGTTTCTCATTAGCTGGCTCATCCACAATGCCATTATTTGTGATTTTTGATATCATAATATTTGATGCATTGCATTTTGTTACATGCTTTACATTTTCAAAATAAGTAGTTTAAGATTTATTCATTGAAGCCCATTCTTTAAAAACATTCAGTATAAAACAGATACCTGCTCTAATTCTATACAGGTTTATCTTAATTCCAAGGGCTGTCCTATAACAAAATCTTTAAACATAGACTTTGATCCCTATTATAATGAGACTCTGGTGATATTGGGTCCAGGAAAAGTGTTTCAGAAATGTAGAATGATGGTTCCATTGACCTGCTACCTCTCAAAGTATCTTATCTATTTTATTCTCATTTTCCTTCTCACCATATAGAATTACAGGAAAGGAAGACTGAAGTACTGTTCAGTATTTATTCCTGAGTAACTTTATTTTAGATCTATTTATTAATGATTTGTGTTGACTTGAAGTGAAAGATACGCATTCTTCATTTTAGTTATTTTGTGATACTCATCGACAAGATATCTGAAAAGTTCATTGAGTATTCTAATAAGTAACTCTCATGATTTCTTTTTAGCAAAGATCTGTCAATAAGCAGGTAAAGCTTCTAAGACATTACTATTTATTACTTAAATTTTTTCAGTTTTTCTTTTTTGATATTTTTAAAAGAGAATTTTATTTTATTTTATTTTATTTTATTTTATTTTTTTAAGATTCTATCTACCATTTTTAGAGAGAGGGGAAGGAAGAGAGGCAGAGAGGGAGAGAAACATCAATGTATGGTTGCTTTTCACCTGCCTCCAGCTACAGAGCTGGCTGGAGACCTGGCTTGCAACCTGATTATGTGCCCTGGCTGGGAATCGAACCAGCAACCTTTGGGTTCGCAGGCCGGCACCTTATCCACTATGCCACCAGCCAGGGCTGAGAATTTTATTTTAAAGCACCAAAACAACCATCTGTGGTATTCTCCTACTGAATGCCTAAATGGGGTGAGTGGAGTGGGGGTCTAAAAAATAAGAGGAAAG
This sequence comes from Noctilio leporinus, assembly GCA_004026585.1. Classification (NCBI taxonomy): domain Eukaryota; kingdom Metazoa; phylum Chordata; class Mammalia; order Chiroptera; family Noctilionidae; genus Noctilio; species Noctilio leporinus. The sequence continues at coordinate 140,966 of PVIW01000965.1, forward strand.
AAGAAGATTAAGAGTGAAAGTCAGTGAGTTGGTAACATTTCTCATTAAGAAGATAAAATAAGTAGGGTGGTTAAAAAGACTAAAGTGACCTGTTCATTTATACGTTTTGATACTAAGAGACTATGTTGGGAAATTATTCAAAAAACAGTTGGAAAAGTTATAAAATATGATCACTTGACCAGAACAGCCAAAAAGGGTCATGAAAATGCCAGGGCTGGAGGAAGGACGAACAGGAGCTGCAAATTGGTTAGCTGGGACAGACAGCTGTGCTGAGATGCAGAACAGTGTCACGGAGTCCAGGGCATGCTGTGATTGTACTAACGTACAGCAGAGTGTGCTAGCATTATTGGAACCAAACTACTGAGTGAGCATGTCTGTATTAATGTAATAGTCAAGAAAAGGAAAAGAGCCAAGGGAGAAAAGGACAAATAAGGAAACTGGCTGTCGATAGCTCACCCCCACTTGCAAGCCATAAAGACTTTTTGAAGTTCTAACAGAAACAGTCCCTGTAGAACAATGATAACAGGAGAGACAGACATTGATGTGTAAATGACATCATCACCCAAAGCCACTTGCACTCCACCAGAGTCCTGGATCGTATTGGGGTTCAAAGGGACTCTAATCTTACCCTGCTCTTTTTTTTCCTCCTAAATTCTTGCCAGAAATGAAGGAAACAAAGAGGCCTGTTCATGTCAGCTTTTCTGACTTGACCTGGAAACTGCGAGTCACATAACTAGACAAGGGCTGCCCGGAGTTCACAGATTTTAGGATCAAGTTTATAAAGACATTGGCTTAGACTGAGATAAGGACAGTAGTTGAAATTAATGTTACATAAGCTTGAACAACTATCTCCAGAGACGTCTGATGCTTTGAGAGGAACATGTTGTATCAACAGTTTATAAATAAATGTGAATTTATCATTAAGTTGCTAGAACTTTTTTGTGAAAGGAAGAAAGCTCTTTCTCTTGCCCTGAAAACTCTATCTTTTCCCTTTCTGAATATTTCAGTGCTATACAATTTGATATTTTATAGGTCATACTAATCAACATTTTCCTACTTTTCCCTGGAAGATAAGCTTATTTAGGAACACAAAGAGGGTACCTTCACTTTCTGAGTCCTGGGCTGAAATTTCAAGGGATTACCACTTTTTAAGAACTGGATATTAATGTTAGTTTTATCAAGCTTCACATATATAGTATAAAATAACCTGGCTGCTCACTGAGAGTGATGCACAAATCAAGAGTCCTGAAGCCTAGCACAGAAAGATTCACTTTGAAAGGACAAATCAAACAAATGGTTATTTGCCAAAAGTTATCCCCTTTAATAAGGACCATAGATTAATGTGCCTAAATTCAAATGACAAAGCCCTTTCTCAGCATAAAGTGTTTATGTAGCACAAGCTAATTATCTCTCTGGGAGGGAGCTGAGTACATCAAGTGTTCCTTTCAGTGTAAGCAATAAGTAGTTCACTTCCTGTACTCCCCATGAACTTTGCGTTGGTTAAATGGAGCTAGATTCAACATGAACTTGTGAATGCCTTCCTTTTAATTTTTTTTTTTTTGCCAGGATTGAAATATCAATATAAAATAGAACCATTTGCTTTTTTGTCCTAACACCATGGAATGGTAATATTCCAGTGGAATGGTAATATTAATCAGATGTGGCAATTCATTATCATTGTAAGTTAAAGGAGAACTTTGTCACTGGGTAATGTGTCATGAGGTTTGTGTCATTGCATATTCCTCAGCTGTTAAAATATTATGTAACAGTGGTTGAAGTCTTCAGTAAAAAATTTTTACAGTCATTATTCAGACTAGCTTTAGTTTATCCAGGGAGAGGCTCTGGGGTGCTGTCTTTGGTTACATATCAAAAAAAAGGTTGCCTTGTAAGGCAATGTGTTTGTATATGTTAATTTGAAATGGGTATATGTTTGGCCAGGAGTCAAACTGGCAATGAGACAGTAAGTTGAATGCAAGGTGCAAGTCACCTATGTAATAACTGGTGAAAAAGATGAAAGCAGGGAGTGAGAAGTTAGTGTGTAGTTACAGAGGAAGCTAGCATTGGTAAATCACAAAGGGGTGCTGCCTATAAATGTGGTCTCTCCCTTCTATCACTGAAGCCTTCAACCTTTGCCCTGTGCATTTCTACCTAGTGTATAATCTCTTGCATTTTTCCTTTTATTCAAATCTATTCATGATAACTATACTTTCTGGATATTCTCCCATTCTCTCTTCCCACTGGTCTCCTTTAATCACTCTTCTCAGAATCTTTTTTTTAAGATTTTGTTATCATTATTCATTTTTTTAGAGGGAGGGGGGAAATGAGGGAGGTAGAGAGGGAGAGAAACATCAATGTATGGTTGCCTTTCACCTGCCTCCAGCTACGGACCTGACTGGAGACCTGGATTGCAACCTGGTTATGTGCCCTGGCTGGAAATCGAACCAGCAACCTTTGGGTTCACGGGCTGGCACTTATCCACCAAATCACCAGTCAGGGCCTCTTAGAATTTTTATACTTATCTCCGTCTCTTGTTTTATTGCCCAGTTCAGGCCTTAGTCACGTTTCTCCTCTGATTTAGGCGGAGTATGTTGAGCCTGGTCTCCATTCCTTTAGTTTGTCTACTATGCACCTAACAAAGTATTGTCTCATGTGTCCATACGGCCTTTCTTCCTGAGGTGGCTCTGCATTGACTAAAAGATAAAATGATGTTTTATCTTATGATGTTTGTAGACCCTCCAGAATCTGGCCCTTATTGACCATGCCAGCCTCATCGTTGCACAAGAAGTAAGGGGTTTGGGGAACTGTGGCAACTGAAAGTATGCAACTCCCCACCCTTTACCTCTGGGCAAAGCATTTGAAGTTATTTAGGTTAGAACAATAAACCTTCAGGGCAAGGATTGCTGAAGATTATCAGTCTGTGCTCATTGCCAGTAACACCAAACTACTTGTAGTTGCCTGCTTTCACTATCCAATTTTTTTCTTTTCCTAACACATTTGCTCATACTATCTCTTTTGTGGCTAAGGCTCATGCATGGTATATTTCCCCTCATTTACCTCATTTTTCTCAATTAACCATTTATCATTATTTAAGATTTAGTAGTCATTTCCTTTAAAACCTCATGCTTGGTCCCTATTTATTTCCTATAGACTTTCATATAATTTTTCACAGTACTTGTGTTTGTTTTAATTAGATGCCTTTTTCTTTTACTATTTTATGAACTACCTTAAGGGAAAAGACATATTATATTATTTTCAATATTCTCAGAGGATATGTGGACAGCCGGGCATTTAGTAAGTACTCAACAAAGGCATAAAGATTGTGATGAGTCAAATAGAGCTAGGGTTCAGCCTTACTTTCTATTACTATGGAAGTCTGTGGAAATCTCAGGGAGTCTTTTGACACTAGTCAGGAAAAGAAAATTGCAAATTCTGTCTTATTAATTCTTCTATCTCTGGAATCTAAAATTATATCCATTATATTGTGGAAAGAAAAAGGCAAGGATGAAGGGCAGAGAGAAAAGAAAGAAGAAAAAGATGTATTTTCTTAACCTAGAAGTGCTAGGGAGCAGGGGAAAGAAGGAGTGAGGCAGGGAGATAACCTGAGCTGAAGAGAAAAATAAAAACAAAGCCTGTTTTAGAGGATTGGGGATTTTTGAGACATAAGAAGGCTAAACTGAGAACTGGTTAAACTCAGAAAGTTCTGAGTTCTGAGCTGCTCCAGGTTGCATTGAATTCCCCATCAGGACATAGATTGATTCTGTTTCAGTTTTTTAAAGCAATCTCTCCTACAATAGTATGTGTACTCAGTTATATTTTCTTCATATAGTAACTCATTTTAATTCCATTCTTACTTTGAAGGATGACGTACAAGAGAAGAGAGGAGATACTCTCGAAACACATGCACTTTAAGAAGAGACCTGTAGCATTTGGCAACAGGAGTGGGAGTGAAGAGAGAGAGTCTGAATGTGGCATTTTCACCACAATGGCCCTACAAGTTTGCCTGTTCATCCCCTGCCATCAACCAAGATCATACCTGAGCGCTATGTCCTAGAGCCACCCTTGATAAATTCAAAATCTTAGCAACTTATCACTGTTTAAAAACGTATTAAAAATTGGAAAGGCCTGTGTCAGTTTAACTCAGTATACATAGTAGTAAGAACGAGAAGAGCCTTAATAATGTGATTTGATATTTCTGGCTTGAATAGTGATTGAGCAGTCATGTCTGCAAAAACATAATTGTTTTCCTTATTATGGCAAACCCTCTGACAATGAGCAAGACAGAAAGCACCTAGAATATGTCATTGGAAGAAAAATAAATACAATGGATAAACATCTTCCAGTTTTTTTATAACCCATTCTCACAGGGCTGCCAAATGACTGACTCCTGTTTGCCTCCCACCAGGGGTGTGTCAATGATGTATTTTCACAAGTGCTTCAATACTGAGATAAAAAGTGTAGTTAGCGTTAAGTGTCAAAGGTGGAGTAACACACAAAACTCCACTAACTTGCCAGTTTTCACTGAAGATAAACAGTTTTGTAATAACAAAGCGTATCCCTAGCTCCAAATAATCTACTTTACAAGTCAGGAAGTTGTTCTCAAGGAGGCCTTGGATTAGAGCTGACATGGCTGATGGTGGGTGACTGAAGGTGGGGATACAAAAGACATTGACATTGAATAGACCTGACATTTGAAATCAGCCCTGGACGCATGGCTACCTTTGCTCATCTGGATTGGGAATACACTTTTCACTGAGCTCTCTTCAGTATAAGACCACTATTTTCCTTTCCATCCACCACTATAACCCACACCTTAGACTTGCATAGTAAATAGAACCATGCACTAGCCAAATTCTCTTTGATAATCAGAATACAGAAGTCTGGTGGTTCTATTTTTTTTTTTAAACAAACAATAAGTCATTTAAAAGAAATAAAAAGCCAATAAAATAACTAGAAAGCATTACTGTTATTAGTTAAAATTCACAGTAAAAAGTGTCCATCATTTAAGTGCTTGGATTATAAGATATAGATGCATAAAAATGGTTACTTAAGGTCAATATAAAATGTAAAGAAAACCCTCAGAAATCAGAAGCACACAAGAACAACTAACCCATTGACTGTGAATGTTATCTAAAGGGGCTAAAAGAAATCAGACTTCCCTGTGCATTGTGCATGGAGTATGCATTATGTGCTGTCATTAAGTATTTTTTTCTCTGGTAAGCAAGCATCCCCTGCTGGGCATCTCTTTGGTTTGTAGGAGTCTGGAATTATGTATGAAGTATATGCTATCAGCTAGAAATTACTCCACATAAAACTTAATGGTATTGTCCTAGTTATTTTTCAATTAGTGCATGTGTTTTATTCGCATGACTTGGATTATCATAGACATGAATTATAACTCTGTGGTAAAATATGATCAGAGTTTTTCTTTTTCCCCTGCTATAGACTTATGACTGATGAGAAACTCTGAACAACAATGAATATAATTAAAGTAAATTAATCCTTACTGTTGGCAATCACTGAGATGCTGAATTGTCTCACATTGGTTGGTGTAAGGCTTTTATTTGGATTACCTTGAAAACTGTGCATAGTGTTCAATCGCTACATTTTTTTTTTTTCCTTCCAGGACCCTGTGTTTAAATCCATCAGTATTTTGAGCAGTGGGGTTTTAAAAGTATCTGGAAAGATACCAAACCTGAATATTTTGAGAGCACTAACCAAGAAGCACAGGACTGCATGTGTTTTCAGAGAGGTTGAAATCCATTATTTTTTCTGAAAACATTAAAGGAAAGCCTGGCTACTTACAGAGGATGGTGGAACCAGTCAATGTGCACAGCTGTTTTGCTTAATTAAGTTCATATCTTTTTTCAAGGTTTCTGAAACGCAGTTACCATTGAAAGGCCCTCGTGATCATTGCTGTGGTGTGAAATAATTATCTTCTGTTTTTGCAAAACAAATGATAATTGTCTCTTTGGTAGGCTCTCTTTAAAGATAACTGAGGATGTGGATTTTGAAAATGTAATTGGGTAATCTGGAGGTTATGCTGTAATATGCAATACCTAGTTACATTTGTGCCACTCTTTCTAATTCATACTTTATTCAGCATTTTTTTTTTTACTTTTTATTGAGTTTATTAGGCTAACATCAGTTAATAAAATTATATAGGTTTCAGATGTACAAGCCTATAATACATCATCTGTATATTGTATTGTGTGTTCACCACCCCAAGTCACGTCTCCTTCCATCACCATTTATCTCCCTTTATCCTCTTCTACCTCCCCAACTCCTCTTTCCTTCTGGTAATGACCACACTTGTCTGTACAGGAGGTTTTCTTTTTCTTTTTCTTTCTTTTTTTCTTTTTTGCTAATCCCTTTACTTTTTTCACCTTGTCCTGCAACCCCCTCCCCTCTGACAGCTATCGGTCTGTTCTCTATCATGAGTCTGTTTTTATTTTGTTTGTTAGTGTATTTTGTTCATTAGATTCCATATATGAATGAAGTCATGTGGTACTTGCTTTCCTCTGACTCGCTACTCAGCATTTTTATATCAGATATCACTGGATGCAGTATAATTTTTACAACAGATCATTCATTTGCTTTACATTTCTCCCAGTACTTTGAGACCACTGAATGTTCTCCAACAACTTGAATTTAATCTAAAAATAACTTGAGGCAAATTTATTTTTCTTAATTTTCCACAAGATAAATGAATAATGGTTAGATATATGGATTTTTTTTTCTTTCAGAATTCCCTCTGTGAAGAGACTGATTAATTAAAGAGAAATCCTCCAGAGGTATATTATTCCAGTATTTCTCTCAACATCCCAAACATTGATCTATTTAACATCTTCCGTGTGTATAACCAAGAACAACAATGTGGAGTCTTTCTGATAGCATAGCATCAATCAATGCCACAGTTAAGATCTTAGTAAATGAATTCATAGACAGCTGCAGGTTTGACATGTTTTATGGCGAAGTATTTTTAAATTGGTTAAATCAAATCTACTATCTCTCTGAATCTATAAATAAATGTATTTTATTATATTATGACCAAACAGTGTGTGCATGCATGTGCATATGTATACTTTGTATTAGAAATATTCAGATATTGAGAAAGCAAAGTATTGATTATAGAAAACTGCAAAAAATAATGCAACACATGCTACCCTTACTGCCCCCAAATGATCAGTTAGTTATATGCTGCTTTTTTGGTTCAGATGATAGGATTCAGTTTCCTAAAATGTGGATTTTTATAAGCACTAATTAATAATAAATAGATTTTTACTTTTACTAGCTTCATTTCCTTAATCTTGGGTAAATTTGCTGAGAGATTCAATGAGTCTATAATGGAAATCTTCCTTAAAAAAAAATAAAACCTATTGAAGTTGATAATGGTAGATTTGGGAGCACTCACAGAAAAGTACCATGGGAGCCTTTAATTTTCAAGTTAGCACATCAGCAGAGAAGGAAATGCAAATCACTTTACATGCTGCCACATTTCCTTACATTAATTTTATTTCTCTTTCACATATTTTGTTATCCTTCTTGGAAGCAAAATTTCTCTCTATTGCCTCATTTTACTCTTTTAAAATACTATAAAAAGTGCTTAAAGATGTTACCTTTTAATCATTAAAAAGATGAGTCATTCTGAGAGTGAGGTGGTAGGAAATTAATTTGAATTAGTTAAAAATTTAGAGTGTGTGAAACTACTGGTCCAAGTCAAATTGCATTGTTCTGTGTTTGGAAGAGGAGCAAAGTTCTTTTGCCAACTTTGAAATACGGTTCACTCAAAAAATTGTCAGCTCTAAGTTTGGAGCACATCTCAGAAGTAGTTTGGCTCAACTTAACTATGTGATTTTTGGTTTGCTTTTATTTTCAATTCTCTCGGTAGTTCTGAAGGAAAGAATAATTTTCACAGAGGAATCTTGTTTGCACATTGTTAACCACCTTTTCAATTAAAAAAAAAGTTTTCCTGGGAAGTGTCCTAAATTAAAGATAACTAAAAACTTTTTTAAAGCTTATAACATGCATTTTCTTTTTAAAAGATTTCATTTAAAAGCATTTTTTTTACAATGTAACAGCAGTTATCTTACATGAAATGATAGAGATGGCTCAAATTATATTTAATCTCCACCAATGTAAGCCTTTAGATGCATAGTGTCATCACTTACATTTCATCTGACTGCCCCTGCTTTTATTACAGCAGCTGACATCATTTTACATTTACGTGAGTGAAACGTATAGCAGAATGTCCTTTCCAGGATGACTGTAGGAATGAACATTCCCTTTGGTTCCTGCTCTTTAATTTTGTAGTCACAGGGCTTCTTTGCATGATTAGATCTCCTCATCCTTTTTTCAAGGCAGGTGGTTTCCTATTTTTCAACAAAAGTGAAACAAAATCTAATCTTGTTGTCAGCTGGTAGATCATTAAAAATAATTTTTGAGGATAGATCACCATGTGAATTTTGACATGAAGTGCTGACAGAGTTCAAAGAATGTGACATTTCTGTGAAAACATTTTTCCATTTACATCTCCCTATTTTATGAACATTTTTCCTATGCTACATTTACTTATGAAGGTGAAATAGGATACAATTTATGACATGCCCTCTATCATCCTACTAAAGATGATATTTACTTATTAATGAACAATTGAAAAACCTGACTTAGTCATCACAATGAAAGCAATTTCTCCCTAAAAGATTTACTTTTATGTTTAATAATTTTAAATAAAAATTGGTAATGTAGGTATATCATCTTGACAAATTCTGTACTAATAAGAGTTTTAATAACTCAATATAAGATGCTTAATTTTTAACCCTATAGACTGTAAAAACAAGGGAAATAGATTTCATTGCTTTCTATTTATATACTTATTTTTTGTCAGCAAACTGTCATAGCAATTAAAGGCTTTCAGGCATACAAATATATGAGGTAAAATTACATTGTGCAAGTGGAATCAGTGTAAGTTGAAGACAAAAAACTAATGACATGAAATTTAAAAATGAGTTTATCTGTGATAATTTAAGTGGATGACAGTATATGTTGAAATACCACTTTGGTTTTATTGGCTGTATTTAAAAAATGATGTGAGAATATTATTTTAAAAGCCAACATACATAATTATCCAGAAGTTGTAGTCTTTGCAACTATTTAAATTTATGATAACTTTAAATGTTAGCTTAAAAATATGTGAGGAGCTATCTAGTGTCCAAAACCCTTTTGAAGTTTGTGAACAAAAGTCTGAAAACCATTGGTCTATGCTAGATCTCAGCCCATTTGCCTGGGGTTTTGTCTCCTGCTTACCAAGGTCTGACCTTTTTATTGTACAATCATAGATCATGATGCAGGTGTGAGTTATTGTGGATTGGTCACCCTTCTTTGGATACTCCAATGGGCAATTTCTCACCTTTTCTTTCCAGTTCACACCTACTTCTCAGCTGCTAGGATGTCCTCTGTTAAAAATCTAGCCCTCCTCTGAAACTGAACTATAGAAGTCTGCATCTTCTTTGGTATTGTCCATAGTCATTCCAGCAGGAAGAAATTGTTCTTTTCTCTGTACCTTTCTAAGAATTAGCTTGTACCACTTTCTAACACCTGACATTGCCTTTTAAGTAGATTCTGAGCATCTTTATAAACATAGGTATAAACTCTGAAGTGGAGAGACCATGCTTTCATGAGTACACATGCCTTGCAGTGCTAAATATGGAACCTACTACCTAGGAGGCTTGTTTATTAAATGAATGCATGAGTGAGTTAGATATATTAAAGAAGAAGGGAAAGGCTTTCAGTTACATCAAAGTTCCTTTTATGTGCCTTTCTTGTAAAGTCTGCCTTGGGAAATACAGGAGATACTGAAATCAACTAGTGTAAATAACCCAATGAAGGAGATAGAGCCAAGGTTGAAGAAGCCATACTGGGAAAAACATTTTAGATAGCTAACTATACTGAAATTGATAAGAAACAACACAAGGAAGTTTTAAAACTAGACTAAAATTAGCCTTTTCATTTTGATATGGTTTGAAAGCAGCTAGGAGTGATATGGAATGGGGGTGAGATAAAAAATAAAGTTCTAAGTCAACAGGTAAAAACATAGGCAGGAACAATATCAAAGGACATGAAAGGAGGCAAGGAACTTGGTCAATAAAATTTTTGTGTTTTTCTGACCCAGCTTGTAAGAATCCAGTCTAAGAAGTGTATGGCCGTAACAGCTGTACCTTTGATTGTTTTATTACTTTTTTTAAACAGCATGAGTTCCAAAGTAATCAAATTACTAAGACAAATATAAAGGGTTTTTCCATTCCATTTTCTCATAAGATTTTTGTTTTGTTTAGTTTTTATTGGGGGATAAAATATCTCCCGACTTTTGTAAATTTTAAAATGATGTTGCCGAGGACAGCTATCTATAATCTAGAACCTTGGAGTTATTTCATTCCTCAAATAGTGCTTTTAATGGTCGCATGTCATTTGAGCCAGTGTGGCTTCCAGAACCAAAAGTCCGGTGTTGTTTAAAGCAATGCCTCCTGGGGATCTGTCATGTCAGGTTTTGTGTTTTAACCTGCAGAGCCCAGATTCCTGACATTGAGAATGTATTTTGGAAGCCAGTTGGCTATGGGCGTTTACATTTCTTTCATTTGATAGAATGTAGTGATGATGTTAAGACTAATTTTGTTTGCTCACTGATATTGCATTCTTGAAACACTGTATTTGGCAAGTGATAGCAAAGACCCAAGAATTTCAATAGAAAATTTAATTACAGAAATAACTAAATTAGGCAAAATCTTGTGAGGAGTTTCCAGTAATTACATGACACTTATAGGAAGCAGGAACAATTAAATATCAAATTCTGTGAGTAAAAGTTACCTTCAAAGTTTTTTAATGAGACTGATGGACCATAAAGAATTATAAAGGAATGTCAAGGTTTTTGAAATATCTATTTTAACAAAGAAGCACGTGTGCTCTTTCCCACTGTGTCACTGCAGAAGTAGAAGCCAAAGAAGAAAGAAAAAGATATGTATGTATGTATGTACTATGTATGTATCTATCTACCATCAATCATCCATTCCTTTATCGATCTATCTACTTACTTACCATCTATAGATATAAAACTGCATGTATACATATGCAATTCTGCATGCATTCATGACCTTTTAGTTTATATAAAGGAATTAAAATATAAATCAAGATGTTCTTCTATGCATTTGAGTGGGACTGAAAAGTCATTTTTATAATGGTCTTTATAAACATATTTTTATTTTAATAGTAACATATATTGGCTTAGCACAATTATGAGACACCTCTATATCATGGTTAAGAAAAATAAAATACTTATAGGCCAAATTTTTATTAATTTAAAATAAAATAGTTTTACTGAATCTTATGATATAAAGGAGTATTCTATTATAAATTAGAATATGTTGCTTTTTTACCTAGAATAATATGAATAAAAAGTGATATTCTCAAAACAAATTATTTTAAATCAATTATTGAGCACTTACTATATGTTGGGTACTATTTCAGTGACTGAAAAAGACTGACAAAAATCTCTTCTGTAGCTTATATATTTGATGGCAGGTAGAAATAGACAATAAACATAAGACAAGTGAAGCAGGGATAAATACTATGAATAGCAGAAACCAGAATAAGGAAATAGTGGATGATTGTTTCAAATGAATGTTCTTCTCTACAGGTTTAATCAAAGAAAGCCTTCCTTCCTCTCTGAACAGAGCAAGAGGGGAAGCTCTGAAAACACTCAGCAGGTAAGATTTCAGAAGAGAAAAAAAAAGCTGCAATGAAGTCACACCCGAGCTGTGTTCTAATAAAAAAGCCAAGAGGCCAGACTAGAGGAGTGAACAAAGGAGACAAGGCCAGAGATGGAGGCAGAAGGAAAATCACAGAGCTCTGTAGGACATGGATAGGATCTTGGTAGTTATTTGGAATGATCTGAATCATTGAAAGATTCTGAACAGAAGGATGACATGGTCAAACTCTTTGCTATGTAAAGAAAAGACTTCAGAGTAAGATGAAGGCAAAATATCCAAAAAGGGCCATTGCAATGATTTTGGGCACAGGTGGGGAGGCTCTGGGCCAGGAGGATAGCAATAACATTGGTACAGAAAAATATGGTAGAATGCTGGATAATTTTTCTGAATGGTTAAAGAGGTAATATCATTATTCACCACTTCTGAGGAAAATATGCCCTTTTGGAGGATCATTCATGATGAAATCTAACAAACAGTAAATGAAATCATCATGGCTACCCTGAGTACAGTAACTATAAGAAAGCAAGTTGAAGCAGGGAGACTAGTTAAAGTCATTGACATTAACCTGAAGAGAAATAATGAGTACTTTAACCAGGTTTTTAGTGATAAAAGTGGTAAAAAGCATCCAGATATATTTTGAAGTAGGTACTCACAGAAATTCTGATGGAATGACTGCGACAGTCAAGAAAATGTGAAATCAAAATCACACCGCAAATTTTGGTCAAAGAAAGAATTTATAATCTGGATAAAATAATCATCTTTTACTTTGAATTAGATGTCTCTCCATTTCTCAAGGCTGGATTGCCCAAAAGTTATTAGTCACTGTTTTTAACACACGTGAATATTGAATGGCCTAAGGCAACTGTGTAAAGTAGGAATGAAAAATGTATTGTTTCAATTTTAGAAATAAAAATGATGAGTTGGGGGAAGCTGCTTGTCCTGCCCAAAGGTACAGTTTAACTACTGGGCAGATTGAAGGGAAGAATCCAGACCAGCTGACCCTAGTCATGAAGGACATACTGCCTCAAAAACTAACACTGTACTTCTAGAATTCATGCCATTTGTAGGATATGAAATATAAGCTTCATGTGGGCTTTGTTTAATTCACTGATGAATCTCAAAAGCCTGAAATTGTGTCTAGTGTGTAGCACAGTTCATGCAAATCAGTATTTCTTGAATGAAAAGAAAAAGCTGCCATTTTGCCTTATATGCCTAGATCAAAGGAAATTTGAGCTCTAATCTAAGCCAGAAGTGGTCTAACCTCTTTTTTAAAAGGGAAATTAATTGCTTTCATAGGGAAATTAAAAATCTTTTGTCTTTGGTCACACGTGATAAAAAAACAATATATTGAACTCAACTCTAATGTCCTATTTCCTACTCTTTTACCAGAATCAGTTATTCTATAATATTTGTTCTATTCTATAATATTTGTTCTATTCATTCATTATTTATGAGTGAGAAAGCTGATTGTCACAAATTCACATTCCTCCCTCCATAGAGTAGTTTGGAAGATAGCTTCCCAGCCAGGGACTATGATTCACATTTAGTGATGCATCTAGCCATCTAGCCATATGCATCTAGCCATATAATTGGTAAAAACAAATTATATTCATCTAGTCATATAATTTATCATTGCCACTAAAATATGACAGGAAATTCTGCATGCCATACCCAGGCCTGGGCTCTAAGGAGCCCATATTACCTTTCTCCACCTGTTAGCAGAACCACTTGATTGATAAGGCTGGGACAGAGATTTATCATCTAATAAGAACTAGAATATTCCTGGCAAATACACATCAAATTTTTTGTGATGGCTGCTAGTGTTACCTAACCAAATTGGTAGTGGGGTTGTAGCTCTCAAAAAGCATAAATATATCGCACTGACCTCAAGATTGGGCTGTTGATAAAACAAATACAAGAGGTTGTGAAAATAGAAATGAGTATTTTTGCAGGGACAGAGCTGTGGTAAAACTGTTGCCTGTGATAGTTTTGAAGGTAAGCCATATGCCTTCCAAGTCTGTGGTACTAAACTCAGGAGTTAGAAAACAGGATATCATAGTTTGTGTTTGTTGTTTATTTGCTGCATTCCATAATATATTATAAGAAAGAGATGAACTCAGGCAAAACTTGACTAGTTTGAGAGCATAAATAAAAAGTAATAGATAAAACCCAGACATTTCAGGCCTCCCAAGGTTTGGAAAAGTTTAAGGCTCTGGACCCCATCGGATTAAATAAGATTGATAAAGTCTCACTAAGACTTCAGCTAAACCATTGGGCTTGACGCTATAATGAAGATAAAAGAACCTGGGTTGTCCTTATTGACATAGGGAATTCACTAGAAGCAAACAGATCAGACGCCTCCTAACTTTGAAAGAATTGTCTTGACAAGGGAATTTGGAGCTAGGGTCTACTCAGGGGACTCCAGTTGTTGCCAGTGCCCACCTGACAGGAATTCATTATCGCCATGGACCAGGAGCACCATGTGTTTCCCATGCTTCCCTTTTCCTAGTGGGCGTTTGCATGGTGATTATCGCGTCCCCGCTGCAACATTGGCTATTGGATATCAGGGGTGTAGAGAGAAGACAACTTGCCTTTTAGTTCATAGGTTCCCCAACTGTAAGTTGACACATATGGACCTGATGGAGAGGACCACCTATTACTCAGAGCACCTGGATTTCGAGTTGGATGCTGTGACTGGATGAAACTTTGACTTCTCCGACCTGGGGAGGAAGCGAGTGTGTCCTGGTTGGAAGAAGAGCGCACAAAGCTATTTAATAGCCAAAGGGCTTGACTATGGCAGTGACAGCTTGCTGTCCACATAGAATTTGTGTTTCTCCTTCCTTCGAGTTACCACTAGAAGGAAGCTCTTCCATCAGGAACTACATAGTCCACCTGTTCACATCCAGGTGGATCATTAGTTTTAGCTGATGGGATAACTATGAAAGTGACACCATCATAGGCTTTTAAACTACTGGCTAAGTCTTTTCCTCTTATTTGCTTTTTAGCTTGATTTGAGCAAAAGACTCATCAGAGCTACTGGATGATTGGGCCACAAAATGAGAACAGCTAGGGCTTCTAAGTTACCATACTGAGAAAACTCCCCCTCCAGTAAGGACATTAAAAAAGCTTCTATTCCAAAGAATTATATACATGCCACATGGATATGAACTAAGGGGGACATTGTGAAGGGAATGAGGGATACCACGTGGAGGGGACAAAGGTGAAAAATTTGGGACACCTGTAGTAGCAAAATCAGTAATATATATTTTTTAAAAGCTTTTATGTTAAGCCACTGAATTTGGGGGCATATTTGTTACTACAGCTAGTGTTACCATAATTAACTCAGTATATTATTAATAATAAGAGAATCACTTTTTATTAGGTGTTTATTGTGTGCCAGACATACTAATAAGAGTGTTAGATATACCAATTAATTCTCAAACAACTCTTCTACTTAGGAATCATTATTTTAATTCTCACTGAACCTAAAATTATGACCGATTTTACTCTTGCTTTTAATTTTTGACTACATTACATTGACTTTTTTAGAAAAAAAATGAGTGTGACCTAGGATTTGCATAAGGAGAGATTGGTTATTGTATTTTCTAATAAAATCTAAATAGAAAGTACCCACTAAATCTTATATGATTTGTTAATACAAAATGAATGAAGACTACATGAGAATCTATGTGCTATTATTATTTGTGTAGAATATTTAGTGACATTAAGGTATTCCTCTTTACACATGAGTTCTTCTGATCCATTCTTTTGGTATGAATCTTATTCTTGGAACCTTTAAATGGCTCATCTTGAGGTTTAATCATTTTAGCAGTAAATAAGGCTGATTTTTAGGAATAACTACATACTACAGAACAGAAATCCATGAGGACAGTTTTCTTTCCCTGTAGTACCATCAAGTTTCCCTTGTTACTTTTCAAGGCTGGACAAATTTTCTAAACCTTATGTTTTATTTGAAATCTTGAAAATATTACATTTTAGTTAACTCACTTCCATAGGCTTGACCTGGTCTACTGACCTCAAGCTTTTAGGGTTAAGGCCAATATCTGAATTTTCAGAACTTCCTGAAAGGGTCTTCAGGCCTGAGTAACAGCATGTCTCTCCACCACAGGCCTACCCAAGTCATGCCAAGGGTATTTGGGGAGGTTTGTGCAGATAAAGTCCATTCAGAATTTTCTCAGTCATCCTTGGCTGTCCACAGTGACTCAGACTGCAGGTAGGTTCACCAGCATAAACAAATTGGCTCTCAACCTTGGCTTCTTGGTTTCTGCTTCTCAGAGATCTAGCCTTCCTCTGATCATTCCAGAGCTTCCATAATGTATTGCCAAGAAACAAAGTCTCTTGCTGTTGTTTCTCTATATAAGTGTGCTAGCTGATATCTGTAAAGTTTTCTATAACTGTGATTTTTTTTTAAAAAAATCTCTATTTCTTCTGCATATTAAAAATATTTTCTATTTATATACAATGTTCTTTATAAAATATATCTATAAATGTTTTCATATGTAATGAATGAAGGTAATTGCTTTCATTTCTTAAAGATAAATAACATACTTACAAATCAGATTAATGTTTAAATAAAATAACCAAATTAAAAACTCTTTCATTATAAAATATTTATTATAAAAGCCTAGATCTATCTTTTGGCAATTATTTAATTTTTATTGCATTATGACATTTTTCATTTTGCAACATATATTTGGTTGATAGACATTTCCCATTTATACCCTTTATACTTACATTTTGTAGCTCAGTAACAAATCTGTAGTAGATCACCAACAATGAGATATAAGACAAGACATAGTTGTACACTTGAAAAAGCTCATAGTCGAGTTGAGCAGCCAGGCAAATAATTAAGTAAATCATTAAATACTCTAGTAAGAGCACTGATACAAGTGTACTGCATGTTACAGGGCCCAGCGAGCAAGGTGAACATTGGCATAGGAAAGGTCACAACAAATATTTTGTTTGTTTACTGATTAAAAATAACTTCATAAACTTTCTTAAATTCAGTTGTTGTGAATTCTGTGTTCTAGATTAGATTATCTTAATTTTAAAATTCAAAATAACACTAAATTCCAACCAAGATATGTTTATCTATAAATTCTTTTTATTTTTATTTATTTTATTTTTTACTGTTATTCTATTTCAGTTGTCCCAATTTTTCCACCTTTGCTCTCCTCTGCCAGGCCCACCATCTACTTCCTCAGTCAATCCCCAGACTGTTGCCCATGTCCATGGGCCATTCATACATGTTCTTTAACTAATCCCTTCCCATTCTTTCACCATTATATCTCTCCCCTCTGACCACTGTCAGTCTGTTTCATGTTTCTATGTCTCTTGTTCTATTTTGCTCACTAGTTTATTTTCTTCACTCGATTCCTCTTATAAGTGAGATCATATGGTATTTGTCCTTCACTGACTGGCTTATTTCACTTAGCATAATATTCTCCAGTTCCATTCATGTTGCCACTAAAGATAGGAGTTCCTTTCTGTTGCATAGTATTCCATTGTGTAAATGTACCACAGTTTTTTGATTCACTTGCTTATGGATGGGCACTAAGGCTGTTTCCAGCATTTGGCTATTATAAATAGTGCTGCTGTAAACATAGGAGTGCATACGTTCTTTGCATTGGTGTTTCAGGCTTCTTAGAGTATATCCCCAGCACAGTGGCTGCACCAGTCTTCATTCCCATCAACAGTGCACTAGGGTTCTCTTCTCCATATTCTCCCCAGCACTCCACATTCTCGCCTGTCAGCCATCCTGACAGGTGTGAGGTGATATCTCATTGTGGTTTTAATTCACATCTCTCCAATGGCTAGTAATGTTGAGCATCTTTTCATATGTCTATGGGTCACCTGACTATGTCGTTGAATCTCCGTTATATGTCACCAGCTGTTTCTTCTTTGATGCCTTTAAGATTATGTCTTTGTCTTTAAATTTTGCCATTTTAATTATGATGTGTCTTAGAGTGGGCCTCTTTAGGTTAATCTTGATTGGTACCTTCTGTGTTTTCTGGATTGATGAGCCTTTTTCCCTTACCAAATTAAGGAAGTTTTCTGTGATTACGTTTTCCAACAAGTTTTCTATCCCTTACACCTTTTCTCCTTCTGGTGTCCCTATGATGAAAATATTATTACTTTTCCTGTTTTCTTGCAACTCCCTTAAACTATCTTCATTCTTTTTTAGCCTTTTTGTTTGTTTGTTTGTTTTGCTGCTCTAACTGGGTGTTTTATTTACCTTGTCTTCCAAATCACTGATTTGAACCTCTGATTCATCTAGCCTGCTTTTAATTCCTTCTAGTGTAATCTTCATTTAAGGTATTTGTATTCTTTATTCCTTCCTGGTTCTTTTTCATAGTTTCTATGTCCTTTTTCCTAGCTCACTGCTCTCACAGGAAGCTCAGACCCAAACCCTTGGTTCTGCACTGGATGGGGCCTCACGATCCCTTCTACTCTTCCTGGCTGGCTGGGTTCTGTGGGCAAGAACTATGATTTTAATCTGGCCTCTTTGTTGGTAGGGCAGCTATGCACATGAGCTCAGGTTCCCTGCTCAACCACACCTCTGTTCCCTTCTTTTAAAAAGTCCATATGTGGCACCCACCTGCATCCCTGAGCTACTATCCAGCTCTCCACTCACTCCACCTCCCTAAAAGGCAAAAACGTCTATTTCAGTCAGGGTTGGACACAGCCTAAGGGTACCCCTGACACTTCTAGGTGCAAGAATTTCTCTCTTTGAGTTTCCTAGTTGGCGCTGCAGCTACGGAGGTACTGTTCACTATGTATGTAGCCTGAGCCTCTCAGACTCCACATGTTCTCCCAAGACTCTCCTGATTAGGGTTGTGGTTTCCCTTGAGTGTGACTGGGTTCCTTGCTCTGGGAGGGACAGGAGCTATTAAGCTGTGTTTCCTTCTCTCTGTTCTCTCCCTTGCTGCTAGCACCCCATACAGGATATTTCCTCCCCAATTTATAAAATCTCTTACTGTGTGGTACAAAGCTTCCTCTACATGCCTTGGCTTCAAAAATGCATATCATTAGTTATTTGGGTCACTGGCTGGAAGGTCAGCTGAAAACTTGTGCTGGGGGCATGAATAAGTAGGCCCAGCTTCCACCTACTTGGCAGCCATCTTCACTGTCCCTATTTTATTATTATCATCAATTTGATCTATAAATAATGATAACACATGACCCATCATAACAATTCAACAGGTTTATGATGTTTCTTGCTGGGAAATTTTTTCTTGTATCTAATCCAAATCTCTCATGTCAATTTTCAGACATTTCCAGATGGAGTTCACGAGGATGAAAAACCCATCATATCTTCTTCCTTTCTGGGCATTCTCCTTGAGACTTCATTTTCACTCCATGTTTTTCAAAAACAGTCTTTTTATTTATGGAGGATAGTTTAGTTAACTTATCATTTTATAGTTGCTCTTCCACTAAATCTTGAATTCATTATACCTTCAAATTAGAGCTGATGCTTTCTGAGATGAAGGAATATACTTCAGCATACAAATCAAATATCTGACATGTATCATAAGTTTTTGATTGTTATATTTTGTAGATGCTTTACTTAATTGATTTAGAATGAATTGTTTATTTTTATTTTTATTTTATTTTTAAATTCTTTTTTTTAAAGATTTTATTTATTATTTTTCAGAGAGAGGGGAAAAAAGAGAGGCAGAGAGGGAAAGAAACATCAATGTATGGTTGCCTTTCACCTGTGTCCAGCTATGGATCTGGCTAGAGACCTGGCTTGCAACCTAGTTATGTTGCCGTGGCTGGGAATTGAACCAGTGACCTTTGGATTTGCAGGAATTATTGATTTTTAAATAACAGAAAAAAGATTTCTCAAAGGATTTATATCAAAAAGATCATTCCACTGGAATTAGGATTTTATTGTTCAAAATTAAACTTTGATATTTTTTTAGACTACTCATGTATTGTTTCATACAAGTGTAATAGATGTACACAGCACATCTTTTGTGCTTGTTATCATCTTATTTATGTCATTTTGCCTGATAAAATGACATAGAACCCTGTCTGGTGGCTTAGTGGATAGGTGCTAGCCTGCAAACCCAAAGGTTGCTGGTTTGATCCTCAGTCAGGGCACACAACCAGGTTGCAAGTCAGGTCCCCAGCCAGGTCCATAGGAGGTAGGTGAAAGGCAACCATAAATTGATGTTTCTCTCCCTTTCTTCCTCCCTTCCTGCCTGTCTCTCTAAAAATAATGAATAAAATCTTTTAAAAACACTATTCATAGTTTTTTTTTAATGACATAGAATTAGGTGATTCTTGGTAATTTCCTACATATACTGTTTAAAAACTCAGTTTCTGAAATAAAAGAAACTCAGTACAACTGATTGTTCTGTTCTTTTTAAATTCTTTGGAAATTGTTACTTCTCTGGAATCTTCTTTTTTCAAAGATATTATTGATTTATTTATTTACTTTTAGAGAGAGGGAAAAGGAAGAAGAAAACCAGGAAGAGAGACATCAATGTATGGTTGCTCCTCATGTTACCCTAACTGGGTCCCTGGTCCACAATCCCAGCATGTGCCCTGACTGGGAATCAAACTGGTGACCCTTTGGTTCTCAGGCCGGTGCTCAGTCCACACCAGCCAGGGCACTTCTCCAGAATCTTATGAATTTTCTCTGAGACTTATATTTAAAGTTGATGAGGTATTCTAAAGTTAGATATAGATTTTATCCTCCACAGTGAACCTGAGACTGTGTATGCTTTTTTTGGTTTCTTGTTTTCACCCTCATTATCATATAATAAGCCCTCATGTTGTTTTATACATTTGGAGTTTCTGGGATTGAAACAAACTATTTCATTAGACATAGGAGTTTATAAATGCAGATAAACAATGTTAAAAGTAAGCTACACATCAATACATAGTTACCATAGACGTATTACATGATCATGGTTTGCTTTGTTCAAATTCTGTGTTATATGTTGCTTTCAGCCTCTGTTATATGTATTATCCAAAATGAAAAGGTCCTTCATCTTTCTTTTAAAGAGAAAGAAGACAGTTTAATATATGTCATTTTAAACTGAATATGTTAAGGGAAATATAACTATCATTTATTAAATTCTAACTATGTTTTGGATCTATAACTATGTATTTTACACACAAAATATCATTTAATCCTTAAAACAAAGATGCTTACCAAAAAACTGTAGCTTTTTAATCCTTCACTTTTTTTTTTTTGTCCAGAAAGAAATATATTTTCGATGTTCCCATGATTCTGTACAAAGCTCTTCATTTTGTATGGTGCCAGTGTGAAGAAAATGATTTCCATGGAAGTTTCAGCAACTCAACATGCCTGTGTACTTTTCCTGAGAGTGTTTATTTATTTATTTCCACTTCGAGATTATTATTATTTCATTTTGAAATAATCATCACAATGGAACCTTTCGCAGGGTGCTCACTCAAGGATATCCCTTGCACTTCTCAACCCTTACAGGAAATGCTGTGTCTCAGAGGATTAACACCACATGGTAAGTCACTGGTTTTACAACCTGCCAGTTGTCCTAGGAAATGTATTGTTTTTGTCCTTGGAAATTTTCCTGGTGCTCTGTTATGTATGGTTTTTAGAAAATGAGGCTGGTTTGGCCTGAGCTTCATTTAAGACCAAGGGTATTAATGATATTGCGTGGAGAGGAGTTCCTGTCTTTGTCATTGTTACATATTATATATTGCTGCAGTTATTCTGTTTAAAGCAAACTGGTGTTTTGTTTGTTGCAGGAGAAAATGTTTACTAAAGTAAATGGTTTTTGGCAGGCAGGTGACCTGAGTATCATTATTTAAGAAGGAAAAATTTACTCTGATATTATACTTTTTACAAAAGTCTCTTTCCTAGTCATCTTTTGTATATGTTGAAGTACCCTCTTCTGAGATATTGAGTGGAAACTTTGGGTCATAAAAAATTAAAATCCCTTCCTGTACTTCTTAGATATGTTTATATAATCAAATTATTTGGTGGGCTGCTATTTTTAATTACATATAACATCACTTAACTAAATTGAGACATGAACTTAAATAGCACTTGGGTGATTGCCCAGGTGTGAGGAATCCTTTGAGATTAAGGGTGGATGATACTGAATTCACAATAAATGTTGTCAACAAAAAGAAGTTTGTAATTCCTTAGGATTCATTCCTAAGTCTGGTTAGTAACTAGTTTGCACCTTAATAAACAAACTTCAACAAATTCAGAAGTTAGGCTTGAAAAACAATTCCCCAAATTTAGGACTCTATTTTAACACTGACCTAATCTTTTTTAGATTTGTTAAAGCAATAACTTTTGTTTCTTCCTATTTTCACAAAGTATTAAAGTTCCTTAATGTAGAACCTCTTGAGGCATAAGTGTAATTTTCTTGTCAATTCTGTCTTTGTTCAAGAATTTGAATGATGATGGAAACAGAATTCATCTACATAGCAAGACCCTACCAAGTTTCTCAAGATTTGTGACTCTAGATTATATTACTGTGTGCTCCCTGTGTCTTGCTTATTGGGTACAGAAAGAATGTGTTCATCTTTTAGAAGTGGCTAATTTGTTTTCATCTCAGAGAATTGTTTTTGTTGAATCTAACATTGCTTTATTTGTGCAACATCTATAATGGGACCAGTAGCTGGGATCATAACAGTTTTTTTTCATAAATTATGTTTTTAAGGGGGTATGGTGGTAGTCAGGCTGTTTATGTATGCATCAGTATGAAGAAAGAAAATACCCTTATCTTTGCAGCAAATAGTAAAATAGCTGGCACTGAGGTAGCCATACAGATGCTGCTGAGGAGGTAGCAGTTGAGGTCAAGGTTAAAAATAATAGAACATAGTAGGGGTTAAATAGGTAGTGGTAGGAGTATTTGAAGATAGTATAGTAATGGTGGTAGCTAAAAAGCTTCAGATACTGACTTACGGAAAATCAATGCTTCTGCTGTAAGCCTATTGGGCTTCTATTCCTTTTTAATAAATTTGTCAATGACTTGGGTCACTGTTGAGCCTACTGCAGGAAGTCAATCATATAAACAGTCTTAGGGAACTCAGAGTTAATAGTCCCCACTTGCCCTCAAGGATATCCCTAGCACTGTGCAGAAGTAAATCATCCCGTACTGGGAAGCGTGAGTAATGCCTGGTCCATTCCTGTTAATTCCTGTCTTTACCAGGTCACCTCTCTTCCAAAAGCGATGAAACTTCCGATGCTGAGGTGAGCAAGGGAAGCCTTGAACTGCTATAGGACTTGAACTTGAACTTCTCTGGTAAATAGCACTAGGGATTCAGGTCAATCCCTGTGCTTTTGAGTGGGTGTGTGAGGACTGCTTTTTCTTGCTCTTGTCTACTTCCTTTTGTCCCTCCAGGGTTTTGTTTTGTGGTGAACGTTTGCACATCTGATCAACCCTTTGCTTAGCTTAAAATTCTGGCTACTCGCTGCTGATACGTGCCTATCAAATCAGTTTATTCAATGCATGTAGACTGCAAGTTCTTTAAAGAAATGAGAAAAAGTTTGTAGGTTTGCTTATTGTACTGGTGATTATAATTAAACTTTTAAATTTGATTCTAAAGAAAAATTCTCAAGGCACAAACATAGGCTCAAGGCACATACATTTTGCATCTTGATCTTTTCAATATTGATTTTGATCATATTAAAGTTAAAATAGTTATGTAGATATTATGATTTATCTATCAAAGTGTTTTGAGGATATTATTAACTTGATTATTAAAGACACAAAGAATCTCAGAAATAGAATTAGTTGTAATGTTTCAAAATAGCATACTGCATTTTTGAAAAGCTTTTTTTAGAAGGTCCTTATTTTCTTTGATCCTGAGCCTATCTCTTTAAAACTTCATACATATTCAGTCTTTTGGAATATAAATTTATTCATTACATGATAACATTTTGGGTATTAGAAATTTTCATGTTCCCCAGTATTTTCTAAGTTAAACAATTTTATTTATGTCAGCCATTTATCCTATGAGATGTCTTTCAGATGTAGTTACTTCTAAAATCCTCTGTTATTTCCTCTGAATAAATGTCAACAGGAGTCAATTACCGTACATTAGTGTAATATGACTTCTGGGTGTCCTATTTCTACAAATGTATCCTGCTTTTTGTTTGTTTGGTTTTGTTTGTTTTGTCTTTGTTTTTATTTTTATTTTTGCTTGTTTGGTTTAGATTTTGGTTTTCAGGAGTTATGTTACTATTCACTCATTGAATACATTGAACTTTGTCTTTTAAACAGAACATTTGTTCAGTTGCATTTTTTTCATCTTGAAGAGATGCTGTGTGTTTTTAAAATATATTTGTAACTGGGCTTTTAGTAATTTATTCACTCCTTCATTTAATCACTTACACATCATTCCTATTGAAGGCATCCCTTCTTTGCACGTGTGTGCTGGTCTGTAGCTGGCCTTCAAACGGCCCCATCAATTCCAAATGCTTCCTGATGTTTTCACACCCTTGTGTTGTCTCTTCCTGTGGAAATTATGGCTGACCTGTATAACCAAAGGGAGAGTAAAGGCATAAGAGATTTGTGGTTTTGAGATTGTTTATAAAAGACACTGTGGCTTCTGCTTTGCTCCTTTTGGACCAATTGCTTCAGGGAGAGACAGCTGTCAGGCCATGGGGATGCTGAAGAAGCCCTACAGGGAGGTTTACTTGATGAGGATTTGAGGCCTTCCTCTAACAACCAGCACTAACTTGAAAGGCATGTGAGAGGATCACCTTGGAAATGGACCCCTTGTGTCAGCCCTTCAGATGACCACAGCCCCTGCTGTGGCCTTCTTGTAGGAATAAAAGATCTTGAGCCAGAGACACCCAGGCGAGCTGCTCCCAGATTTGATACACAGAAACTGACTTAATATATGTTTCTTATTTTGAAATTGCTAAGTGTTAGGGTAATTTGTTATGCAGCAATAAATAATGCCACTGGCCTAACTGTTCAGGTTAGAATCTGGCACAGAGGTGTTCCCTGTCTATTAAAATGGTTTAGTTCTATTAAATTAAAAGTTGGTCACTGCCTCCAAGTTTACATTTTATGTCTCAGGTCAGCCAACAGTTTCCTAACTGCTTCAATCTGTTTCTCAATAACAATAATAATGCCATTTACTAAGGTGTTATTATTGCTTAAAATTTCATTATGTTTTATGTGATGATGGATTTAAAGCAAAAGTCTTACTCTTATGTTTAGAGAAATGTGGTCCCCATTTTCATGTTATTCTAACCATTATATCATGACTATTTCAATATAAGTCTTATAAACAGACACTGAATGCCTTCTTCACTCTTATGGGTCCTTCTTGACTTATAACTTATTTTACCTTTCTTTTTCTTGGGATAGACCCAGACTATGGTATGTACTCTATATTGGAAAAATGGAGATGATTTTCTTTGTGTTATATTCAACGGAACATATGTAATGCTTCTGAAATGGTTCACAACTTTTAAATTGTTCTAAAAACAAAACATAACAAAAAAAAAAGCATGCCATGTCACCACAGCTTAAATGTATAATTTTAGAAATAATCAAGCCCTGGCTGGTGGCACAGTGGATAAGGCACCAGCCTGCAAACCCAAAGGTCACTGGTTTGATTCCCAGCCAGGGCACATAATCAGGTTGCAAGCCAGGTCTCCAGCCAGGTCTGTAGCTGGAGGCAGGTGAAAGGCAACTATACATTAATGTCTCTCTCACTCTCTGCCTCTCTTCTTTCCCCTCTCTCTAAAAACAATAAATAAAATCTTGAGTCCATAATGTTATTTCTAAAAAGTAACAATATGTTAACTCCAGAAAATGCTAAGAAGCAAACAGAAATCATAAATAATATATAACATGGGTACTGGATTCAATAATCTATAATTAAGACATTAGTCTGAGTGACAGAAATGATTTGATGTGGTCTGAAATGAAAATTCAGTTCTTTGCCAGGTATTTCATAAAGCCTTGTGATTACTGGTGCGGGAGCACCCATATGTGGAGCATTGGAAAGAGCCAAAAGCTGTACACATCTCCTTTCTTGCCCGAGAAAATGTGCCCTAGGGTCTACTCCTGGAGCATTCTGCAGTGTTGTAGTAGCTTTGTCCAAGTCTGCATGGTTGGATGTAGATCTATGATGCAGTATCTGCACTCATTCTTTAGTTATTACTAATAACTAAACACTAATAAAAGAGAAAAAACAATAGATGACAGGACAGCTGTCTAATGAGGTGAAGGTTAAGGAGTGTTAAATTGTGGAGACATTTCTGTTTGCTGGCATTAAATAAGGCGGCCTGCTCCAACTGCTCTCCCCAGGAAAGGTTCATGCACTGTGTTGTTGTTAGGCAATTTATGAAATCTAGGGTGACCTAGACAGCCCCTTAGTAATCCATGATTCATGATGGTCCAAACAATTCTCTGTCCCCCATTTGCTCCCTTGGCACAGACCCCACTGTCTTTTCCTTTCCATGACTTGTCATGTTGTTGGTCAACCAGCCCTAAGACAACAGGGTCTTGTAAAGATATAGAAACAGATTTTTCCCACAGCACATTTCCATTCAGCATGAATCTGAACAGAAGGGGAAAACATTCTGACATGTCTTTCTTTTCTCTTGTATCATAAGCAGAACACAAAAGGGACAGTCAACATTCTTATGAGCAGCTTAGTGCCAAGTGAGGTGGAGGTTCTGTCACTCAGTGTTTATGTATTGAACCTCCATAATATGTCAGGGGCTGTGGATACAGTGGTGAAAAGATATGCATGGACCTTGTTTTTCTTAAAACTTCAAGGTGGTGGAAGAAACACATTACAAGTCCTGGAAGTGTTATAAATGTAAACATTTAGGATCCTATGGGAGCAGGTATCAAGGGGTGAAACATAGGCCAGGAGATTTTAGCTTATTGATATTAGGAAGTCAAGTACTGCCTCATTTTTGTTGTTGTTTTCATTTTATGTGTGCATGGGAATCACAATGGTGTGGTAATATGATGAACAGAAATACACCAACGGACATGGTTATATGTATAAGGCTTTGTGATGACAAAGAATAGCGTCATCTGTTTGGAAATATTTACCCAAAGCTAGAGGCAGTGCGGCACACTTCCAGAGCAGTTTTAGTAGTGATTCTCAGTCATGACTTCACGTTAGAATTACCTGGGGAGCTTTTAAAAATTCTGATGCGTAGGCCACCCCCAAAACCAATTAAATCAGAACCTCTGGGGGTGAGACCCAGACACCAATGCTCTTTAAAATCCCCCAGGTGATTTCAATGTGCAGCCAATTTAAGAACCACCGAGCTACAGCCTTCCTAGGCCTTGCAAAATTCCCCAGAAGCCTCTGCAGCTGCCAATTTTACCACTTTTGGAGGAAAAAAACAAACTCACCAGGTGCAAGAAGCTTCTCTTTGCCATCCTAAATTTTTAAGTTCATTAAAAATTACCTGGCTGGTGGCACAGTGGATAAGGTGTCATCCTGTGAACCCAAAGGTCTCTGGTTCAATTCCCAGCCAGGGCACATAGCCAGGTTGCAAGCCAGGTCTCCAGCCAGGTCCATAGCTGGAGGCAGGTGAAAGGCAATCATACATTGATGTCTCTCTCCCTCTTTGCCCCTCTCCCTTCCCCTCTCTCTAAAAATAATGAATAAAATCTTTAAAAAATTAAAGGCATAATCACACAGTAAAATGTACAGATCTTAAGGGTAGGGTAGGGTAGGGTACCATGAGCTTTGATAAAGTATATACTCATGTGGCCCACGTACCAATTCAAATACAGAGCACCTTAGAATTTTTCTACTGTCTCTTTTCATTCTTTGGCCCTCCACACTAAGGCAAAAATTATTCTCATTTCTATTTCATAGATTAGGTTTGACCACTCTTGGACTTCATAAACATGAATCATATAATATGTCCTCTTTTGTTCTGGTTTCTTTCCCTCAGTTTGTGTGTACATATGTTTTTAATTTCACTTTCACTCTTTACTGCTAAGAGTGCAACTGTTGGGTTATGAAGTAGTTGTGTATTTAATTTTTAAAAACTACCAGTTTTTCACAGTTGCTATACCATTTTATACTCCCATCAGAAATGCATGGGAGATTCAGCTGGTGTGTATCTTCTTCAATTTTGATGCAAATTTCTTTCAGTTATTGTTTTAATTTTAGCCATTCTTTTGAATGTATAGTGGTAACTAACTGTGGTTTGATTTGCCTTTCCCTGGTTGCCAACAATGTTTTGTATCTTTAAGTGTATTCTTCGGCTATTCATATATTCTTCTTTTTGTGAAGTGTCTGCCCAAAACTTTTTTCTGTTTAGTTTTGTTTTCTTTTTTTGTATTTGGTTGCTTGTCTTTTTGTTATCAATTTTTTGAGTTCTTTATATAATCTTAATTTGAGTCCTTTTACAGGATGCATGCTGTAAATTTTTTTAGCCTTATATTTGCTTTTTTCACTTTCTTCATGGTATCTTTTGTTGAACAGCAATTTTTAATTTTGATAAAGTCTAGTTTATCATTTTTTTATTATTATTGGTATTTGCACCTGTCTAGGAAATGTTTTCCTATCTCTAGGATATAAAGTTTTTTTCATGTTTTCCTAGAAGCTTGATATTTTTTAGCTTCTAGAAATAGGTTTGTAAGCCATCTAGAATTTTGTGTATAGCATTAAGTATGAATCAAGTTTTCATTGTTTCTTTTAGTTTTAGATATAGAGTAGTTATTGATTTCTGTTTGCTATTAAATAGTATTTGATATAAAGCTTTGAAAGCCATTTTCTGAGAGCACTTACAATCTCAAATCACTGATTAAAATGTTTTAGAAGTATATAGTATTTATTTTATCCCTTTAATAATTTTATTTATTGTATTTTAGATATAATTTTTTATCTCAGTTATAGAAATACTATACAGATATCATCCATAGAATTTTACCAGGTGTTTAGGAAGATTGATTTACCAACATAAGGCCTTTTTTTTTTTTTTTTTTTTTTTACTTTGAACTGCTTTCAGAATTAAAGTTTACACTTATCCCTAGTAGGTCTTATAATATTTTTTGGTTTATATCAAAAGAGGTAAGGAAATTAGATGATTCTATTATGTATTTAACCTGATTTTGAATCTAAAGGATAGAGAATGAAACACATAAAACATGATAGAATATAAAACAGAGTTTAAAAGTAAGACCTATTAAGGAAAATTTGCTCTGGGAAACCAATTTTGAAAAAGAGATAATGAAAGTCTTTTAGGGAAATTAAGCAGATAAAATTTTAAAATATATAACATTTTCAAGTAGGAGAAATGAGTTAAGATGAAAAGTTAGAAAATAGGACCCAATGAACTATTTTACATTGCAAGTTCTAAGTAATAATATTAAATATTTGCAATTGGCATTAAAGTGCCTTTTTTTGCATCAGAAACTGAAGATTCTTATTAAAATAACAACAGCTGGAGACAAGTGGGTAACAGTAGTTGGGCCACTGACTGCCTGGGGTATTCGGCATTTCATCTTTTCCTGCTCTTAACTGTCATTTGATTTACTGTTGGTCTATGACAGTGATTCTCCTTTAAAGAAACGAATACAGATAGGTAGATATCTGTTTATAATGTGAGAATAGATTGGTAATAACTGACCTCCTTTTAACCTTTTGGTCCTGTCTTTAATGTGTAAATAAAACTGGAGGGAAACAGGATCTTTGGTATTTTGGTAACAGAGGATCAGTTGAAACAGATTTGCCTAATGTTTCACTAACTGGTGGGTGAAATGCCATTAGCGTGAGAGAAAGCATAACAAGCTTTCCTAGTTTTTATAAGTCTGCAGTAAATGTCTAGGTTAAATAAGGTAATGGATGAAAAACTTATTTGGGGAAGTGTAAACACAATATAAATGTGAGGTATTATTATTTCAAGAGCTCAGTCATGGATAATTGTAGAGATAACCTGAAGTAAAATATTCATGCTTTCTTTCAAAGTACATAACTGAGCCTCTATGAGGCCTGATGGTCACATCTGAAATAAGACATTGTTAATCTGGTACCAAAATGAGAAAAATAAGGCTCCCAAGAAAAATTTAAAGGAAACGGGAGTATATAAATCATATGCTGGTATGAAAACAGGTAATCAGTTGGCATTTGAATTCAAGAATTAGAAGCTATTATCAAGGGCAGCATTCAGACTTAAATGCTAGTTAAAAGATTTAGGACAGTCTTTACTTGCTTAACTTGCTGAAATTATAAAAGAAAACCAATTCTATGAACTATAATCAAATCACATTTAGAGTCCGTCGCATGTTCATCTCTACCAACCATTTTTGCTGTCCATTTCTGCCAAATAATAAAGACATCATTCACTGATGGATAAGAGAATTTATGTCCTGGTGACCACCAAGAGAGAATCTTGCTTGTGTCAGAGGTCAAATGTTTATGTCGAAAAGACTGTATTCAGTAGCAATAAAAATTTGACTAGGTAACAATAAAGCCCTATTGGGCCATATAGGAGCTGTGGGTTTTCAAGTTGATGTGTAAGTAGAATAAGCATTTATTTTTCACATAGGCATTGAGATATTCTAGTAAGCCCTTTGCTTTCCCAGCATCTTTACAATTCAGAAAGAATCAAAGCATGAGGATTTTTCTTTTCTTTAAGAAGAAAAAAATTATGAGCAAGCAGTTTAGAAGAGTACATGCATCATCATGTTCTGGTACTCTGCGGAATACCGTTATTTTGCTATCCAAAAAACACTGTTCTTATTAAAAGACTATAATAATTCAGCTAAAATAGTGTATGTAATTTCAGTAAGTTTAATGTTAGGTAGGGTATTTTTACTAAATTTAAATCAGCAAACATTGATTGCTACCTATTATGTTGATAGTTTAAGTCAGAAAAATCTTCATGTGAAATAAACTCTGGTTATCCAAACTAGGGTCCAGAGACCAACATTATCAACATCACCTGGGAGCTTGTTAGAAATGCAAAACAGAAAAGAAATTGAGACACTGGCCTAGCTCTTTTGAATCAGAAACTGCATTCTATCAAGATCCCTAAGGTGATCTGCATGTAATAAAGTTTGAGAAGCAAGACTTTCACTTTTATTCACGTTGCAGTAGATATTAAAGTTTTCTACTTAACTCTCAAACCTTTCTTATTAACTCAGTTTGGGGCAAAATTTGGAGAGTTTTTACAATTTATTTACCTTTTTTTTTTAATTTAGCTTTCCAGATTTCAAAAGGGAAATGAGACCTTAGGGAGTAATAAGCTTTTATTTTGCATAAAAACAAGGGTTCACCAGCAGAGCAGAAGAGGCGGGGGCCCAAAGGTCAGAGAAAATTTGTGCTCCCTCCCCAGCCCAGTTTTCAGCCACGTGATTCATCATTTTGATCAAGAGCATATTTCTGCACATTCTGGTAGTGTAGGCAATACCCAATGTAAGAACTGATTGCGGCCCAAACAATCCTTTGTAAATTGATGATTTGAGACTTTGAATGTATTTTTTTCCATAGAAGCAATGATATAATCAGTGGGTAGGTTTCCTGTAGAACCCTATTTAACTTATAATGTCCTGAAAAGTAAAATGTTGAGAGCCCCTGGGGAAAAGCAAGCATATTAGAGTGACATATACCCCACATTCAAAAATTTTCCTCCATCGTTCCCCAACTCTTTACCTTCAATATGTGCATGATTGGGCTTTTAAATATGACTGTAGGTATAATCTTTTATTATAGTAATAATATTTAACATGAGATCTACTTTTTTAACAAATGCTAAGTGTACAATATACTTGTTAAGTATAAGAATGATGTTTTACAGCAGATCTCTAGAACTTTCTCATCTTCATGACTAAAGCTTTGCTATTTAACAGATGTAGTGGCTTTATCTTGCTATTCTTCATGGCCTTCTTGAATATGGAGTTTGCGCTCATTTGCCTCTCCTCAACAAAAACACTCGCATTTCACACAGGCACACCTATGCACATAATATGACTTAAACACCAGGGCTGCTGCTTTCTCCTAACTCCCTAGCTGTGCCTGGGATACTGATGTCATCCTTATTGCCAATCAAGTACATGGTGGGTAGCTGCAGGACTACCCTCATTTTTATCACAATACTCGATGATCTCAGATTGTTCTAAATTACCCTCCTTGTCAGTTTTTTTCCCCCCTTCATTTTAAGCTTATGCTATAGGCTTTTAGGTTTTACCAAAAATTCATGTTCCTTGGTTGCAAAAATCATATAAATATAACTATAAATAATGTTTATATATAGGCATATATAAAATATATTTATACACACATGTCTATACATACATATGTAGATATAAAATCTTTAGGCAACTGGAACGTATCTGCAAGATTATGACAAAAATGAACTTTTATTATGTGGGGTTAAGCTAAAACTTGCTGTGGTGGGATATAGACTATAGTGCATTATCATGGTTGTAAATAAAACATATTATGGAAAGCAGGAAGTTGTGATAATTTGTGGAAGTCATTTTTCCCCTAATAAAAATTATGGCCCTGGCTGGTGGCACAGTGGATAAGGCACCAGCCTACAAACCCAAAGGTTGCTGGTTTGATTCCCAGTCAGGGCACATAAGCAGGTTACAAGTCAGGTCTCCAGCCAGGTCCTTAGCTGGAGGCAGGTGAAAGGCAACCATACATTGATGTCTCCCCCATCTCTGCCTCCCTCCCTCCCTCCTCCTCTCTCTAAAAATAATAAATAAAATCTTAAAAAAAATAAACAAAAATAATAAATAGCATCCTTAAAGTAGCCTCCTTTCTTCCTCTCTACATCTTGCTCTCTTCCTATCTATCTATTATCTGTATATAGCAGTATATGACTGGAAACTGAGTGAGCCATAATGTATATTTTTCTAATTCCAGGACGTTATTTATAATACTGAAACCTAGGGAGTTGTTAGCAGAATCTGATCTTATCAAGAAGCAAGTGATGTTCCTATTCATTGAGCTGTAACAGTAAGAACACTGAGTTGATTTATAACTCAATGTACCAAGTACTTAAGTTATGCTCTGCACAGAAAGTTCTCTGGTCTTTTATATAAATACACAAAATTGAATGACATAGAATATAGGAATCTGTTGTGTTTGGTTTGATGTTTCTGTGGAGAAAACTATAAGGAACTTAAAAATTAAATTCTTCTAACTCTAATTAAAAGTGGAAGTCTATAAAGACACACCATATTTTTATTTGATTTTGATCTATATGAAGTGCAGAGCACATTTCTGTGGTATTTTGGAATTAAGCACACACACATTGAGAAGGCAGAATTTTTGTAATTCATGATGTTGGCTTTTCATAAGTAGTTTTTCAAGATTTTTTTCAAACTTAAACTGAGGCAGAGTGGTGAAACAGTTAAAAATATGGGCCTCAGAATCAGACCTCTCTGACCGCTTTGAATTTAAATCCTGAATGTATCATTTCGACTGTGGATCCTTCCAAAGCTATTGAATATGTCTGTTTTTCAATGAACTTATTTCTAAAATAGGGACTATATGACAATTTTAAAAAGTTGAGGTATTGACTAAAATTTTGTTGCCCAGTGAATACATTCTTCCCCAGGTATTTCATGTGCTTTGTTCCATGTTTCTTGAGACCAGACAGTGTCCTCTTAACATGAATTTTTGTCCTGTTGCTGTTGTTGTTGATTGGCTCTTTCAGTCCACCTGTAGTTCTACTATTTTGTTCCCTTATGATTAATGGTTTTCAGGCACAGATCCTTGAAAAAGTTCATTTTGTGGAATTGTAAACACAATGTAAATGTGAGGTATTATTATTTCAAGGCTTCATTTGTGGATTATTTACATCTCAGCTTAAAAATGGCCTTCCTCAAGAGGTCTTCCATCAGCATCCAGCCATTTTTAATCTTATTATTTAAGTTTAGTCTCTACATAGTAGTTATTATTATTATTTTTCTTGTTTGTTTATATTTATTTATTATTTCTACCATTTCCACCAACACATGGAAAATAGCACCACACAAATTTTTATCTTATTTTCAAAATCATCAGTATATAATTGGAAACCACTAAGCGTTTATTGAATAAATGAATTTATTAACCTTACCTATTCATGTCTCTCTCACTAGAAAATGATGTAAATGAAAGGCATTATATTAATTTTATTTTGGAATGAGATGATGGGGGATATTACTTAATGTATCATGTTTCTTTACAAATTCTTGACTTCCATAAAATATAACAGATTGATATAGGACATTTCCACTCTACCATTTTTTGACTGAGGATTGAAGATAAATTTTTACTTCATGTTAAAAAATATATTTAAATTTCAACTAGAATTATATAAATATAAATAATTTACACTGCAAAGGTTACTTCTTGAACTATTTTTATTAAACATATTGAATTTCTTGATGATTTTTATAGTGTAAACAGTTTTAATTTTTACTGTTTAATTTTTATTAAAATCAATAATTTAATTTCTATCTTGTTTTGTTGTTGATACTAAAATTTTCCAAATCTGATCTAGGAACATTTTAAATAGTCATTCCTATAAAGTCAATTTTTCCCTGGATTGAATTCAAAATATCTAAATTATGCCAAATACTTTATGATACTTCATATTTTGGCGAATAATAATGTTAATTTCTTCATTTTTTAACCATTGTCAACTTTATTTTGTTTTGAATTATTCTTGGCAGGAATATATACTTTGGATTTAATAAAGAGTCTAATGATGAACAAAGAGGTGCGGCAAGGCATTCTGGGAGATCTGCAAGGATGTAGGGTCAACATACCAGGCTAATTTGACAAGATTGAAAATGCCCTTCCATTCAATTACAACCAGGTTTCCGGAGTAAAAGTAGATAATTGTGATGTTTCCAGTAATTACTCATTAATACAATTTTATAGTAAATAATGCACTGAACTTTAGTCATTCCTTTTCTTTTTCATAAATTAATATAATTTCCTTTACAAATCCTCAAGAATCCACTGAACAACTTAAAGGTTTTTTTTTTTCCTTTAAATTACCTAGGTACATTATACCTTTTATTTTATTTAAGTGTATTTTAATAAAGTGACTTTACTACAACAAAACACTAATAACAACAAATAAATGCCATGGAGTTTTAGAAAGTATTGATTCAGATCGGTATGATCTAGTATTGAAAACCCATTAGGAGAAAGTCAACAACTGAGGGACCTGTTTCATGGGGAATAATGTTAAATACAAATTGAATCAGGACTTGAATCTTTATTTTACTGGTTTTCATTATTAGGGCTTCTCTTATTACCTTAGTCAACAATCCATTACCTAACCTTGAACTTAAAAGGCAAATTTTGGAGTATAAATAAATTTGAATATTCAATTGAGTTAACTATTTTACTAAACAGTCTAAATCTGAGGGTGCAAACATGAAGCAGTATTCTCCCCCATTCCCAATCTTCACTTTTGATCATAGTGGATAAATCTCCTTTTCCATTCTCTTTATGACGTATTGAATAATCTTAGTGCTTCCTTGTCATTGTAAAGAATGAAAAAATCAAACGCGGTCCAGTGTAGTCCAGTTTAAAACTTCAAATTCACATTTTCTTCCCTAAATTCAAACTTGATCCTGGGCCAATGTCTAGTGGTGGTAGCAGTGATGGATATTCTTTCTCTCATCCTTTTCTTCCAGATCCGGACCGTTTTAATCCAAGCACAGAGAGAAGCACTTTAGAGAGAAAGCACAATCCCCTTTTTGTTGATTTTCCTGCCCCTTCTTCTAAGCACCCTTTGTGGCAAACATTTAAATGATGGTCTCTTCAGTGTGTCATGAGTTGATTCTTTGGAAACACCTTTGGGGGATTCTTTATTTTATCAGTCACAGATGAGGGAGATTATGTTCTCGGTTGACTTCTTTTCAACAGTTTTCAGATCGCCTCACCTCAGGCTGTTTATCCTCAAACTCTTGCTAGGATTTTGTTTTGTTTTGTTTAGGTGGAATCCCAAACAGATAGCTGAATCTCACTTACCTTCTATATTTTCCTTTTGACCATCATGAATGAGGCTCACATTAATTCCCACCTGAACAAATGAGAGCACAGGCTGCTTCAGTGCAGTTCTTTCTGTTATTCTGCCCTGTCTCACCACCTGCCATGTACTTCAAGTCAAGTAACCCTCTATCACTCTCTCCCACTACAAATGGAAAGATTCAGACTAGCAACTCTGTTTCATAAAGTTAATCGGTAATTTTCAAATGGTGTGCTGCAAGAATTTTAAAAAATTCAATACCTGATTATTTAGTAAGGAGCACTGACCTCTTTTCCCTTAGATTGCTAGATTAAAAAATGACAACAGGTAACACAACAATAGCTGTCTGGTATGAATTCCCTGTCTTGGATCGTAAATACATAGATCATAATAGGGTCACATACTAAGATTATGTCTGATTGGTTAATTCTTTTTTATTTTTTAAAAAAAGATTTTATTATTTTCAGAGAGAAGAGCAGGGAGGAAGGAAGAAAAGAAGCGAAGCATCAATGTATGGTTGCCTTTCCCCTGCCTCCAGCTACGGACCTGGCTGGAGACCTGCCTTGCAACCAGGTTATGTACCCTTGACTGGGAATTGAACCAGCAACCTTTGGGTTTGCAGGCTGCTGCCAATCTACTGAGCCACACCAGCCAGGACTTGATTGGTTAATTCTCTTTTTTTTCCCCTCTCTCTCTCTTTTTTTTTTTAATTTTATTGTTGTTGTATTACATCCATCCCCTTTTTGCTCCCCTCTGTCCCCCTAATGATTGGTTAATTCTTGATACTAAAAATCATGTTTACAAATTTAAGCACCAATTTTTTAATTTTTATTGAATTTTTTGGGATGACACTGGTTAACAAAATTATGCAGGTTTCATATGCATAATTCTGCAATACATCATTTTATACATTGTATTGTGTGTTCACCATCCCAAGTTTCAATTCATCACCATTTATTGCCCCATACTCACCTCCACCTCCTTCCACCCTCTTCACTTCCCTCCAACTCCTCCCCACAGCAATCATAGCATTATTGTTCATGTCCATGAGTTTTTTCTCCTTTTTTCCTCTTTTCCTCAAACCCTCCACCTGCTTTCAGCATCCCCCTCGACAGTTGTCATAGGCATCTGATTTCTTTAAAAAATCACTTTGGAGCAAACAGGGTAGGTAATTACCACCACCACCACCACCACCACCACCACCACCACTACCACTTCTACTATTTTGTAAATCAATCCAAATTACCCATTTTCTGTCCAATGATCAAAAAATATATTTTTGTGTGTGCAGCAGAATTATTGTAGTGAGTTCGTGTGTGCCGTGAGATAAAAAAGGTTGAAAATTGCTAAGTTAGATGATAATTTTTATTGTGGCTCAATTTTGTATGTATGTGGCTCTAGAAATCTTAAATATCTCTAGTCAGTCTATTGTGGTGGGAAGTAGAGGGAGTAGGGATTTCTGCCACTGTTTAATAGACCTGTACAAAGTTTATTTGGTCACTTTTCTAAATTTGACCCAACCTCTATTTGGTTGTTGCAATTTTTGGAAAATGTGTTGTTTATAATATCCCCTTCTTGAACACTTAACTTTCTGTTACTAGAACACTGTGGCCAAAGTGTTTTCATATTTGTGGCTTGCCTAAAAGATACAAGTGTCAAAAAAGCCCATTTAAATTTGAACCTTTTCACTTTAACAATAAGGTAAGAATTTCACTCATTCAATTAAATTTTACTTTTTTATTAGTATCAGGTTGGATCTTGAGGTTTTTTCCTATGATAAAGTGTTTTTTCTCTATGTTATTATTGCTGTTTGGTATCCCTACCCCCCACCCCAGCACAACCATGTATAAGCAACACTTTTAAGATTTGTTCCTTTTCCTGTTTAACACCTCTTATTCTGTCTCAACAACTTATTTCCACACCACTCTCAAAACCAACTTGGAACATTCTTTTTCTTTCCCTCAGATGACAGTCAGTGGTGTATGACAGATGTTACTTCACAATCATTTCAGAAAAAAAGAGTTTAAAATGAGATCTAGCAAATTAACAGAGAAGAAAACATTCTATTTTAAAAACCTGCCCACAAAAGATCTTTTAAAATTCTGGTAACATAAGAAAAAACTGAAAACTTTTTACTTTTCTCTCTTAAAATGATGTCCCTTTTTTGTGATTTAAGATGACAAATTATTGTAAAAGTGATGACCTACAGTGGATAAAATATTTTCTTATGTTTAAGTATAAGTATTTATGTCATTTATGTCATATTTGGTAAAAACTTTCAGTTAAGCATGTGATTAGCAAAGTAGAAATGATTCCCTGAATCATTGACATATTTTGTATAGGAGTTAGTGAAAAGTTTTATATTTTGTACAAGGCTAGGAAGCCAGAAGACTTTCAGACACTGAAACTACAACATCTATTTGGATTCAAAGTTTGAGGAATAAATAATCTAGATATGATTGTTCATGGTTTATTGAGCTCAAACTAATAATCTCTAATACAATTTACAATAATAAGTATAACTGCCTACCATAAAATTATAAAAATGCAAATATACTTCTGGGAGCAAGATGGAGTTGTACTTCAGTTTCTGTGACTAAACATGGATGTATTTTTATATGAACTATTTAGGGGTTTCTTATTACCAATATGACATACTTTTATTCTCCGAATGAAGAAAGAGCTTATATTTTAGTGGAGTACTTTATAAAATCAGTTTTGAAATCTGTCATTATCTAATGATGCCAAGTAAAAACAGTAAGCAACATCAGACAAGTGCTGGATCCTTTTCCACAGACTAGTTCATTTAAACCGTTAGGCATCTGTCCGAATTCACACAGAAATGTGAGGCAACTTGTTCAAAATTGTAGAGCAAATATGTGGCAGGACTGGTTTTAAAATTGGAGATTGTCTATCTTCTATGACAGTGCTTTCTCCAAAGGCTGGGAAGTAAAAGGACAGTGCATACAGAGGCTTACAGAGTGGGACTGAAGGGAACTGGGAAAGAAGGCAGACCTGGGCCCCGCACACAGGGACTTGGAACCTCCCAGGATGGATCTTCAGGAGGCAGAGGCCAGAGAAAGATCACTGCAAAAATCATGCAGGACTGAATGTGTTGGACACCTTTTGTCAAATTAGTTCTTTATAATTCCTCAATTGAAAGTTACCCATTTTAAGAGAATTTAAAATGGAAAATTTAAGGAAGATAAACCAGAAGCAGCAGCAAAAGTTCAACATAGCATTGGCCTTACTTGTACAATAGAATCAATTGAGCAATATATTATTTTTTTAATAATTTCCCTAAATATTTATCTAATATTCATAAAAAGTTCTGGTTTCATGTTAAAATTTATAGAAGGAACAAATTGTGTGTGCGTGTGTGTGTGTCATTTATATATAAATGTTTAAGTCAGAAAGGAGTATTTCTTTTCAAAGTATTGTACTGTATTGAGTGTTTTTCTTTTTTTTTTCTTTTCTTTCTTTAATCAATGTATGGTTGCCTTTCACCTGCCTCCAGCTACAGACCTGGCTGGAGACATGGCTTGCAACCTGGGTCTCCAACCTGGTTATGTGCCCTGGCTGGGAATTGAACCAGCAACCTTTGGGTCTGCAGGACGGCACCTTATCCACTGTGCTATCAGCCAAGGCCATGTTTTTCTTATTCTCCTTATTATTCACATGACCTAGGGGGATGGTACATCTTCTTTGATAATTCACTACTTTCCAGACAGAATACATTTAAAAAGGCATAATATGACTTGTATCACTTTCTAATAGAAATTACTTTCTCAGTGGTAATCTTGCCATTGGAAAGTTTGTGAGTTGATATTTTAAAATACCATGCTAGTTTCTAGAATGTCTTCTTATATTCCCATTTGACAAAATAGAAAAAATATGTAAATTGGTTTTGATGGCTATGTTACAGTAGTCATAGAGTGAGTATTAGGAAAAGTAGCTCAAACATCTGAACTTCAAAGCAGAAAAGGTATAAAAATGAACATTTTTGAATTATAACTTTGTGATAATTTAAACTTTAGTGATATGCTAGTAATACAAGATTCAATATGAGACAAAAAGCAGAACCTTACAATCTTTATCCTGTTAATCTTAAAATATTTCCATTGCATCACAAAAAATTCTCCAATAATTTTAGAAAATAAGTTACTATTTCTTATATTTCAAATTCAAATTTAGGAACTAAATTTATTCTAAAAATCAGTTCTTTTTCATTTTCACCCCTCTTTAATCTAAGAACCCATCACTTTGAAGTCCTAGGGATTTCTTTCCTTTTCCTAATACAACCTTTATTTTCCTTCTCTGTCTCTTTTATTTTGTGAATGTCAACATGCTTCCAAAACAACCACTTCATTCAGTCAGTTCAGTGAAAAAAAGATATCAGTCAAGTCAGTTGCTAGGTTCCCTGTAGACAAAACATCCAGCTGATTGACTAGATTTTTCACTTATCAACTGTTTGTTTGGCATTATTTAGACATAGACTTTGCCTCCTTCTTTTCTCCCTTTATTGAATCTACTCTTAATTGCTTTTGTATTAACTGTTCTTGGCATTCTTCTAGCTTCTTCCCTTCACTTTTGATTGTTTAAACAGTTCTATTTACAAATGCATTTTTCAATCAATCTGCTTGATATGTGTTCTAAGAGGTATAGCACAAAGAAGATAGGCTATTTATCTTGATATTCAAATTCTGTGCTCAAGTAATTTGAGTCAAAGTTTGAATTTGAATAAAATGCAAGACCATATGCACTAACTTATTTTTTATATCTGAGCCAGCTTTCTAGTATTTTTAGAAAAGAGTGTGAGAGCAGGAAGAAAATAAGGACAATTATCAAATAGGTACTAACAATTTGCTTCTTCATAATCTCATTTTGATCCTACTTCATTTGGATTCTATGAAGTTGGTTGTGATGAAACACTTTTTTTTCCTGTTTACTCTCCAAGTGTATTGGAGCAGTGAAACTCAGTCAAAGAAAAGCCCAAGTGCACACCCAACACTTCCAGAAAAATTCTACATTTTTCTGGTAAGTTTGCCTTTCATTTTTTCCACCTCAAATCTTTAATAAAGTCTTCCTTTTAATATTCATATAATGATATCTCAAAACATTGACAGAGAAAACGTGTAATCTGATTAAAGCAATACCTCTTGTTTCCTCCCCCAGTTTTGAAAACTTGCCTGCACCTCAGACCTCAGACCTCTCTCCTGTTCTGAAAGAGAAAGGGCCCTGCTCCTCAGGCTGGCTCCTCCCTTAGGCCCGGGACCCTAGCCCCTTTCTTCTCAAGAGCTTGCTCCAGCAATGATATTACTTACCTGCTTCACAAGAATCACCGGTTTATCCCTCTCTCCAGAATTGGCCCACACATGCCTTAAAGTCACTGATCTTTAAAACTCAAAAGCTATTTCTTGAGCCTACATTCTCCTTCAGCCACTGTTCTGATATTCTCTGCTTCAACAACAAAACTCCAAAAAGCAAACCTATTCTTGTCTTCTCCACTTTCTTACTTTCCTTTTGTTTTTCTCAATTCATTCCAATAAGGTTTTTTTTTTCTTGTGGTTGTTTGTTGTTTCTCCAAAAATCTATTAAAGCGAAAACAAGTTGGTCAGATTCTGGAAGAGGGGAGAAGGGAAGCAGTTTTAGTGATATTCAAAATATTTTTTTAAAGAACGTGGCACACAACTTATTTGTCAACATGATTATGTTGTAAATGTTTTTTACTAACTCTATTGAAGTATTGATTCTTAAGAATGAGAGTTTATTTTTAGTCCAAATCTGTCTTGTACTGAAAAACTGCCTAGAGGCATTTGAAAGCTTTCTTTACCATAGGATATATATTTTTTATTCTTGCTGGTGTGATTTTTCACCAAGATCATTGTGATGCTAACCAGTCTCTAGTTTCGACCTTCTTAATCAGAATGGTCCATTTCGAATGGCTGCCAAACAGAAGGAGTGAATCGAGAATGGTTTGCTTCAGGTTCAGAGAAGAAAAGTTTGGAAGAGGCAGAGAAACCCTGTACTCCTGCCTCCCAGCAGATTTCAGTAGGTGCCAATCTAAAAATCAGGCTCCTCCACTACCAAAAACAATCAAGGGCCTTCTAACATTCTGCAGGTCCAGGTATTCACAAAGATGGTGTCCGTTTCTTTTACCTGTTCTGAATCTTATTCTGCAGGAGGCTAGTACTTGCTGTCTTGGTAGTTAACAGCTTCCACAGGAAAGTTCTCTTACATTTTACCCATCTGGAGTGCCAGTGCCTTGTGGTTTTTTTTTAAGCCATTCACTTAGCAGATGAAGAACTGGCCCTGCCTGCGGTAGACATTGTCTCCTGCTTCCTCTGGCACAGGGCATTGTTATTTTAGTTCAGCTAGCAGCCTCACAGAGATTGAAAAACTTGAACTTGTACCATTCTCTCACTTCCCAAGGTTCTTGGCAGCCACACTTCCATTCTGCTGCCACACAGGCAGGACAGTCATCAGGGAAGGCTTAGAAACATCCACACCAGTTTGCCCATGCGGATCCTGAGACTGAACCTGAGCTCATGGATGTCATCGCTATATGGTTTCTTCTCAAGAAATTCTGTCTCCTTTAATTGAAGATCAATTAGATGGCTAAATCATCAGTTCCCCATTATTTCTCTAACTCTAATGTAAAGAACCAAATAATAAAATTGTATATAATGATATTAAAATGTTTGACATCGTCATCCAATAAATACCCCTTCTTGAGCATGATTTGATACTTTGGGTCATCAATGTTTTTGTCCAATTCTACTTCAAAGGAGATTCTAAAACTAGTTTTTTCCCCCCTATGCATCAAGCAATTGGAAAATAAGTACTAGTTTGAGTGATCTTTTTGTTCAGTTGTCTTTAACAAAGACTTTTCTCTTTAGTTGTGAAAAAGTCTTGAAAATGTTCATGACTGGATTTGAAATGAAGTTGTCAGAGTAATGACTTCTTAAAGCCACTACTGAGCTTTATTTATTTACTCAGCTTGAGTCTGCATACTATGAATAAGTGTCTAAATATTATGCTTCTTATTGCTTCCTGAAGACCCCCTGATTGAGGTTGGGGTTGCTTTATTTTCACTGTTGTGTTCATTGTGGGAGTCTCAATAATAGCTCTTTTTATTACAAACATCAAAGGTTTTAAATTTAAAATATTTTGATTCGTGTATTTTGTACTTATTTCAGACTTATATATCAGACTTTGTTTTTAGCCAACATATGCATGTTCTATTCTAAATATAGTTTTTAAACTATTATTGCATAAAATTATGATAGCAAAAAATTATTTATTTATTCTTATTTTTATATTATGAGGGAACTTGCTTTTGTAGGAAGTGAAAATATGTTCAATGACATCAAATTTCAAATTGGGTCAGGAAATTAAGTTGATATGGAAGAGTCAGGTTTTTTGTTTTGTTTTGTTTGTTATTTGAAATAACAAGTATACGCACTGGTTTATAAGGTAACAGATAAGTTTAAAATATAGCCGTGTGGGTCAGCTCAGACTCATGCATAAAGCAGATGGTTTAGCAATATCTATGTGGTCAAAAGACTTTGGCATAATTTGAATTTATTACACTCTCTTCGTATTGATGTGATTCTAGCTGTAATAAAAACATAACATAAAGATATCAAGTAAATATTCTTTTATGGTATACCATACCTTGTTTTCTTTTTAATGGACATTCTTTAGGAAATAATCTCTATTTAAAACATGATTGATCTGATCAGTATACTGTGTATTATAGTAAATTAAGAAGGAAACTCTATATGGTAGGATCAAAAGTTTCCAGGATAGTTAGATAGAAACGCCACTTTCTTATTTATTTATTTTTTTAAAATTTTTAAAAAAATTTTTTAAAGATTTTATTTCATTATTTTTAGAAAGAGGGGAAGGGAGAGAGGCAGAGAGGGAAAGAAACTTCAATGTATGGTCACTTTCTTATTTTAATGTCATAAACACCACCAGTGGTTTTAACTATATTTCTTAATTAGTGGCACTTTGT
This sequence comes from Noctilio leporinus, assembly GCA_004026585.1. Lineage (NCBI taxonomy): Eukaryota > Metazoa > Chordata > Mammalia > Chiroptera > Noctilionidae > Noctilio > Noctilio leporinus. The sequence goes on from PVIW01000965.1 coordinate 184,704, forward strand.
CAAATCATATCAGTAAAGGGCAAAATACAAGGACAAAATATTTTAGCTGTGTCGTTTCAAATGTAGCTTTCATTTTGCTGCTGGAGTTTACCTAAATCACCTAACTTATAAATGCTGTGCTTGTTAATTTATCTTTGGAAAATGAAAACTGGCCTCTGTGTCATAATCTGCTAGGCAAAACCACCATTTCTTCAGCATTTTATCATTTAGCCTTCTGTGATGTGTTTATGAGTGATATGAAGGTAACTTGAAAGGTCAAAATAGAAATATTAACATTTCTGTATGAACTTCCCAATCAGAAAGTTACTCATAACAGAGGAAGTAGAATACAAACCCTCCTCATTTCCACTTCCTGGCAGAAAACAGAAGCAGATATCTCTGGTCATAAAAAGGAAAACTAGCCTTTTTTAGAGCTTAAAGGAGGAAGTTAGACTGCATGAAAATCAAATGATAAAGTTGTACTTAAGGTGAACTTTGGACAAGTTCATGAACCAGCCCTGAAACTGAACACTTGATCTAAAGCAGTGCTGTCCTGCTACAGTTTCATCAAATACATAGAGGAGGATTAGCCAAACTTTGGAAGAGAGAAATCTGACCTGGACCAGAAGAGAGAGATTATTCCCTTAGCCACATTGTGTAAGAATTATTCATCAGATTTGTAGTGAGAAGTAGCTGCAAGTTTATGTCAGAATGCTATGGAATAGCTTTCAGGAATTGTTTATATATTTGTTCTTTACGAGTAGAGTAAAATGTGTATTTTCTCTACTGAGAAATGTTGTACAATCCAAATGTAATTTGGATTCAGTCCTTCTCAATGGTTTAATTGATTTTATTTTTTAGGTCCCAATAGTCACCATTATTTCTAGAATTCTGGACCAATTGCATTCAACTTGGTCATTTCAGTCAAGTTCTTAGTACACAAAGTGAATAAACCCCCATGAGAACAGGTCCTAATGCAATGTTTATTCCTGACTTCGTGTGTGTGTGTACACATACTCATACATGCATGGACATTGAGCAGAGTAGATTACCATTAAATCAGTCAGGTCCTTAGTTCATCATGGCAGTCCCATCAAGATCATCATCTTTACACATCATAGTTGTTGAGACCCCATGTAACGGTAAAGGCTGAAACTTGGGGAGTAGAAACCAGCCAGAGTATTAATATTAATTAATATAAATATTAATTATATGAAATTTCAGTTTAGATTATCCAGAACTTCTAGAGTTCTGAATCTTTTAATAAAGCCTTTGGGTAAAACATATGTTAAGTGAAGTTCTTAGCCCAGGCTAACTCCTGGGATGACGGTGGCGCCTGCACAGTGAGTTTGGGGACCCTGTTCATGGCAGCTTTGCACATTTTGTTCTTCTGGACTGTTTGTGAGGAACAGAAAGAGGGTTCCTTCTAATGAAGGAGAGGTCAGTTACAGTATAATATGTACCATTAACAATAAATAAACATGACTTCATTTTGGGATCATTTCTGCTACCATATAAGGAACATTATGAAAATGTCTTTCTTAGAAACTTTGTGTCATGGTTGCTATAAAGAAAGCAGCTTTCCTGCTGTACAGCAACAGTTCAGCTTTCAAAAAGGTGAAACCTTTACTTCCCTTCTCAAATAAATAGCCAGTGGAGTGTTATGTGAGAGTTTGTAGCTGAGAATGGCTGTCAGTTGACAGGGAAACTTGCTCTAATAAAATGGGTCATTTAATTTCAAAATGCTCTTACTTGCTGCCTTGTTCCCCTTGGTGGTAGTTTTGTAGAAGGGTACATATAATCTCTGGGGTGTTTGGTCATGGGATTCTCATTTTTGTATATAAAGCTTACTAAAGAAAAAAATTAAAGGCTATTCATACAAAAGATTGTTCTAATGTTCTCTTGAAGAGAAAACTTCTGACTATGTAACACTGGTCTTTTAATTTCAGAAGTACATGCTAAGAAACACCAAAATGGCTCCTATCTAGAAATATGTGACAGGCAGTGACATGTTTAATACCTGGCTGGTGTGGCTCAGTGGACTTAGTGCTGGCCTAGGAACCAAAGGGTTGCTGGTTCCATTCCCAGTCAGGGCACATGCCTGGGTTGAGGGCCAGATCCCCAGGTAGGGGCATGCTAGGGCAACCACACATTGATGTTTCTCTGCTTCTCTCTTTTCCTTCCCCTTTCTCTAAAAATAAACAGATAAAATCTTTAAAAAAATAAAAATAAAACATTTCTATAGCTTTATTTACTGTAAGTGTAATGCAGCTTCAGATATTTGCAGTATTAATTGATCTATAAATGTATTGGTCCAAATTTATAACTATATCTTATAAAGATATGTTTAAATTATTTTTAATATTTAAATGAAATCTACTGGAGAGTATTATGCTTAGTGAAATAAGCCAGTCAGTGAAGGATAAATATCATATGATCTCACCCATTACAGGACAATAATGAGCAAAACTAACAACAAGCAAAACAGAACCAAATATATGAATACAATGAATAGGCCTTCAGTGGTCAGGGGGAAAGGGGTTGGGGGGAGGCAGAGGCAAGAAAGGGGAGCAGCTTAGACAAGAACCTAGTATAAAGGAACAATGGACATGGACAACAGGTGGGATTGACTTTGGGGGGAATGGGTGGGTGGGGAGGGGGACAGAGGGGAACAAAAAGGGGATGGATGTAATACAACAGCAATAAAATTTTAAAAAATAAAAATAAATGAAATCTTTGCTTGGATATGTAAATCAGAAAGTGAAAGAGTACTTCAAGTTCTAAGTTACACTTACAGATGGTTATATTTTTGAACTAGCTATAAAGGGTTAATGATGCATTAGAAACCAGGAATATGTTTATTTTACTATCTTACTGTAGAGAAGTTTAGGCTAATAAAACTTTTGTAATTCTAAGATATCCTAGAGTCTAACTGAACCAAATTTATGTACCACATTTGACAGTCATAATCTTCCCGTGAGGTTTCCTCAGTTGCTTGTTTAGCAATGATGCTTTTAACCTAGTCCACTCCTCACCCACTACCACTTCTCCCCTTCCCTTCTCCAGCCCCTACACTGTCACCCAGCACACACTAAAGGAATCCTAGAAATAGCTGCTTCTGTGGAATGCAGCTTGCTGGCATTGCTAGCTGGGTTTGGTATAAGTTCTGGTACCCAAATTTAATTTCTCGAAAAAGTATGTAATGTAATATCTCGAATGAACATCGAATCTGAGAATGTTAACATTTCTGCCAAAATATCCATTTGTTAATGGTTTCATACTATGCAAGCAATCCACAAAATTCATTGGCATTGGTAAGAAAACCAAACTGAATAAAGACAAGAGAGGAATGGAGGATGGTGTTTACCATCCCAAAAGCTGAAGTTCAGTGCTCTTGATTATAGGGCCTTTCTCTGCTTCAGGTCCAATGTTCATTCCTAGGGACTAAGCCCTGTATTAACTGTATGGTAATTATTGATGTAAAGCCTGATTATAATGGTTCTTGTACCAAAATTACCAATAATTTCCAGAGTCTGCTATTTTTCCTTTTTCCCAGAGATTTCTCAGTATGCCTTCATTTTGGGGAGTGGGATGGTAACAGGTCAGAAGTAACTTGGGTCCTAGGAGGACTTTCAGCCTCAAGTTTGCTGCTCCTCGTGGCAGTTCTCCCTATTGTCCCGCCCTCCTTCCTACTCTGCTCCAAGAACTAATCCCTTCCCACTTCACTTGAGTTTGCTTCTTCTTCATTACTGTACACCTTTAGTTTCTTTTTTGTTGACATGTTTATAGAAATGAGTGTCCTCAGGTTACTTAGTTTGCCATGTCTCTTTTAGCCTAATGTCTTTTGTGGCACATCACAGATTTAGATAGGGAAGCAGCTAATGTGATTCATATATTTTGTAGCAGTGAACATATTTTTCTATTGGATACTCTAAATTGAAGCATTTTATTAATCTTGATTTATTTAACTACTCCTACCCTAATACAAATATAAAATATGAAATAATATGGCATAATTTGAGGCAATATACAATCGAATATTAAGGAAAACATTTTTAGTAGATAAAATATTACATATCCCAAAATATAAAAACATCGACAGTGTCATAGTACAGTTACTTGAATTGGTTTGGTTTCTTTTAAGGTCATATTTTTAAAAATGCTTTGTTGAATACGTATTGTATGACCCCATTTATATTAGATTCAAGAACCAGCATATCTACTATATGGTGATGGAAATCAGAAGAGTTGTTGTATATGGAAAACAGAAATTGAGTGCAAGAGATCAGGAGGGAACTTCTGTGTGATGGGAATGTTCAGTATCTTCATTGGATACCCAAACATACATTTGTTAGAACTTAACAGAATTGTACACTAATATATATTTATTTCATTCTGTATGTTTTACCCTGTTAAAATTTGAAAAAATGTTTGTGAAAATGTAATATTAACTCATCTAAGTATCAGCTGAGGTATCTTCGTCACCATACTGTATTTTCAGTTCAGTTAGTTATTTTTTAAAAATTTGAAAAATTTTAGAATTTTCTGCTCTTTATTGGAATTTGAAACAATTTTGTTGATGTCATATTTTCTAATTCTTAAAATAACATATATATATATGTTATGTATGTATATATACATACATAAAACTTAATAGATATTCTAAGTATGACTCTTTGCTTTTCCAGTAGTACTTTTTCCCACCTCTTTTTGGACAAGCAGATTCATTTTTTACTATTTTGACAGTGTTTTACATTCACTTTTATTCCTTCAACTTTCCTCCAACACATAGAAAATGTGTTCTATGAATTAGACAACCACATATGTAATTCTGAATACTCACGTGCAGTCCCAGGGAAATGCTAGACCTGCTGGGTAAATGACTTGACATTTTTCTAGGCTATTAAACGTTTCACTAAGACCTTCCAGCAATTCTTTTGGAGAGGCATCTGGGAAAATTACATTCTGGATTCATTTTTAAAAAGCATGATTATATAAGAGGCATTTGAAAGACTTTAATATAGAAGACATTGTTTTGAAAACCACTTGTTAAGTGAAAACAGAAGTGGTGTCCTTATAATTTTGGGATGGTGGCAATAATAATGATGATGGTGTTGGTAGTGATAATGGTAATTCTGCACCATTCATTCTGCTGAGCTCTTTTTAATATGCTATTGCATTAATCTTCTTGACAGCTAAGGGAGGGAGAGAGGCTAATCAATGTGGCTTGTTCTCCTCCACTCTCCCTCAGCAAAGACTTTATTTTATTTTTTACGTTGAACTACTTATTTTTTAACTTTGTTTTTATTGTTGACACTATTACAGATGTTCCAGTTTCATACCCTTTGCCCAGCTCCTGTCCTCCTTCCTTCTGGCCATCACCACACTGTGTCTATGAGTTATGTAAGTATGTTCTTTGGCTAATCTCTTTACCTTCTTTCATCCAGTCCCCCTCCCCGCTCCTCTCTGACAACTGTCAGTCTGTTCCATGTATCCATGTGTCTGTCTCTGTCTTGCTTATTAGTTTATTTTGTTCATTAGAGTCTGCATATAATTGAGATCGCATTGTATTTTTCTTTCTCTGACTAGCTTATTTCACTTAGTATAATAATCTCCAGGTCCATCCATGCTGTTGCAAAAGGTAAGAATTCCTTCTTTTTTATGGCCCATAGGATTCCATAATCTAAATGTACCACAGCCTTTTTATCCACTTAACTACTGATGGGCACTTGAGCTGTTTCCAGTTCTTGGCTATTGTTAAGTAATGCTACTATGAACATAGGGGTGTATATATTCTTTCAAATGAGTGTTTTGGGATTCTTAGGATATATTCCCAAAAGTAGAATTGCTGAGTCATACTGCAGTTCCATTTTTAATTTTTTGAGGAACCTTCATACATTTTTCCATAGTGGCTGCTTTAGTCTGCATTCTCACCAATGTATGAAGGTTCCCTTTTATCCACGTCCTTGTCAGCACTTGTTTGTTGAGTTATTGATGGTAGCCAGTCTGTTCTGAAAGGCGTAAGGTGATATCTTGCTGTGGTTTTAATTTTCATCTCTTTGATGATTAGTGACATGGAGCATTTTTTCCAAGTATATTGGACATCTGTATGTATTCTTCGAAGAAGTGTCTATTCAGGTACTTCCCTCATTTTTTAAGTTGGATTGTTTGTCTTCCTGGTGTTAGGTTGTATAAGTTCTTCATATATTTTGGATATTAACCTTTTATCAGATGTATCATTGCAAATATGTTTTCCCACGCAGTAGGTTTTCTTTACATTTTGTTGATGGCTTCTTTTGCTGTGCAGAAGCTTTTTAGTTTGATGTAGTGCCACTTGTTTATTTTGTTGTTGTTGTAGCCCTTACCCTAGGCGGTATATCCGCAAAAATATTGTTATAAGAGATGCCTGTGATTTTACTGTGTATTTTTTCTTTTAGGATTTTTATGGTTTTGCAACTTATATTTAAGTCATTGATTTTGAATTTATTCTTGTGTATAGTATAAGTTAGTGCTGTAGTTCCACTTTTTTTGCATGTACATGCTCAATTTTTCTAAAGCCATTTATTAAGGGATTGCTTCTATGCCATTGTATGCTCTTGCCTCCTTTAGTAATATCAATTGACCATAAAGGCATGGGTTTTGTCTGGGCTTTCTGTTTGTCCATTTATCTATATGCTTGTTCTTATGCCAATACCAGGCTGTGTTGATTATAATGACTTTTTAATATAGTTTGATATCAGATATTGTAATACTTCCAACTTTGTTCTTTCTCATATGAATTTTTGGAATATTTGTTTTAGTTCTGTGGTATGGGCCATTGGTATTTCAATAGGAATTGCACTATATTTATAGATTGTTTTGGGTAGTATGGACATTTTAATTATGTTCATTCTTCCAATCCTTAAACATGATATATGCTTTCATTTATTTATATGTTCCTCAATTTCTTTCTTCAACATCTTATAGTTTTCCCAGTATAGATTTTTTACCTCCTCAGTTAAATATATGCCTAGGTACCAAATTTTTTGTTTGGTGCTATTGCAATAGTAAATAGGTTTTTCTTCATTTCCCTTTGTTATAGTTCATTATTGGTACATAAAAATGCAGCCAATTTCTGAATATTAATTTATTATTTGCTACTTTGCTCAATTTATTTATTAGGTCTTGTTCTTGCATTGCTGTCAACAGTGCTGAGTAAGAGTGAAAGCTCTCTAAAGAATTCTGAAAAATGGATCTATTTTAATAGAAAGTAAAGTTCAGACATCTGAGAAGTTCTACCTACCTCATCCTGCTGACTATCTGTTATAGTCTTTCTATTTGATCAAATGAAAGCAAACGGAAAAGCACCTGAAAGAATATGGTTGGATTCAATTGTTACAGAGAAAAGAGTAGGTGGGCACTGAGACTTGAAAAATAGATGAGAAAATTATGTTTGAGAAAACTGAAGTGTTATTAGGAGGTTGTGCATCATTCTTTCCCAGTCATTTACACAGGCTGTTCTTGGCAGAACCTGGATTCTTAACAGTGTGTATGATATAGTGGAAGAAGCAACGAAGAATCTAATAGATCTTACTTATACAACCTTATAGTAATGTTGATGAGGGAAATCTGACTAATATTTTAAAATAATTAATACTTCGAATAAAAATTAATTCTGGATTAACATCACAAAAATCATAGTTTTCCAGGAATGAAGAAGGGAAATATTTTTTAAGTGGCCAGTCCACAGAGGGCTGGATTTTAAAGGAGAAAGTAAGATTCAGACATGAGAACAAGGTCATGGTTATAAAATACTATATTGGAACTAGAGGAAGAACAATGTGCAAGGGAGTGAAAAGGAAGATATGAGATTAAAGTACCTGTTTTTCTAGAAACTTTATGAGTCACCACTGGGTAGCAGTAACAGAAAACTTTCCTTTCCTAAGATCCGGGAATGTGATTGCTGCCTTAATTCTTCTCAGGGGAATTAGCATGTGTTTGTAAAGCTTATTAGAGGTGCATGTGTGTGGGGAAAACAAAATGAAACACTGTGTTGACAAGAGCTGTCTGTAAAAGTCTAGATTTGGACTGGCTCCATTGCTCTTGACTCCATACTTCTGGGATATACAACTCAGGTCAGAAAATGTTACTGAAGTGTTTCAAGTTATAGTTTTTAATTGAAAAACTAAAGTTGTATTTTATTAAGTAAAATACTAAAACATTCACTTTAAAATGTAGGTAGCTTTCTTTTCTACGACATGCACTGTGCTTTTATAAGATTTCTAATATTTTCATATTAAATATATATAGGTGTTGGTTTGAAATCTAAGTTGAACAGTAGAAAACAGGAACAAAAATCACCCATCATTGTTCTTCAAAGATTACCTCTGTTAAGGTTTTGTTTTTAATTTTTAAATTTTATTACTCTATGATATGTTGTTAGCCATGAATAGAAATTTGGAGTGGCAAGATGAGAACATATTTTTTTGTGGAGAATCTATATATCTGAATAGAGTAACCTGTGCACAAGAAAAGCACAAAAATGATTTAAAATTTTTCATGATTTTCCTACCTGGGAGCTATATATATCTGTGTCTTTGTGCATAAAAAATTCTTTGGAAAGGTTTGTACCAAATTCTTAAACAGTGATTCTTCATAGAGAAAATAGATTTAGAGTCAGGGAAAGAAAATATGTCACACACACACACACACACACACACACACACACACATCTCTTTGAAGCAGCAGCATATACTATTTCTTAAGATAAAAAGAATTCAAGCTTTGCACAGTGGCAGTATTATAGCCAATGAGGTTTATCCAAGGCACAATTATTGCTAATTAAAAAAAAATTCAGAAGTCAACCCTTAGACCTTGATTACACAGGGTTTTTAATTTTGACTTAACAGTATAATGTGAAAAACATTGATGAGGAAATATTTTATAATCTCTAAATTTTAAAAAAGTATCCAAATATCTCTTTTGAAATAACAAAGCAATTTATCTGTGATCAATATATCTTAACTAAATTTAGTTAAAGTACATTGAACATATTTTCTAGTAGAGTTATACTTCACATCATTGCCTCACTTCATTGAAGGATTAGTTTCAGTGAACATAGGAAAGGTTATTATTTCAAATAAATTGAACACAAAAATCACTTTGGATTACAAGGAACATGTGATTTGGCTAAAAAATTTAAGTTTTTAATGTTAAGTAGATGCATAACCTTACTAAATAAATTCTCTTAAATAAATGTGTTATATAAATTGTAAGGTTTTTAGCTAGAAAGATGATAAGGATACAAAACTTAAACAAGGATGACTTTGAACACAAAAGACATGGGCAATGTAAGGAGACATTTTTAGTTGTCACAGCTATAGGAGGATGCTACTGGCATCTAGCAGGTAGACATCAGCATGTCACTAAACATTTTATAATGTACAGGTCAACTCCCTACAAAAAAAGACTATCTAGTCTTAAAGAATTATTTTCCCATGGCCTAAACTTCAACTTAATTGTACTTTCATAAACTGATTTTAATTGTTTTTTTTTTTTTTGTACTTTCCTTTTTATTTAAATTTTGTTAGTTTGAAATCACTTTGAAAGTTCAGCCTTTTAAATGTGTATGTCAAATTAGTAGTATCCAGGATATGAGCATGGATGTGACAAATGGGAACTCCTCTACATTATAATTTAGGTTGTAAATTAGCACAACTGGGGACATGTGCATGGATAGCTTTAAAATATACATGCTTATGACTCAGTTTCATCCATTTAAAATTTTTCAAACTTTATTACATCATATAATCTATTGAACCTCCTTTCAGTATGACACCCCTCTCTAGCAGGTTTCTTCATTGACTTATCCTAATCTGGACTGGCTGCTGTCAAGAAGTTAGGGAGTTTTCATCCTTGGACTTCTCTTGATGGCCTTTCTAGGCTGAATTCATTATTCTCAGAATCCTACAGTTGTCCCAATTTCCCCTGCTTTGCCCTTTTCCACTCATCCCACTCTCAGCTCCCACAGTCAATTCCACACTGTTGCCCATGTCTATGAGTCATTCATATATGTTTTTTGTCTAGTCCCTTCTCCTCTCCACCATATTTCCCCACCACTCCCCTCTGGTCACTTTCAGTCTGTTCCATGTTTTCATGCCTGTGGTTTATATTTTGTTCATTATATTGTTCATTAGATTTCTCTTATAGATGAGATCATATGCTGTTTTTATTTTTGCCAACTGATTTATTTCACTAAACATAGTATTCTCCATTTCCATCCATGCTGTCACAAAGGCAGGAGTTTCTTCTTTCCTCTGCTGCATAGTATTCCATTGTGTGAATGTACTACAGTTATTTGGTCCATTCATTTACTGATGGACACTTAGGCTGTTTCCAGCACTTGATTATTGTAAATAGCACTGTAGTGAACATGGGGGCTATATGCCCCTGGGCAAGGGAAGTAAAGAAAAATATAAACACATGGAACTATATCAAACTAAAGAGTTTTTGCATGGCTAGAGAAAACATCAGAAAAATGAAAGCAAAATAAACTTGAATTTATTTCTGGGTTCTCTATTCTGTTTCATTGATCTATATGACTATTCTTATGCCAGTACCAGACTGTTTTGATTATAGTGGCCTTGTAATATAGTTTGATATCAGGTATTGTGATCCCTCCTACATAGTTCTTCTATCTCAAAATCGCTGAGGCTATTCAGGACCATTTATGGTTCTATATAAGTTTTTGAAATATTTGGTCTATATTTGTGAAATATGTCATTGGTATTTTAACAGGGATAGCATTGAGTCTATACATTGCTTAGGGCAGTATTGACATTTTAATGATGTTAATTCTTCCAATCCAAGAATATAATATATGCTTCATTTATTTGTTCCTTCCTTAATTTCTTTCTTTAGTGTTCTATAATTTTCTGAGTACAGACCTTTTACCTCCTTGTTTAAGTGTATTCATAGGTACTTTATTTTTCTTGTTGCTATAGTAAGAGGGGTTGTTTCCTAGTTTCTCTTTCTGATATTTCATTGTTTGTGTACAAAAATGCCTTTGATTTCTGAATATTGACTTTGCATCCTGCTGGTTTGCCAAATTCACTTCTTAGTTCAGGTAGTTTTTTGGTGGAGATTATATTATAGGGTTTTCTTTATATACTATCATATCATCTGCAAACGATGACAGTTTTACTTCCTCCTTTCCAATTTGGATGACTTTTATTCCTTTTTCTTATCTGATTGCTGTAGCTAGAACTTCCAGTACCATGTCAAATTGAAGTGGTAAAAGTAAGCACCTTTGTCTTGTTCCTGATCTTAGGGGGAAAGTTTTTAGTTTTTGCTTATTAAGTATGATATTGGCTATAGGTTTCTCATATATGGCCTTTATCATTTTGAGGAATGCTCCCTTTACTCCCACTTTGCTAAGTTTTCATATCACAAATGGAAGCTATAGTTCTTCAAATGCTTTTTCAACATCTATTGATATGATCATGTGATTTTTGTCTTTCATTTTGTCTATGTGATATATTATACCATACACCAAAATAAACTACTGATGGATAAAGGACTTCAACATAAGTTGTGACACCATAAAATTTCTAGAGGAAAACATCAGCAGTAAAATTTAATGTATCTCATGCAGAAATATTTTTTGCCAATATATTTCCTAGGTCATAGGATATAAAGGAAAGAATAAAAAAATGGGACTACATCAAATTGAAAAGCAGCATGGCTAAATGAAGGGAACTAACCATATAGGAAAACATATTTGTCAATGGTAGCTCAGACAAAGGTTTGATCTACAAACTATATAAGAAACTAATACAACTCAACACCAGGAAGACTAACAATCTAATTTAAAAAATAGGCAAAGGACCTGAACAGACATTTCTCCAAGGCAGATATACAAAGAGCCAATAGGCATATGAAAGGTTGCTCAGTATCACTAGCCATCAGAGAGATGCAAATTAAAACCATAATGAGATATCATCTGACACCAGTCAGAAAGGCCATCATTAACAAATCAAAAAACAAGTGCAGAGAAATGGGAACCCTAATGCTGTTGCTGGGAATGCAGACTGGTGCAGCCACTCTGGAACCCAGTATGGAATTTCCTTAAAAAACTAAAAATGGAACTGCTTTTTAATCCAGTAATCCCACTGCTGGGATTATACCTTACGAATCCTGAAACATCAGTTGAATAAACCCATGCACCTCAATGTTCACAGAAGCATTATTTACAATATCCAAGTACTGGAAACACCCTAAGTGCCCATCAGTAAATGAGTGGATCAAATAGCTGTGGCACATTTACACAATGGAATACTACACAGCAGAAATAAAGAAGGAATTCCTACCCTTTGTGATATGGATAAAAATGGTGAGTATCATACTAAGCAATATAAGCCAGGTGATGAAAGGCAAATACCATATGATCTCACCTATTAGTAGAACCTAATGAACAAAACAAACCAAAGAGAAAAATAGAACCAGAGATATGGAAATAAGGAACATTACTGACAGCAACCAAAGGGGATGGGAGAGGGGATAATGAAGGAAAGAAGGTAAAGGGTCTAGTTAAGGAACAATTAAAAGAACCCATGGACAAAGACAATAAGGTAGGGTGATTTGGGAGCAGGGTAGAGGACAGCAGGGCAGGGAAGAGCAATGGAAGAAAAATTAAGACAACTGCAATTGAACAGCAATAAACTAAAATCAATGAGATTTTTAAAAGCTGTATAAGCTTCATATAAGCTATTAGAGATTTTATTTGGTGGGCTTTTCTTAGACATGATTTAGTGGGGTGCATGCTTTGTGGAGGACACCTATACATGTAATAGAGAAGTCTGTATTTTCAAGTCATTTGCTAGAAGTAAAAATATAGATGCCATGGTCTTCATGCAAAAAAAAAAAAAAAAAAAAAAAGGGAAAAGAAGTCTATCTTATTTTACTCTTATCTGTGGGAGTAGCCCCTAAGAAAAGTTAAGATAGTCTGCTGCTATTTGTTTAAACATAAGTAAAACAAACCCATTACCAAAAAACAATGGTTTCAACCCCTTTTGGGGATTACTTCACTGGCATAGTTAAGTGGAAAGCCCAAATTTCTAGAGGTCTTGAACTCTGTAATAGCTGAAATACTTTACATCTGTTTCAACTTGTGGATTACACTTAATATTATTCTCCTTCTATGCAATTTTCAGGAGAAGAGAATTAATCTTTAAGAAAAAGAATTTTAAGTTGTTCATATAATACAATGAATATTTTTTAAAGAGCCAGACAAGGCAAGCTTGAAGGAGATAAGGAAGCATTCTGAATAAAAAAGAAGGGAGCATAATATCACTGGTCAAATTTATGGAGCAATGATTTACTGATGATGAAATAGAAAAAAGAAGACTCATATGGCAATGGTTGTTTTTCTGGTCTTTGTAAATTTGCCCAGACTTCTCAGATTTTCTGGAAAATAAAACATTATTTTCTGTGTAAATAATGCTTCTGTGAACATTGAGGTGAATGGATTTATTCAACTGATGTTTCAGGATTCGTAAGGTATAATCCCAGCAGTGGGATTACTGGATTAAAAAGCAGTTCCATTTTTAGTTTTTTAAGGAAATTCCATACTGGGTTCCAGAGTGGCTGCACCAGTCTGCATTCCCAGCAACAGCATTAGGGTTCCCATTTCTCTGCACTTGTTTTCTCCAGCACTTGTTTGTTGATTTGTTAATGATGGCCTTTCTGACTGGTGTCAGATGATATCTTATTATGGTTTTAATTTGCATCTCTCTGATGGCTAGTGATACTGAGCAACCTTTCACATGCCTATTGGCTCTTTGTATATCTCCCTAATACATAGGTATTAACTCTCATTGAAAATGGTTTCCACTACTAGAATTTGGTTTATGTACTCAGTAAGGGAATTGAGCTGTGTATTTGAAGGAAGAAGACAGGTGATAGGAACAAGCAGTCAAGTAAGCAAAAAAGATTAGGCAAAACCTTCTCAAACATAGTTGGGAAAATAGGCTGGATTTTAATTTTATTTTTAAAAATATTTTATTTATTATTTTTAGAGAGAGGGGAAGGGATGGAGGCAGAGAGGGAGAGAAACATCAATGTATGGTTGCCTTTCACCTGCCTCCAGCTACGGACCTGGCTGGAGACCTGGCTTGCAACCCGGTCATGTGCCCTGGCTGGGAATCGAAACCAGCGACCTTTGGGTTCACAGGCCAGCACCTTATCCACTGTGCCCCCAGCCAGGGCTGGATTTTTAAGTTAGCTGTGTGCAGAGTAGCTACCATTTTGGAGTGATAATTGGAATTCAAGAAGTCAACAAGGCTACCTTCATACAGACCCAGGGCTTTGGTCCTTCAGGTCACAGAGAACTTCAATCCAGTACCCTGGATAGCTCCCAGAGACACCAGTAGCTCTCTAGTCTAAGGCCTTACTGAGATCACCATTGTTTTCTCTTGGTTGATGGAATTTTCTACATATGCCCTACTTAGTCGCCAAGAGGTAAATTATCATTCCCATTTCACCTACAAGATTTTGTTTTTCTCACCAAACTTTCAGGGGCCAAGCTTTAGAAATGACCTCAGGCCTGACAGAATATCTTATCTCTAAATAATCTAGCAGATTTATTTGGGGAGAAGAAGTGTATATTATTCAAATAATGAGATGAATTATCTTCTGGGGTTTCATGATTTGGGATTATTATTCTTTTATTTTGGAAATTTTACTCAAACTTGCTTCATATTAAAGAAAAGTGAATTATAGCTAAATTTATTTTTTGTTCATCTTTTTGGGAGATATGCAGATAACATGTAGTGATTGAGAATGAAAAATAGGACCTGACATTCAGTAAGAATAATAATTTCAATTGCTGGAAAGTAATTTGAAAATTTGTATTAAAAAATCCACATAAACTACTAATTATTGTACTTGATATTAAGGAAGTTATTAGATAAAAAGATTATTAGACAATAAAAGGAAATGTAGATATGAACATTAATTACAGAATATTTTTATATTCCAAAATTTAAATTCTTCCCAAATGCATTATTGGTAAAAAAAATTTATTCATTCAAAAGAATGAATTAATTAAAGTAGTAATATAGGTATACCACACCCATATAGAGAAAGACAGAGAAATAGAAAGATACAACATATAAAACATATAAAACTATCATGTATCTTGAAACATATTTTGTGTAAAAATTATAAAACCTATACATCCACCCAGATTATCTACACATTTGTATGTAGAAAAAATCTTAAATGATGTTTATCAAAATCTTAACAGTGATTTCTTCTGTGGTAGGCTCTGCATATTTACTTTATTTAGCATATATATATTTCAATATCTTAATAAAAAACATGTATAACTTCTGGAATAAATATTTCTAGATGAACAGTTTATGTAAATTAATCAGACTGCTTAATTTAAAAAAATTAGTTATTGACCATCTACTATGTTCTAGTAACTGGACTGAAAATTAACTGTAATAGATATGATGATCTCTCACATCATGAAATTTATCATTTAAGAAAGCAGCAAAAGTATTCAATACAGATCACACAATAAAATATACAATAACAATCAATAAACTCTATGGTAAACATGTAATAGGAGCAATAAGAGCAGTAGAGGAGAAAAGGGGAGGAAAAAAAACCATTATATAATGTTGTCCAATGTATGTGATTTAAATATTTTCACTATTTCAGGCTGCCAATGTGTGGTTACTGAATATGAAATTGAAAATAAATTCAATTTTATTTATTTTAATAAATAAAAGGTCAGTCCTTTTAAATAAAAGGTCAGTCATAACTGACCCTGGCAAGTTAGCATGATTAAGCTCCAGCACACTACTGAATTACAGGCTAAAATAAAGAACATGAAGAGTGGAGAGGTGAGAGGGGAGGTCAGGAAAACAATTAAAGCAGATGAAAATTAAGTTGAATCCTAAAGAATGAGTTCAAGGAGAAAGAATGATGGCAGAAAGGGGAGGAGGGGAGGAAGAGACTGAACTGAAAGGTGGCAATAGAGAACAATCCAACAGAGAGATAATGGTGACATATTCGTATACTGCAATGTGGCAATTGATTTTGAGAGAATCAAAGGCATATCCAAATTAAATGATAGGGACAAATAAATATTTGGCTTCTAGGTTCAAAATATACTTGATCTCTAACTTTCACTTTCATAATGTTCTGAATACTAAAATTATTTATCAAACTCAGGTAATCTAGATGCATGCATTTTGTTTGTATTTTACTTAGATATACACAAAACACTCCAAATCTGAGCATTTAGTTGAAATGTTACATGGACACAAATGGGAAAAATTAATGATAGTATCTAAATGCTCTTTTCCAGATCCACTCAAAGGGATATAACTACTCAAAGTAGTTATAATAGCCAAAAAAAGATTATGTTTTTATTTTAATTTACAGCATCTGTGAAAGAGGTCAGCAATGTATTGTCAGCAGCAGCAAATATCAGAAAAGAAATGAAAATTTTGAATTAAAGCAACTTGCTGGATGTTTTTCATCTACCTGTCCCCGTCCTGCTCCCCAAATTGTCTTCCCTCCAACCCTTCCTTCCTACTTTCCTCCTTTGCCCTCAGACATATATCAACAATCTACTTCTTTAAAAATATAAGTACTAATATCTTAACTATACTGCTTCACAGATTTGGAATGTAGTCTCCTTGAGGATTTAAATAAAGCTTTCTTTATCTGGCTTAGTGGCAGAAGACACAACTCTTACAGAATTGAAACCAGCTTCGCTGGTCCTATGGTCATGTAATCTCCATTTAGTGTCCTAAACTCTGAATTTCTCCCAGAATTAGCCTCAAGTTAGTTTAGAAAACAAGATCTTCCAAGAAGTATGATGCTTTGTTTAATGTTCTCAACCATCCATATCTATTTTGAGAAGACTATTGAGATAGTGATGGGGGATTCTGGAGACACAGTACCTGCTCACACTCAGTCCCTGGTCTGTTATTTCTAGAGTGATGAGTTCACTTCTACAAAAAAGGAGAGCTATTGGCAGTTATTGTTCTCAACTCCTAAGCAACTCCAGGCTAAGATATGAGATCATTAATAACCCCATCATCTTTCATTGTTAGTTGATGGATCCAAAAGGCTAATTCTCAACATTTGGAGAATTTGCTGAATTTAAATTAATATTATAAAATGCCTACTGTGGCAATATTTTGATGCTCTATTTATGGCATTCTCCCCTCCATCTTCCATGATTACAGACTTGTCTTGTGCCATTTGTTGGAACTACAACCACTCTATATACTAGGAAGTGAATAGGGGTGGTTGTTTCAGAAGAGCAGTTTATCTGATGCTCTTGTTTGTAACCAGCCAAAATTCACCTTATTTTGCTGTATGGTAGGCTGATAGTGATTGTAGTAGTCTTCCGAGAAAAGATGGCCCATCTGAAGACCTGTGGCATTGTTTTTCAATAAATAGGATTAAAATTACCTCCAGGCAGAAGAGCCTCCCAGTCACTGTGGAACTTGTTTTTTGCTGAAAGGTACTGGGCTAAGCAAGAAAATGGGGATAGAATTCTGCCTGTACTCCTTTAGCCAAGGCTTTGGGGAAGATCTGCATTTGCCTGGAGGTAGGCCATCAATGAGCCAGTGGGTGGTCTTGCAAGCCAGAAAATTATCTTGGCCATCCCCCAACTTGCTGGCAAAGGAACTCAAGTAGGGGTATCAAATTAAGATTGATGAAGATATTGAGATGTTGGTAGAGTTTCACTGTTGGAGACTTTTCCAGTGAAGGAAGCATTAGTATCCCAGGAGAAACAACTCCAAGTGTTAGTGAAGGGGAGAGGACTGAACTGCAGGTGCAACTCACAGTAGCACTGACTTCCTAGAAACATGGTGAAGCCTTAATGGCTTAGACAAGCAATCTGAAAAATTTCAAAGGGGGCCCATTGCGAGACTCACCATTGCCTTTCATTATTCTTCTATATTAGTCTTAAAAATTCTTTAGATTGAACTAAAAAATAAGGTGTTGAGATTCCTTGCTTATGTCGGTTGCTGCTAATTCATATGTGCAGCCTTTTTCTTTTCTCTATTCCTACATCTCTTAACTAAGAGAAGGGGCACTTCTCCCAGAGCTACTAAGGCCCTTAGAAATTGGTGGGCACTGCCAATTTCTACTTTGTAATAATGTTCTATCTTCCAACAGGAATCTTAGTTATAATAGCAAATCCATAAAATTGTCCAGACTTGAGTTTGATGGGGAACTTACTTAATTAATTGCAAGTGAAAAACAGGACAATAATACAAATTATTCATAATATTATTTTATCTAAATCAGATATTTAGTTATTAATCCATCAAAGTATTGAGGGAGCCCTTTCATAATGTGGTGAATTTGAGAAAATTCAGATAAGTTTTTACTTAATTTAAATTCCTGCATTATAACTCAAATTACTTCCTTCTTTTCCTTAATGTTTCGTTAGCTGTTGAGCTGTGATAACAACAGACTATACAATTCACATAAAACATTGCAGCGTAAAATGGGAAAATCATAGGAAGACCCAAAATCAGAGTAACTGGAGACACTAACTAGAGTGAAATTGGAAACAGGCCTTGGTTTTATCCTTTATTTTGTGCCAAACTTAAATAGGATAAACTATATTATAAATATAAATCATACATAAATGATTACTCAGACTGTTAAAATCAGGGTTTGTATGATTTAAAACTATACTATAAATAAGAGAAATTTTCATGTTATGTGCGAGAACACTGTGATTGCTCAACCCCTATTTTGTAGAGGTAATAAGGTCATAAGATACGTATCTTACATCTAGTTTTCTAGCTCATGTGATGTATTTTTTGTGTGTTGGATTGGAAGAAAGTGTTTTAAAAGAAGGCATGGAAAGTTCAACGTAAGTAGTTTTAACTTGAGCTTTCTAGAAGTTGCTGAAAAACATCAGCTTGAATTAAAAATGTAAACCTCTGAAATTTAAGTTTGTTCATTGTTATTGCTTGAGGGTGCACTTATTATATCTGGCTAGGCTTAAAATAACTATGAGAGGAAAGGAAAGAGGAGTGTACTTTTGATCTTAATATAAGGAGGGAAAAAGAAAAAAAAGGAAAATCTGTTTCCAAATGGCCCGTAATAGGCAAATTATCAGTATTGTTTTTTTGGAATATAATTTTACTAAACTTGTGTGACTTTTTCTAGTTCATTTTTAGTTGTTATTTCTTATTTCATATCTTATATGATACCTCTGTTTTGACTATAAAAATTAGCACAGAGCATATTCTTCAAACTATGTAGATATGAGTATGGCTGCCATTAGCACATTCATATTACACAAAAACAGTTGATTTACTCATGTCATGATGTGGCATTTACTCTGATCTTTGGTTAAAAATATGTTCTTATGAGCATATACTATATATGACAATTACCATTTATTATAGCATAAAAATTATATTTTAAGATGTGTAAATATTAAGAGGAATTTATCAGTTCTGTGGCATGGAAAATTCTCTTGTCATATGTTAAGGATGATATTTAATTTTGAGTTTTGAGACATTATACCCAACAGACCACCACAAATATTTTATTATCACAGACTTAATTAAATAATGCTTTCATTCATTAATCATTAAATGTGTTATGAAAGATGTAGAAGTAAGGCCCTTTCTCAATAATAAAAAAGCTCATAATCTTGTGAGGGTGCTGGGTGCTACAGTGAAAAGTGATGATGGTGATGAGGAGGAAGAGGAGGAAGAAGAAAGAGAAGAGTATAGAAGACATTATACACACTAACCATGTGACAATCACTGAACTAAATAATTCACATGCATTATTTTTTCCTTTTAATTCCCATATAAGGAGGACTTTGTATTTTCTTCTTACAGATGAGAAAACTGAGGGTTCAAAGATTAAATAGTTTAGGATTACAAAACCTGTATTCTTTGACTTTGTAGCTTAGATTTAAATTCATGCTATATAATGCCCTTCTCTCA
This sequence comes from Noctilio leporinus, assembly GCA_004026585.1. Lineage (NCBI taxonomy): Eukaryota > Metazoa > Chordata > Mammalia > Chiroptera > Noctilionidae > Noctilio > Noctilio leporinus. Next base: position 204,674 of record PVIW01000965.1, read on the forward strand.
GTATAACACATGGAGTTAGAACACTAGGCCTATCTAATTGCCAAGAGATTTGGGATATCTACTTTCCATTTTTCAGTTCTATAGCCATCTTACCTAATACGACTTTCTGATTGATTACAAAATCTTTCCATACCCTTTAAGTAACAATAATTTTTAATTTCATTAACTATCCATAGAGCATTGGCGAAAATTGAGTTAAAATAAGAAAAGAAAAAATAATTGAGGTATATTTTGGCAGTTGTCCTATTCTTGCTTCAGTTTAATAATGTAGAAGTTGTTACTTGTGCATTGGCCCTTAACTGGAAGACTTTATTCAGTCACTGTGCTCTCTAAATTTTTATAAGGGCTGTAGTTTTGGACCCACCATGTGCTAAAATTTATTAAGCAAAAAACATGACTCTTGGTGTTGAAAGCTATATTGGGATAGCCAAGCAGGTCCATGTATGTCCTAGTTATGCCAATAAATCCAGCCAGAAAAGTTTTTTAATAGTTGCATGAGTAACTGGTATTTTAAGAAGACACCCACACAGAGAAGAGAGGTACAGCAAAAAATCAGATTTTCAAGGGCTAAATAGGGGAGTTTGCCTTTTCTGTTAAACTCCACCTGCAGTCTAAGCAAGGGGGCTAGTGCAGAGTCTGCAATAGCACTGCGTGCTTCCTTTATGTATTGTGTGGGATCTGATAAATTTTTCAGGATCCAGTCCAGCTGTGCTCTCATCACATTGATTTAATGGCCCTTAAGAGAAACCATAAAAGTGCTTTCTGGTTAGTGGGACCCAGCTGTTTTTCATAGTATTGCATAAGACAGTGAGCTGAGTTAGCTATAGATTAATGATATTAAAAATTCAAGTTTTTCCATATCATTTTATTTTCATACCAAAGAAGACTTAGAACAAATATGTGATTTAAGTTAGGTTATTGATGCCAAAGGGAAACAACCCAAAGAGATTACCTGATTTGATCCAAATGAGCTAATTGAGGTCCCCAAATAAACACAAGCCATATTAATATACATAGTATGTGTATGAGTGTATGTGTGTATATGTGCATGTATGTTCCCAAAGGGTGATGTGAAGGCTAATGGTTAGAGGGAAGGTTCTGTTTACATTACCAGGCAACAGTGCAAGAAGCCAACAGAATTATTTGAGGATTATCAGGCTCTCTGATGAGGTTAAGAACACTGAAAGTCAGTGTGAAATAAATAGCTGTGTAGATTTACAGTGTCATTCATGTCATTTGAGCCCTTTGTTTTCATGCAAGCAGAAGGGCTATTGCATGACCAGGCAATCTGTTAAGTATTAAGCTGGGTATGAAACAGACTGTATTGAAAACATTTCTGCTCAGACACAAACATGAAGTGTTCAGAGCTTTTGTACTTCGGATACTTTCAAGGCAGCAGAATACTCAGAAGTAAAGTTATATGTTTTTTTCGCTCCTGTTTAAACAATGAGAGCCATGGGGATTTCAAGAGTTAGGGAAGAAAAGAATTCATTTAAAATTTATGAGTTTTAGTATTTGACAATATTATAGTTTCTAAATTCAGGAAGTGTGACTTGGACTCCCTAAAATTAGAGGTTATCATAGAAACAAATAGCTAGAGAACTTCAATTATTATCTGACTAATTTTGGTTGATCTTCTCTAATTGCAATAGCCTCTTTTTAAATAACACTACTTGGAGACTTCCAGTCAAGATGACAGCATAGGTAAATTCAGTTCTCAATCCTCTCACAACCACTTCAGAATTACAACTAAACAACCATCATATAGAACGACTTGAAATCTAACTGAATAGAAGTCCTACAGGTAGGGATTTTTAAAAGAGGCCACATTGAGACTGCTAGGAGAGGCAGAGATGCAGAATGGACTCATCCCACAACCACATGAGGTGGATAAAAATCAGGAGAAAGATCTCTTCTGCCAATGTTCCCCTCTGAGGGGTAAGGTATCCAAGCCACACACCAGGCCCCTAATCCCAGTGTCCCAGTGCTTAGAAGAAAAGTCCCCATGATTTCTGAATAAAAACCAAGCTGAGTGAGATAGAGGGCTTCTGAAGTCCCACACGTGCACTTACTTGGAGTCGCTTCCTCTGAATTCCAACAATGGGGCAGCAGTTTGAAATACACCAGGGACAATTCAGAAACTGAATTGCCTGGCATCAGGGTGAGAGCTTGGGGGCAGCTTTCTCTCAGACAGAAAAGTTGGCAGGGGCAATTGATTCTTTGATGAGCTCTTCCTCCACAGAGATAGCAGGTAGGCACCATATCTGAGTCCCAATCAATCTTGTTATTACTGTTCGCCCTAATCTAGGGATTTTCTGAGACTCTACCCCACCAAACTTGCAAGCCAACCCACACTCTTTCCAATGGCTTTTTCATACAAATAGCCTGTCTTGGCACACCATTCATATTTCCTAATATCTTTCAGACAAATACCATCTGGCCTCAGCATGCCCTTTACCTCTTGCTAAATGGCCACAGGCCTGGCACAAGCAGCAGCTTACTTTGATTAATAGTTTGGTCTTCCCTGGGTACCTCCAAACCCAGCAGAAGTAGTAGCCATGCACAGAACACAAGGAGCAACTGACCTTGGCCTGCTCTTCCTAGAAGACTCCAGAGCCTCAACAGCATAAAAAATATCCAGTCAGAAACAAAGGATACACTAATTGAGATAAAGAACAACTTACAGGTAATCAGCAATAGAGTAGATGAAGCTGAGAATCAAATCAATGAATCAGAACATAAGGGGACAAAAAAGAACCAATCAGAACAAGAAAAAAGAATCCAAAAACATGAGGATAGTATAAGGAGCCTCTGGGACAACTTCAAGCATGTCAACATTTGCATCATAGGGGTGCCAAAGGAGAAGAAAAAGACCAACAAATTGGAAATCTATTTGAAGAAAATAATAAAAGTAAACTTCCCTAATTTGGTGAAGCAAATAGACACACAAGTTCAGAAATCAGAGAGAGTCCCAAACATAATAGATGCAAAAGGCCCACTTCAAGACACATCATAATTAAAATGCCAAAGGCTAAAGATAAAGAATCTTAAAAGCAGCAAGAGAAAAGTAGTTAGGAACTTATAAGGGAGCTCCAGAAGACTTCACTTGATTTCTTAAAAGAAACTTTGTAGGCCAGGAGGGATTAGCAAGAGAAATATTGAAAGTAATGAAAAGCAAAGACCTACAACCAAGATTACCCAGCAAAGCTCTCATTAGAAGAGGACATTAAAAAAGCTTTCTAGGGAAGAGAAAGCTAAATGAGTTCATCACCACCAAAGCATTACATGAAATGTTAAAGGATTTTTTGTAAGAAGAATAAAAGACTAAAATATGAATAATAAAATGATAATACATACATATCAATCAACAGATGAATCTAAAAGAAATGAAATAAGTGAAGAATCGTAACAGAAACAGACTCGGATACGGGGACAATTTTGATGGTTGCTAGATGGGGTGATTTGGAAGGATGGGAGAAAAAGGTGAAGAAATTAATAAGTACAAATTGGTTTTTATTACAGAATAGCCATGAGGATGTAAAGTACAGCATAGGGAATATCATCAATAATATTCTTTTTTTTTAAGATTTTATTTATTATGCCAGGGAAGGGAATGAGGCAGAAAGGATGATAGATATCAATGTATGGTTGCCTTTCACCTGCCTCCAGCTATGGACCTGGCTGGAGACCTGGCTACATGTGCCCTGGCTGGGAATTGAACCAGAGACCTTTGGGTTTACAGGCCAGTACCTTATCCACTGTGCCACCAGCCAGGGCTTCATCAATAATATTCTAATAACTATGTATGGTGTCAGATGGGTACTAGATTTATCAGGATGATTACTTAGTAAGTTATATAATATCTGATCATTGGGGTGTACACCTGATAATAATATAATATTGTATGTCAACTGCAATTGAAAAATTAAAAATAACTAAATAAATAAAACTACATGGAATTGATTTATGTTTACAACTGTAGGATCACAGAACATGAAAGACTCTACATAGCAATCTATCAATGAAAAATATTTTTAATAAAGAACAATAGTTTCAGAATTAGCTTACTCAAGCAATTTAGAAACATTTATTTAAATATAGAGCTTGATATATACTCCAATTTACTCATGATGGGGTTACCAGTAATAACACTTTGATGTCAAACTTCAATCAATTTTCAAATATCTAAAAGTTAAGTATTTCTAATTTAAGGATTATTTTCAAGTTTAAACACTGAAGATAGTTCTGTGTGTTTTAAAGATTGTTCAAGGCTTAAGTTAGTTGTTTAAAATAATACCTGCTGCATATCTACAGGGTATCCAATAATAAAACAACCTCTGAAATTATTCTCCCGATGGAGAGAATGTTATATTTGTGTAAAACTAGGTTATGATTCGAGGTCATATATATTTATTATGTTTTTCTTCTGGCAATTAAACAAAGACTTTAGAGTCCTTAACAAATACATACAGTCAGAATTGGAGCAAGAGAGATGCTAGGGGTGTTTTAAGGTCAGTATTTCAGTAGCTGCTGTTTTTGATTAAATATCATGTAGACCAGTTTCTCTCTACTGAATCACATTAGCTTGAAAAATCAAAGGCTTGGTGGCCTAAACAGAAAACAATAACCAGTGTCAACTTTGCCAGATACTTCTGGCTAAGCTGAGTGAATATTCACCATTGCTGCAATTCTAGCCAATGCTCTAAAGGCAAAGTAGCTTTGCTTGGTCATGATGTGGAGTGGTCAGAATGTGACATCGCTCTGTTCTGTCCTTTGCCAGCAGAGTTGAGTTTTCCTTTTGCTACCAGGATTGCCACTTGGGCTCACTCAGTCCTCTGTGGTTTGCATTCAGTCCTGAATTCAGAGTCCAGGATAAGAAAGTCATTGGCAACCACCAGTGCATGCAAGTCAGAAAAATGCCAGCTTGATGTAATGCAGGCTTCTATTTCACTTCAGAATGAAAATTCAATGTTGTTCCTTGAGAGTCTGTTACAGAGAAATTCATTATGGTTATCTTATGAATGATGGGTTCTGAGAAATAGTGTTTGTGCTACATTATCTTTGTGGCAATTTCAGAAAATGCATTATAAGAGCCAAACAGCCAGCAACACGAATCATGGTTAAGACTAAGTTGAAAGTGGAACTGACTCAGTACAAATTGTGTTTTATTTTTTTCCCCTTGAATCACAAGTAAGAGGCTGTGTAGTGCAGAGCATACCCTGTTAGGGAGGGTGCCTGTACAGTAAGGGTTTTTCCTTTCTCTTCTTTACTCATTCTGGGCAATTGAATCATGGTGAAATTTTTCTAATTTGTGTTCTTTTGTGTGCTTATTTAAAAAAAAAAAAAGGAAAACAAAGAAATTCAAAAGATGAAGAAAAATATTAATCTGAACACACAGATGCAACTACTGTTAAAATGTTGATGTATCTCTTTTCAATAAAGTTCTTTTGTATACATAGACTTTAAAAGCATAGTATGATCAGGATAATATTAGATAAATTAAAACCCTATACAATCATTATTAGTATCAGATTAATTTTTCATTATTACTAAGTTGTATGCATATTTTCATAAGTAAAATATTTTCAGATTCCCTCTCACATTAATATCCAAATATTAATAGCCTGGGATCTTTTCTTTTTCAGTTAGCAGGAAGTCTTTTTTGCAGAATTCACTCCCCGAGTATTTCTAGGGTCCTGGAGGAGCACTTATTTGTCCTCAAGTATATCCTTGTTGTCTATTGTCACTTCAGTACTTTACCTGCTCTAGACCACTAGTCACACTCTCTTATCACTTTATAATCAATGTTTAGAGCCTGCATTCTATCCTGACTGCCTCTTCTCAAGAATGAACACGTGCTAAATTTCCCCAATAAGAACTAATACCAAGTAATTCACAGGTAGTAAAACTTTGTTAGAATTAGAAGGTTAGCAGAAAATGCAATGCAAGAAAAGGAAAGAAAAATCAGAAATATTTAAAAGGTCACATAATACTTTGTACTGTGGAAAACAATCCACAATTTCTTTTTTTAATTGATATTTTAAAAATTAATTTATTGTTTCTGTATTACATTTGTTCCACTTTTTTTCTGCATTGCTCTCCCCACCCTACCCACCCCATCCTCTCCCTCACAGTCAATCCCCACATGTTGTCCATGTCCATGGGTCATTCACACTAGTTCCTTGACTAAACTTGTTCCCTTCTTTGCCCCTTTCTCCCCCATCATCCTCTCCTTTGGTCACTGTCAATCTGTTCCTTGTTTCCATGCCTCTGATAAATGCTGAATTCACTTATCAATTCTAGTAGTTGGTTGGGAATATTTGGAGTTCTCTATGTACAGTATCATGTCATCTGCAAATAATGACAGTTTTATTTCTTACTTTCCAGTTTGAATACCTTTAATTTCTTCTTATTGCTTGATTGCTGTGGCTAGGGATTCTATTACTATGTTGAATAAGAGAGGTAAAAGGAAACATTCCTGTTTTGTTTTGGATCATAAGGGGAATGCTTGTAGTTTTTGCCCGTTGGCAGTGGGTTTTGTCATATATGGCTTTTATTATGTTCAGGTACGTCCTCTCTATTCCTACTTTGCTGAGCATTTTTATCATAAATGGGTGCTGGATTTTATCAAATGCTTTTTCAGTGTCTATTTATATGATTATGTGGCTTTTATCCTTAATTATGTTTATGTGGTGAGTCACATTTATTGATTTGCACATGTTGTACCAACCTTTCATCCCTGGAATAAATCCCACTTGATCATGGTGTATGATCTTCTTGATGCATGGCTGTATTCTATTTGCTAATATTTTGTTGAGGATTTTAGCATCTGTGTTCATCAGGGATGCTGGCCTATAATTTTCTTTCTGTGAGGGACCCCCAACCCACAGATATTCTTTGGTGCCATGGATGAAATGAACCTTCCAGGCAGCTTGTGCTAGGGGATAGGACACTAGCAAGTATCTGAAAGACAAATGCCTCGAGCGCCTTTCTCAAAAGATATTTACTGAATAACAACAGTGGGAGGGTACAGGCACATGTCATTGTGAAAGAAGATTATTCCATAGAACAGGAGTTACTATGTTTATACAATCAATGGAAGGAATGCGGAGGTTTTGCCCCAGGACATAGCCAGCTAGACAAGGAGATGCCAAGGACTCCAGGTGGCTCATTAAAAATAGGGAGTAAGGTTACATGTAGGTTAATGAAAACAAGTCAAGGAAGTTTGCTAGCTTCAAAGATTGTATCTCATGGCCAAATTCCCACTGGGGTCCTCTAATCACAGCATAGGGGCTTGTTATGCACCCAGCCTTCCCGGTTTTCTGGTTGGGTCTTACAGACTTAGCCTGGCCCATGTGGTGCTCCACACCCCACCGCCATTCTGGGAAGAGCCCAATATCTTTCTTTGTAGTGTTTGTATCTGGATTTGGACTTAAGATAATGCTGGCCTTGAAAAATGATTTGGGGAGCCTTCCATCCTCTTAACTTTTATGAAATAGTTTGAGAAGGAAAGGCATTAGCTTTTCTCAAAATGTCATTTTAATTATGATGTGTCTCTGTTAGGCCTCTTTGAGTCCAACTTGTTTGGTACTCTCTGAGCTTCCTGGACCTGTGTGCTTTTATCTTCACCAGATTAGGGAAGATTTTAGTTAATATTTCTTCAAATAAGTTCTCAATCACTTGCCCTCTCTCTTCTCCTTAGTATTCTCATGATGTAGTTGTTGTTATGCTTCATGTTGTCCAAAATGTTTCTTAAGCTCTCCTCATTTTTAAAAATTCTTTTTCCTTTTTGCTGCTCTGCCTGGGTATTTTTTTTCTACTTTGTCTTCCAAATCACTGATTCAGTCCTCTGCTTCATCTAACCTATTTATTCCTTCCAGTGTATTATTTATTTCAGGTATTGCATTCTATATTTCTGACTTGTTCATTTTTATGGTTTCTATGTCTATTTTCATGCTGTTAAGTATCCTTATAATCATTACTATAAACCCTCTATTTGATAAATTGCTTGCTTTCCTTTCATCTAATTCTTCTTCCAGAGGATCTCTGGTATGTCCTTTTTGGAGAAGTGTCTATTCAGGTCCTTTGTCTATTTTCAATTGGATTGTTTGGTATTTTAGTGCAGAGTTTTATTGGTTCTTTATAAATCTTGGATATTCATCCCTTGTCAGATGTATCATTGGAAAATATGTTTTCCCATTCAGTGGGCTATCTTTTCATTTTGTTGATGGTTTCCTTTGCTGTGCAAAACCTTTAAGATTTTATTTATTATTTTTAGAGAGAGGGGAAGGGAGAGAGGCAGAGAGGGAGAGAAGCAGCAACATAGTGTTGCCTTTCATCTGCCTCAAGCTAAGGACCTGGCTAGAGACCTGGCTTGGAACCTGGTTATGTGCCCTGGCTGGGATTCAAAACAGCAACCTTTGGGTTTGCAGGCCAGTACCTTATTTACTGTGCCTCCAGCCAGGGCAAAACTTTTTAGTTTTATATAGTGCCATTTATTTATATTTTCTTTTGTTGCCCATGGAGATATATCAGGTAAAATATTTCTATGAGAAATGTATATAACTGCCTCTAGGATGTTATCCTCTAGGATTTTAATGGTTTCTAGTGTAACATTTAAGTCTTTGATCCATTTTGAGTTTATTCTTGTGTATGGTGTAAGAAGATGGTTGGTTTCTTTCTTTCTTTCTTTCTTTTTTTTTCATATTTCTCTCCAATTTTCCCAATAGTGAATATTTCCCAATAGTGAATAGTGAAGTTTCTACTTTAAAATTCAACAATAATTTTCTGGGGATTTTCCTTATATGTTATGAGCCAATTTTCTCTTACTGCTTTCAAAAATTTTTTTCATCTTTGACTTTTCAGAGTTTGATTATAATGTAGCCTATTGTCAGTTTATTTGAGTTCATCCTACTATGAATCTTTGAGAAATTCTGTATAAAAATATCCATTTTCCTCTTCAAATTTAGTTTTTAGCCATTTAAAAAAATTAATTTATTATTGTTGTTTACAGTTGGCCCTTTTTTCCTCCATTACTCTCTCATGCCTTACCCACCCCATCCCCTTTTTCACAGTCAATCCCCACCTCATTGTCCATATCCATTGAATATTCACATTAATTCCTTGACTAAGCCCTTCCCCTTTCTTCGCCTCATTTTCCCCTCCCTCTACCCTTTTAGCCATTATTTCTTTAACTAATCTTTGTCCCTTTCTCTTTTTTTTTTCTAGTTTTTCATAATGATTGCATTAATTTGGTGGTTTCCATAAATCCTATCATCTTTCTTCATTTTTTAAAAGATGTTCTATTTATTATTTCCAAAGAGAGAGGAAGGGAGAGAGGCAGAGAGGGAGAGAAACATCAATATATGGCTGCCTTTCACCTGCCTCCAGCCACAGACCTGGCTGGAGACTTGGCTTCCAACCTGGTTACGTGCCCTGGCTGGTGAATCGAATCAGAGACCTTTGGGTTTGTAGGCCGGCACCTTATCCACTGTGCTACCAGCCAGGGCTTTCTTCACTATTTTTTATTGTTTTAATTTTTGTTTTCTGGAAAATTTCAAATGAACTGTCTCTGAAGTAGCTGATTTTTTTTCTTCTACTTGATCTAGCTTAATGTTGAAGTTAGTAAATATTTCAGTGCAATTGTAATTTTTAGCTCCAGAACGTCTTTTTGGATCTTTTTTGCTTTTTATTTCTTTGTTGATATTCCCATTGTGTTTACATATCATTTTCTGATTTAATCTGTCTATTTTTGTTGTCTTATATCTCACTGAGCTTCTTTAAGAATTTTGGATTTGCTGTCAGACTATTCATAGAGTTTAATTTCTCTAGGATCAGTTGAGATTTTTGTTCCATTGGTTGTATCATATTTTCCAGATTCTTCATATTTCTTGTAGTTTTGTGTTGGTGTCTGCACATATGAAGAAATCACCATATTTTTTTATCTTTAAAGGCTGGCTTCAACAGAGAAAGACCTTCACCATTCAGCTTGGCTTATGAATCTTTGAGTTTTTCAAACCTTTTTGATGGATATGCACACTTCACCTATTTCTCTTACTTTTGGAGGGGAAGTCTTAGGGTCGTATGTCTTCTCTTAATCTCTCAGAGCCCTACTGGCAGCGGTAAGCTGCCTTCCTCTTTACTTTGTTCTTAACTTTCCCCAGATATCTGCACTATTCCAGTTTTGTATGAGGCAAGACAAAATTCAGTCCCTAAATAGCTGATTGAATGTCCTAGGATGTTGGATACATGTTCCACTGTCTTTTGCCAGAGGGAAGAAATTGTGGGTCAAATTGGTATCTCTTGGTGCTGAGATGTGCTGGCTTACGGGAGGGACTGACACAAACATAGTGAAATCACTCTTGGTATCCATTTCAATTATGCTGTTCATGGTTTCTGACTAATCTGGAACCAGTAACTTCTTAACTAAAATCTGTATCTCTCACAAAGGTGTTTTGGCCCACGTATCATTGTTAAATTAGTGTTTCTGAAGGGCATGTGGGCTAGGAATTTTATTCTGTCACCTTCACATCATTTCTCACATTCTCTTTTGTGAGATGCTTTCTAAATCTGGGTATTATTCTTTATGCAGATATTTTTTTACTTGAGATCAATAACTTTTTCAAGATAAGACTGCCTCAATTATCTAATTGTACTTAGTTGTTCCACTTTAGTAGAAATTACAAGTTAAAGTACAACTTTAAGCTATCTCTCAAAATACTAAACACACAATTTCATAATTTAAATTACTATCATTTAAATAGTAGCTAAGTATGTTGTTGGTATTATGGTAGAAGATTAAATATAAATTACCCTTAAAAGAATATAATATTAAGAAATCTTATCAGTATCATATGTTCATTAACTGATCTTACAGGCCCTGAGAATATCTTCACATTTCCCTGAGAGATTCACAAACTCTGAATTGAGAAACACTTGACTTAAATGTTGATTTCCATTGAAGAATTCTCATTACAATACTCTATAAACTGCATATCTGTACTTGCTGAATGTCCCCATTTTAGCAGTTTAAAACAAGTATTGTTAGGGATAATAATGCTTTTGTTCAACTTAATGGTAATTGTATGGAAATTTTTGGATTTTCCAAAGGCTTATTATTTGTGGTAAACTTGTGAGAGTAGTTGTATTTCCCTTTCCTTTTCAGGAAAACTGCCAGTATCAAGAATCACTGTTTGCCTCAGACTTGGAGCTGTGGTTGTCTTCTCAAATTACTAGGAAATTAAAGCAGAGTTTGTAGCAATGTTGAAAATTATTATACAACAAAGACTTGTTACCAAGAAATATAGTTAATGAATTAAGGCAGTTAGAGGAAAAGAAGGAGTGCAAATAAGAGGTAAATCAGGGAATTATTAAATTAACTAGCCTTACACTTAAAAAAAAGAAGGAAAAAATCTATCTTTGAAGTTACTCATCCAAAGTTAGAATTTATCCACTCTCCCTCTTTTTCTTAAAATTAATCTTGGAAATAATTATTTATTCTCACATATGGATAAAGTTTAAAGAAAAGTTTTAAGTCAAACAGAAATGGATACATACTATGTCTTTAATAAACCACTTAGAATTAATAGACATTAATAATTCATAGTATTGAAATGTAGTTCAAAGTATTCTTCTGCTGACATGGTAATACAAGCCATCACTATTGCAATTAAATAAGATATTGTAAAGCAAAATAAATTTGATGAATAATAGTAAATTTTGTAATACTACTTTTCACAGCCTTCTCAAATGTGAATGTGTATGTGTTCCTACTTAGAGCTACAGTTTATTTTGTGAAATCTGTTCGAAGTTCGAATACATGTTATCTTCGTATTCTCTTTTTTTTATAAGGAAAATTATATAAACTTCTTTAGAAAACCCACTCTAATTCTTACAAATATTTTAAATGTGTTGTAAAGATTTTATGATTCATACTACAAAGTACTCTACAGTAAGATAAAACTATGTTTATTACTTTGAGAGTTTTCATCATTAGTGTTGATTTTATGTTCCAGCCTAATCATTAATTTAATTATTTAAAAGAGCTACTTAAGCTTTTACTTATTGAAAAATAGATATTCTTCTCCTTCGTATTATGTGCTCTATCAGGATTTGACTTTATTAAATTTTAACATCATGGTCCTTCCTGCTGTCAACACTTCCATGGCAAATTTTTTTCATGTGTTAAACTGACTTATTTTTTCAAAAACAAATTTTCCTAGATGTCTTGGCCACATAAGACCATTGACAAGTCATGGTGGGTTGGAAAGTAAATGGGAATCTAGTTTCTTACTGATCAATTGTCATTTATAGGCCTTCATATTTTCTTAAGAGAAAACAGACAATTTGTTTTAGACTTAGGCAATTCTTTGAAAAATTGAAAGTCAGGGTTGATTATGCCCTTAAAATAATTAGGTTTCTAAATGTGTAAAATACACACAGTTTCTAAAATTCAGGAAATGATTTTCTCAGAAGTTATGCAAAATATGGATTTTCTCATAAATTGTGCAAATGGTAAATGCCAAAAAGTATACTAATTTTGCCAATCTCATATTATTATGGGAGTAACAATATAAATTTAATTTAAAAAAAAGCTTTTCTGGGTAAATTTTGACACCCAAAGTTTGGCTGCATACTGCTCATTTCTGTAAATTAATTTATCATGTTTTATATATCCTTTAATATACTTGTAAATAATAACTGATATTCACATGCTATAAAATGTAGCTTTTTTCTTACCTAACTATATTAATATACTATAAGATAAATAGATAATAGAATTTGAGGAGCTTCCTAGAACTTTGATGCAAGCTCAAGCATCCTATATTTAGTCCACAATTTATTTAAGATTAGTTTTAAGCTTACAAGTTCTTTTGCTAATTTTTTAAACTAAAAATTTAATAAGAAAACTTGCTTAATGAGAATTTTTAATGTATGAGAATGCTAATAAATCTGCAATTACTTTGACAAGAAGTCTGAAAATAGTAGTAGTATAATGATTTGGCTTGTCATAATATTGTAGAATATGAAAAATTGTGAGGGTTGCATTAGAAAAGAAATATAGACCTTATCTGAGAAAGTCTTTCTCAAATGTCCTGTGAATGCTGAAAAAACACCATGGAAAAATATTTCACTTGGACTTGAAAGTATTAACTGCCTTGTAAAAACTCCTGTCAGCAAATTTAAGGTATTCTTTGTTTCATGGTTGATGGAATGAACTGAGAAGACATCCTCTGGTTTGATATTAAATATGTATAAAAATAATCTAGTGAATTATGATAAAGGGATTCATTGTGGATAAAACCATGACTCTTTGCCATGCCTCGGTATGTACATTATATTAATGAATAATTGGTTATATTAATTGTATAAAAGGGCAATATTTGTGGTGTTATTCTATAACACTGAATAACAAAATTTGATTTGGTTAGAAAATAACTATGTTGCCATTGAAACTAAGCTAAAGGTGAGTCTCCATTACTGGAGACATCATATTAGTGTATTAGAAGGGAAAATAAAAGCCTGCAATTAATACGGGACTGATTATTCATGAAAGTGTAAAATTCAAAGTGCTGAAATAAAATAGAGAAACAGGGGAGAGAGTGTAGAGAAAGAAACTGAGAATGTGTTTGAGAATTGTTCATAGACTTGACACAACTAGGGGCAGGCTTTAAACATTATGAAAAGAGAAAGGTAACCATTGGGTTCCACCATATAAAATTGCTAATAATTTATCATTTTGACCTATAAATATGATACTTTCACATATTTCAACATAATATAAAGCAGCTGACCTGGTTTGACTTTTAATGAGAGTTCAATTAGAAGAAACTTCTATACCTTTTGTCATGTAATACAATATACAGTTATTTATTTTTGCCCGTCTCATATTAGCATTCTACAATCCTATAGGATCTAAGATGCTACAGTGCTGTTGAAAAAAGAATGGGAAAATACTCCCTGTCCAAAGCAGGAGAGTAAAAGAAACCCAGCATTTAGCAAATGTTTATTGAACCGTTACAAATGGTAGAGGGAAACAAATGGACATCCTTTGGGAAGGTGACCAGAGTAGCCATTAAGTAGAATAAAATGTCTTTAAAATGTAATGTTGTGATTGTAGCCAACAACATGTCGAAGAATTTTTTCATTGTTTTTCTGTCTTCAAAGTTTTAGAGGAAAAATAATTTTCATAAAATTATATAACTATATCCTTATGATTTACAAAACCTCTAGATTACCAGTTGTGTACCTACATGTTCAAGTTTGAGAAATATGAGGCGACTCTAGAAACTATGAATGAAGAAAGAATTGCTGAGAATCAAAGACATTGTGATTTGGAGTAATTGGGAGCTCCTTGGAAGAGATGGAAATGAAGTTGTACTTCTAAATATGGGTAAAATTTAGGTTCAGAAAGTAGAAAGGGGAGACAAAATAAGAAGAAAGAAAGAAGAGGAATCTGTGTGGCATGTAGGACAAATCTAGCCAAGGAAAAAAGAACAATGTACACAAATAAATGAAAAGATACCCAGTGTTCCAGGATTGGAAGAATTAATATTGTAAAAATATCTATACTTCTTAAAGCATTCTGTAGAGTCAATGCAACTCATATCAAATTCCAAAGGCATTTTACTGAATGGAAAAACTACCCTACAATTTGTATGGAATTACAAAAGACTCTGAATAGCTAAAATAATTAAAAAACAAAAACAAATTTGGAGATATCAATCACATTTCTGATTCTGAACTATATTTCAAAGCTATAGTAATCAAAACAATATGGCATTCCTATAAAAACAGGCACATGGTTCACTGAAATAGAATAGAAAACCTAGAAATAAATCCTTGCAAAAATAGACCACTAGTTTTGGATATATATTCTAAAAGACACAGTGGAACAGAATAGTTTCTTCAATAAATAGTTTTGAGAAAACTGGATATCCATGTGAAAAAAAAAATACTAGTTGTGTACTTACACTCCTCATGAAAATTAACTCAAAAAGGATTAAATATTTAAATGTAAAATGTGAAACTGGGAAACTCCTAGAAGAAATCAAGGGTATAAGCTCTTTGGCATTTGATACTTACCAAATAGATATTTTTCCAAAGAATACACACAAATGGCCAAGTGGAACATGAAAAAATGCCCAACATAACTAATTATTAAGCCAGTGCAAATCAAAGCCACAACAAAATATCACTTCACACTTGCTAGGATGGTTATTATCAAAATCAAGTGCTAAAAAATTGTTGGTGAGGATGTGGAGAAGGAATATTCTCCACATAAACAGTTGGCAAAAATGTAAATTGGTATAATCATTATGAAAACAGAAATGTGATTTAAAAAATAAAAATAGAACTACCATATGATTTAGCAGTCCCACTCCTCACCATACATCCAAAGTAAATGAAATTAGTATCTCGAAGAAATATCAATATTATTATGTTTATTGCAAAATTATTTATAATAGCCAAGTTATAGAAACAACCTAAATTTCCTTTGATGGATGAATGGATTTTAAAAATGTGGTATAATGGTAGACAAAATGAGGAGACAAAGGAGCATGCCCCAAATAGAACAAAAGAAATTCCCAGAAAATAATTAAACTAAGTGGAAGCAACCAACATATCATTCAGTGTTCAAAAGATTCATTATAAGTTTTTCAAGGACCTCAGAGAAAGAATGGATTATCTCAGTGAAAACTTAAAGAGATAGCAAGCATGAGAAAGGACAGACAAACCACAGTAACAAACCAGTCAGAAATGAAGAACACAATATCTGAAATGAAAAATACACTAGAAGGAATCTACAGCAGGTTAGATGAAGCAGAGGATCAAATCAGTGACTTAGAGAACAGGATAACAACAACAACTACAAAAAATCAAACAGATAGGGAAAAAGAAAAAACATTTAAAAATGAGGAAAGTCTAAGGGATCTCTGGGACAACATCAGATATAACAACATCCACATCTTAGGGGTAACAGAACGAGAGGGGAGAGAGCAAAGGTTTGAGAACCTATTTGAAAAAAACAATGACTGAAAACCTCCTTAACCTGGACACACAAGTCCAGGAAGAATAAAATCTTATAATTTTCAACCACATGCATGAGCCTGAGGGCATTATGCTGCTTAGTGAAATATTCCAGGCAAAGAAAGATAAATATTCCATATCATCATTTATAACTGGAATCATATATATATATATATTTACAGCTAATTTCATAGAAACAGAGAATCAGAGAATAGAATGGTGGTTGCCAAGCTGGGCATAGGGGAGAAATAGGAACATGCAGGTGAAAGGATACAAGCTTTCAGTTATTAAAAAGAGTAGGCTCTGATGTGCATAGTTACTTTAGCTAACATGGTATTATATATACAAAGTTTGCTGAAAATGGATCTTAACTGTTCTTACCACACATACCCACAGTTAACTGTGTAAATTGATGGATGCATTATCTTAATATTGGTCATTATTCCACAATGTGTATATATTTCAAATCATCATGTTGTATGCTTTAATTATGTACAATTCCATTTACAATTACTCCTTAATAAAGTTGAGGGGAAAAAAGAAAAATATAATATATAATATAGGTTTTTCCTCAAGTGTATGTTTGTCCATCATTTAAGAGATTCTGGATTTGAAAACTGGGTCAAGTTATAAAACTAGGTAAAGGATATAACTTCCCATTTTGAATACTGAAGGCAGGCTTTACACTTATTCCTGGAGTCCCAATGATCAATTAACTACTGCTAATGATCCTTATAGCTAAGATCTTTCTGATTAATTATCTTGCCATGAAGATTATTATAATCACCATGTTCACTTTTCTCTGGTGTTCAAAAGCTGCTTCTAAGTCTTTCCCATTGTTTCCATTAAAATCTATATAAATTTTACTCATAGTAGCTCATTATCAGCCTATATCTACAGATGTTAGCAAGTGAAATGCTTTCAAAATGGCAGCACTTTCCTCATTATGGATTTCACAATTCCTTGATGCAAAATCCTTCCGTGTGTGTGTGTGCGTGTGTGTGTGTGTGTGAAGGAGAATGCCTTAAGGAGTTATGATGATAAAATACCTGTTAATACATAAACCTTTACAATTATCTAAGACTTGTCTTGATGTCAAAATTATATTCTCACACATGTATATATGTGTATGTTTATATGTAAACTTCTAAAAAGGACCTTGAAAAGAGATGTGTATTCTTTTTTTTTTTTAAGTTTTTCAAAAAATATTTTATTCATTATATTTAGAGAGAGGGGAAGAGAGATAAGCAGAGAGGAAGAGAGACATCAGTGTATGGTTGCCTTTCACCTGCCTCCAGCTATATATCTGGCTGGAGACCTGGCTTGCAACCTGGTTGTGTGCCCTGGCTGGGAATCGAACCAGTGACCTTTGAGTTCGCAGGCTGGCACCTTATCCACTGTACCACCAGCCAGGGTGAGAAGTGTATTCTTATATAAAATTTACAGTAAGACTAGGCATCATGTTTTCCTCTTTGATGGTCACATTGAGGATTTCAATGCTGTTAAAATGGGCATGATAAAAATAGGTGACATTTTAAATGTAGCATCATGCTCTATGGCCTAAGTATTAATAATGGCCATAGAAGCACATATCTTTCCTAGTAGGTAGGAAAAGAAAGAACAGAAAATAAGAGTGAAATTGAATCAAAAAAGTAGGAGAAAAAAAAAAAATTAGGGTAAAAAGGAGGACCAGAATGAAGAGAAGTCCTGGCAGTGAGGTACTGAATCAACCGTCCATCCCCAGCCTGGTCAATGGGTCCTTCTGTGGGAGGGCTAGGCTGGGATTTAGATAATAAACTATATGTCTGACTATAATCTCCTAATAAATAATCTTTGCCATTTCCTCAATCCCTGTGTGCACTTAGCTCCCTCTATTGGATTGGTATTGTTTACACACCAGTGATATTTTCTCTTTGAAGACACAGCCAGACAAAATTTCCATCCAATATTTTGCATTCAAAAGCTGAGGAATGGATCTCTTCTTAGTGCTTCTATACTTGTATAAATCTTCGAAGCAGCAACCAAGATGTGTTGTTTATCTAATTCAAGACCTTTCCTCCAAGTCTTTATTCTAGTAGAGAAATTTATTTCCTGTCTTTACCACACTGACTCTCTCACACCAAGTATTCACAATTGCAACCACATTAAGGGATAGATTTGGAAATATTCCTAAAAATAAGTCAATCACAATAATTTCTAGTAACCACTAGCCCTTTTGTGCTTCTACGATTTTGATATCATAATAAAGGTCTCATTCCCAAATAGGTGAAAGGTACATATTTTTCTCATAGCTTGAGTCATGTTTGTAGATGAAACCTAATGACTAGGAACTCCAGAGCTTTGGGAAATTTTGAAGTAGCTATAGTTAAGAATATAAAATATGTTCATCTATGAATGTTCCATAATGTGGAATGTGATGCTGAAATTATATGCTTTGTTCATTATTTTATGGAGTTAGTGCCAATTTTTTCTTTATTTTGCCAATTTAAAAAAGTCCTGAAAGTCCTGAAACAAATGAACTTGTAATTTCATTTTCATGGTATTCACAACCTTAACTCACTAGTTGTTTCTGTCACAGAGCACACTTGATTTCTTAGATTGGAGTGTGGATTAGAGAGACTCTGAAGATTTTTGAGATGCCCCACATTTGAATGCACATTAAACTCTCTTGTGTTGCCTAGAGTAGAATAAATTGATGAATGAACCCTGCAATTTCTTCCAAGACTCCAGTGTTTGTCTCATTGGGAATGACAGTGACCTACTACAAATTGACTTTTCCATGACTCTCACAACAAGACTACCTAGTTTCAAAGTCCCATCTCTGGAAATTTCCTAGAACCTGGGTGTTTGTCTATTTCTGTATGTGTGTCTATGTATAAAAAGTAAGGGGCTGATGAGGACATGAGACAGAGAAGGAGAACAAATAAAAAGCAGTGCTTAGGCTTCATATTAAATTTTGTCCTTTATGTAAATTATAAAATATTTCCCTATGAAGCACTTGTTTTGCAGCATTACTATACCATATTAAAAATGGAAGATCTGTGAGGCACTCATTGCCTTTATGTTACTCAGACAGCATATGATTAGAAGGAAAAAAGAATATTGGGATCATCATGGGTCCCAAAAAGAAGAAAGTTGAGCTGAGCCAAAAACCATTCTGTATTAAGGGACAGTTGTATTGTTCTAAAAGCAAAAATGCTAATCTCTTGATTTCTTTCTTTCTGGGGCCATATGACTCTTCATCTATATGAACTTCTATTTCATGTCTCACAGTTCACAGAGCTGATTTTATTGCATTCATGTGGTCTTTTAAGCTGCCATGAAATCTGCCCCAAGCCTCCAAAGCCTTCCATGCTTGGTTTTCATGTACTGCTTTTACAGTTCCAGGGGAAAGAACATGGTTATCTCAGCTTGTATCATGTATACACTGTAGGTTTAATCAGAGAATGGGGCTTTGAGTCTACAACAGGGATGTTTCAATATTCAATCAGTAGAACATTGGCATCAATCTCTTCAACAAGGGGTGTGCAAAAGACATCAGTGGCAGATTTAATATTTCTACTGCAGTGTGCAAACAATTATTTTAGAACAAGAGAAGGAACAACCTAATTCTACCATTGAAAGTTAAGTTGAAAATCAAGGCATTTCTTTCAATAATATTCTATATAAATTCACTTGAGTAGATGCCAGGAAATATGTCAATTTAGTAAAATTAACCAGCCAGTTTATTTTGTTTTACAAAGGACTTTGACCTTTGTAAAACATGAGTTGTTGAGAACAGATTTCTTATCTATACTATAGACAGCCACACTAATTTCCTATTAATTAATTCTGCTATTATTTCCACTCCAAGCTAAATAAAAGTATAACAATAGAAAGTTACACTGTAACAATAACAATTTAAAATATATTTTGAGTTCTCTTAACACCATTTTATGGACAGAAGGAGTTGTTAGAGGATTTGGCTTATTTCATAGTCTGTATTAGATTTCAGAGCTTGCATATACACAAATATTCATTCAGTTGCATAGAGAGAATTTAGAGCCAACAATAACTTTGGTGTTTATTAAAAGCAGGTCACTCTTTTAATGGTGAAATATTTTGTGCTGAAAACAGGAATAGGAATAGTTCTCTTTACTAGAATTGTTAAGGCTCAAAGAATAGAGGAATGGTTCTTGGAAAGGATAAGTTAGAGCACTCAAAATATCCATAAAACCAAATATTGTCATTATGTTTCTAAAAGGAACAGGATTACAGCTCAGATAGCACCATTCATATATATGAGCTATCTGTTGAAGAGAAAAGGAACTATTTTGTGTTGTTACAATCAAGTTCTCTATTAGAAACAATGCTCAATTATTAATAATGTCTGTTAACCATTGGTCACATTAAAATATTTACCTTTTCTATATTTTTATCTACCAATTACTTCTTCTATATTTAATCTCTAATATTCTCCATTGACTAAATAATTGTCCTAATATTCTACAGTCCAAACCCTCTACTGAAAGAAAGATAAATCAATTAACTATTGTTCACCTATTCAAATACTCCAAGTGTTTTTGCATAAGAAAGCATATTTAACCCTTACAACAATACACTGTAAAAGTTATGTTATTTACAGAAGGAAAAATTGAGCATCAGAGAGGATAGATAAATTGCCCCAAATCAAATAATCAAATAGCAAGTGAATATCAGAACTGGAAGTTGATTGAGTCCATGTTGTTTAAAAAAAAAAAACAAAAACAAAAACCAAAAAACTCCCTATAAGCTGTCAATGATTTCCTATTTCTTATCATATCAATTTGAAGCTGTTCAGCCTGTCTTTTACAAAGACCCACTACCTCATGTCTCCTTAGTCAATACTCAGCCTTCCTCTTCTCTGCTCTCCAACACGAGCTTTCTTTTTAGTTATAAGCCTGCTTCCACCTCCAGGCTTTTATTTTATCCATTCTGGAACTAGAAGGCTCAATGCCTCTTTTACATTAATGCAAATCTTAAAACTCCCTGACAAGCCCTTCCCTTGCAACAAGTAGCCTTCTCAGCTACTCACTGTTTTTAACTTATTATCTGTTTGCTGTCTTCCCATATCCCCCTTCTTATATTGTGGTCTAACAAACATCTCTTCAAGGTTTATCAGACGACCTCTTCTCTTCTATTGCATTTACTGTCACTTTGTCTCACCCTATGTTATATGAAAACCAGCTGCTTTTCTTCTAGATCCTTTGTGCATGACAAAATAAGTGCCCATGTGATTATGCTATTGTGTACAAGGTAAGGTATAGAAGTATATATTCTAATAGGACTGAGGTAGTACCTGCTTTTATGAAAGGTTTAATTCTTTGAAGAAGCAAAATATGCAGTTTTAATACATATGAAATCCAACATGAGGCATACAATCCAACAAAATACACACTTTTAGCTAAATGGCAAAATGTAAAGAACATTTTGTTTTCCTTGTTGTACACCCCCCCACACACATATGACTATGCTACTTTATATCATAATGGATAATAGAAAGAAAAGAGAAAGAAGAGAGATCTTATACCTTGCAAAGTCCATATCCTTCAAGAATTTTCTTTTTCCTCCCTACTTCTAGTACTGTTATCTATCTTCTTGCTATATGAGTATGTGACTGACATTAATTTTAAGTTCTGAAAATGAGATGGGTAATTAAACCATATTGAGTTTATGGAAAAATTTTCATGGTAACTTGAGGGAACTAATGACTTTTAACCCTCCTGTCAGTAATAGTGAGCCTCCAACAATGCCTAGGATCTCATGATTCTGCTGCCAAATTTCAGAATCATCAGATGCATTGTGGTTTCAGACATCTTTTTTTTTTAGTGAATTACATGGGGCAGTGTAATTCATGTTTTCCTATATTTAGCTGCATTCCAAAAAGTTTCATAAGCATTTCCCTGAGCTCATTTTTCCATTCTCAGTCTGATGGCATGAAGCAAGAGGGGATTTTTGATGAATGTACCAATATTTTGCTTCTTGGAATGTACATGAGGGATATTTTCATAGAGAGGTGAAAAGGGATTTGGAGTAGTGGGAATAAAAGTGATTTCTTCTGGGAATTCTCATTGTTGTTTATTATGTTCTTGTATCCAATCAGTAATTTGTTCACTGGAAGAGGGGTTTCTACATAGACATGTTTCTCCATGTCTGTCTTTCATTTTATCTGAACCTACATTCATTAATATGTCAGATTTTACTTTCTCATTCATGAAAGGCTGCTTTTCCAAACTGCCTGCAAGAACTGAACTGTGAGTGATGATAAGGGCCACTACAAGAAAGGAGAAAAGAGAAGGAACCAATGGTTATTCTTTCATAGTTAATCTCTTTTTCCCACACAGTCAGGGCAGAAAATATTTATGAGCTACTTGACCTCCAAATCCTTAAACTTCGTGTCCCACAATGTATAGAAAGGGATGTGCCAGCTTTCCTTGGTTTTAATCTCCAGCTTTCTTAGGTGTACGTATGTGTCATTTTCATTAACAAGTTGAGGGGAGAATCGGGCAGTGAGGTGCACCGACTTGGTCCAATGAAGGTATTCAGCTATTAAAAACTGGTGCCACACCATCTCTGTCTGCTGCCCAGAATCCTTAGCTTTTGTTGTAGCTGAATATATCCAGAGTTTTTCTCCCTTTTTCTCTTTAAAAGGGTTTTGTTAAGGTATATCTGTATATGAGTCAAGAGTGACCCTTAATGCTCCATGAAATCATCTAATCTAAATCAGGCCCAAAGCAGAACTATTCAGCTCCAACTGGAAATTTGATTCTGCAGTTGGTATACACTTATATTTTCTATATCATTTAGATGTATGAGATGTGTGACTATTCTATTCTATAACTTCTCCAGTGGAATTTTGGATTTGGTCCAAGGGCCTTCACAGCATTTGTATAATTTCTATTTTTTCCCCCCAAATAATCACCTTTTAACTGAATTAAAAACTCTGAGGAGTGAGATATCTTCTTCTTTAAATTTCCTTTTCTTTAATTAATACATAATTTTTGTTAGGTTTCTTTTTTGTTTTCATATCAGAGAAAGTTGATACCTTTTTTTGTTGAATGAATAAATCAAACTAATTCTGATTAGGAAAGTTCAAATAATAAGCAATTACATACCCTTTTTACGCTGTCAAAACATAAACTCAGTTTTAACCTGGTACCTCCTCATATGACTCATATTCACAAATAATTAACATATAACATACTAAGTATTTTGGGTTACACAAGAATATATGAGACATATTCCTTGACTTCCATCAGCTTTCAATCTAGTTGTCAGTTCCCAGTTGCCTGGGAAATACTTCAGTTTTAACACTGGAGATAATTTCTGTGTTACTGCCAGTACCCATTAAATGTATTTCCCTCAAGTTTTTTTTAGACTAGCGTATATAATGGCTGAAAATTATCTTACTATAGAAATGAGCTCTTAAGTAACCAATGCAAAGAAATCCCAAAATTATTAACCAAAGCATTAAAAAAAAAAAAATCAAACTTCCCTCCCTAGTGGCTCCAGGAGATGGACAAGAAGTTAGAAAATTAACATAAAAGTAGCATTCTTTACCTGTCTTCATATATTCCTTGTCAGAGCCACTTAACCTTGGCTTTTCAGGTAGCCAATGTGTTTATGCTGAAGAAGAAAGGATGGCAAAGAGGCTCTCCCAGTCCAGGCAGCCTTTGCTTTCCTCACACAAGAGTATCTGAGTGCATCTGTGGGTAGAAGTGATACTAAGGGTACACAGATTTGCATTTTCTAATTTCAAAACAAGTATGACTTTGCTTCCAATGTTAACTAGGAAAAAGCTACTGACAGGGTGAGAAGCCTGGAACTTACTGGATCAATGAGAAGGAACTTCTGGCCTCTCAGTCAGACAACAGTCTGACTGCAGAGTGGAAGTGATGCTGTGGAAGCCCACCCAAACCATGAAATCCTAACACGGCCACTCTGCTTCCATCCCTGCTGCAGAAGCCATGTGCGCAGTTGTATATGGTTCTCCACTTACGGAAAGGAATTAAGCCTCAAACATCTTAGTGAGCCTTGTGTTTGGATTTACTTAACATTCAAGAAAGAACTTTCTTTGTTGCCTCCTGTAGATTTCCATCATAACTTTATTTTAAAAATGCATGACTTTCTCTCTGCTTGTTCCCAGAAATGGTGGCATGTGCAGAGTACATTCACATCCCTTTCTTTAATTCTCAGGGGATTGCAGCAACTGAAGGAGGAAGTGAGTAGTGTGAACACCAAACCAAGCAATCGCTGGCGTCTGAGCAAGTCTTGCTGCTAGGGCTCAGTGAAGATAAATACTCATCCATCCAGCACCTTCATTTCTGTAATGCCTCACTGTCCAACTTAATAAATGCTTTTTCGCTGGTTTTCTGGCATCTCTCTGAATGAGGAATGTAAACTGAAAGGGCCTAGGAGACTAAGTTGGCAGAGCATCTACAATGAATAATACCAGAGACACCGAGATTTGCTCAGTAGTCCCACATGCGGTGCCATAGTCTCTACCAGAGGACAGATGGATTTGCTGCCTAGGATTAGGCTCTTACATAATTTCCAGATACAGAAACAAAAGAGAGAGAGACAGAGAGAGAGAGAGAGAGGGAGAGAGAGAGAACAAAACCAGGTCCAATTTTATACAAATGGATATTAAAGATAAAACAAGAGATTTAAAGAAAGGATAATAAAGACAGGTTAAAACCTAATAAGCAGAACCATCAAAATGCCTTTAATATATAAATATTGAAAAAAGAAAACATACTGTGGATTTGTTTAAAAGTACTTTGAAATTTTGGGAGAAACTTCCAGCAAAATTACACTAATATTCAGTTATGTCTGTATTTACACTATGTCATAAACTATTACTGTTATAGGCCTAAAAGAAAAAAAAAAAACCTGGAAAAGCATGGTCATCTTTTTCAAGTTGAATGTCACTAAAAAAGAAAACTTTCATCTTGGTGCTGAAGAGTTCAACTAGACTTAATTCAAATGGTAATATCTGAAGAAACCCCTGGTCATATCATTTTAAAGTTTCTTTTTTGTTTGTTTGTTTTCACATATGAGAGTTTTTCTCAAGCTATTAGTTTAAATTTTTGTTTAGGATATAGAAATCATGTACCCATGATACTAATTTGAAATTGGTCACTCACTGTCTTTTGGGTTCTGGAAGTGAAGAGCCAGAGGCAATGTTCCCATGGGAATGGTTTACCCATGGGGGCTCAATGGAGAGGGAGGTTAGGGTGGGATATGATAGCAATAAGGATATGTTACTTACTTTTCTAGGTTCTATCAAATCAGTTACATGGAGTCCTAATAACCTGAAAGGTTTTGTCATGTTCCAAGATGGCTCTTAGACATCCCTCCTTTATGTAAAGCACCGGGAGGGAAAAGACAGGAAGGGGGAGTGCACTTTTATTATCAGGATGTTCCCTACTAGTTGTTTAGACTTTCTCCTTACGACTCATGGGCCAGACTGAGGGTCACACTTACTTGGGAGAGAGGCTGAGAAACGTAGCCATTTCTCCAAATAACAATTGGTCAGTACAAAATTGATCCTCTGAGAAACAAAAAGAAGATGGATGGTGAGGGACAAAGAGCAATACACACCACAAAAAGAGAAGCCTAAAACTGTTGGTTTCAATGGAGAACACACTCATTTAAAATGCTTATCACTGTTTAAAAATAAAAATAACTTCTTAATTTTGCTGGTAGTTTAAAATAATGTATGCCTTATAATTCCTAGGAGAAAGCTATTCTCAGTTAAATTTTTCTCAGTTTTTATTTGTTTTTCACAGTAATACAGGAGTGGACAAAAGTAAGTGTGTGGTTGTGATACAAATTAAATCATACAATAATAAATAAATGATAATACAAGAATAAACTGTTTCACCTACTTATAACTATAAACCTACTGTACATATCATGGTAATATATAGCCAACCCCTGTATATAGCATGGCAATACATCATACATTACAATGAATAGTTTTCTAAATAATAAAATTTCAATTATTGCACATATTTGCCCACTCAAAATATTTACCTCTGTAGCTAATTATAATATATTCTTGTTTTATTTAAATTCTGAATTTAGCCTGTTAATGTGCTCCTTTGTTATTTGTTCTCCGTAAGAAGAGTTATGAGCACTATGTGAGGATGATGCATTAGTCTGTGAAAGTTGGGAGGGGACCTCCACATTGCAAGGGAACATGAACACCTTTGGTAAGAGTTTTGACCAAACAGAGTGTGTCCATTTTTTCTAGCATGGCTCCTAAGAGCAAGGGAAACAGGAAAGGTACAATTGGATTGGGGTTTCTAGTTATTAATTTAATCCTAAGCACAGTTAAATTACCAGTAGGATAGTATTCTGTGTAAGTAATCATTGAAGTCTACCATATGAGTTGGCCTGAAGAGACATTGATGAATCAAAGTTATGACAACAACCTCAAAAAGTTTGTGACCCAGTCTGTTTTTTCTCTCTAATAGGCACCAAAACATTGGTAGTCAGAACCAGAGATTTACATTTTAATGACATGTCTGTAAACAGTAGCAACAAGGGAAGTGTGAGAAATCTACTCGTTTAACCATTGTTTTTTGTTTTTAAGTTTTGGAACCAGCACAACTCTCTCTCGCTCTCTCTTTCATACATACATGAGAGAGAGAGAGGACATCAACTCCATCAGGAATATGATTAATGCACCTATAGAATGAATGTAAAGTTGGGACAATGTTTAGATCACACTCATGCCTACTATGTGAAAGGCACTGATTTAGGTGATTTCATGCAATTCTACTTCTTTCCTACAAATGCTCTTTGCTTTAGTATGGTGTATGTATTAGTTAATTATTACAATGTAACAAATTACTCTGAAATATAGAATCTTAAAACAATAAACAGTTGTCATCTCAAGATCCTTTGAGTGAAGAATCAGGACATGGCTTAGTTGGGTATCTCTGGCTCAGTCTGCCTTACAGGTTACGTTTAAAGTGTTGGTTGTGGCTACAGTCATGTCAAGGTTCCCCTGATGGAGAACTTGCTTTCAAGCTCACTCGTAGGGCTGTCAACTGGCCTCTGGTTCTTGCTGGCTGTTGGTTGACTCATCATCTCCTTGCCATGTGGGCCTTTCCACAGGGCAATTCACAATAGGACAGCTGGTTTTCCTGAGTGAGTGAAAGAGTAAGAGAAGTTCTCTGGATGGAAGATACTGCCTCTTTGCTATTTAATT
This sequence comes from Noctilio leporinus, assembly GCA_004026585.1. Lineage (NCBI taxonomy): Eukaryota > Metazoa > Chordata > Mammalia > Chiroptera > Noctilionidae > Noctilio > Noctilio leporinus. Next base: position 231,942 of record PVIW01000965.1, read on the forward strand.
TTAAAAGTGACATTACATCAATAATATCATTCTCTATTCATTTCAAGGGAATTAGGGGCATTTTAGAGACTGTCTAAACATCTTGTGAAGCAACTTGACCTATAGGAAAACACATCGACTCTCAGTCCCTTAGACTTAGGTGGGAACTGGGCTCTGCATTTTACTAGTTGCATAAATTTGAGCATGTCTCCAATTTCTGTGATGAATTTAAATAAATAAATGCCAATATATTCTATCATCCCTCAGTTCAGCATACATAGAATGAGCACAGTAATCCATAACTTGTAGAGCTGTGGTTAAAATGAAATAGTATTACTTACGTTTAACATACAAGGAGCATAAAGCAGATACATATTCCCCTAGCCCTGGTGAAATAGCAAGTTTTTTGTAAATTAAAAAAATAACACTATCCACAGTGACTGTCCCATGAACTTCTTGGGTTCAACATTGGTGCCTTCTTGCAGAGTAACCAACATATTTATATCTTCAGAATTCAGTATAAGTGGTGGTTATTTTGGACCACTTTCTGTCAGAAACAGAATACTATGATCCAATTGAAAGGAGATATTTTTTCTAAGTTTTTTTCTCTTTCTGGTACTTGAGTTCAGCCAAGATACAGCAATTTCTCATTATTCTCAGTTAATAGTTAGACCTCTAAATGGTTTACTTTGTACTTAGCCCTGACAACACAACTAGACTGTTTTCATAATTTTAAAATGTTACCTTTTAAAAGGAAACATGGACAATGAGAACATGTTCAGAAAGAACGATCAGACTGATGAATAGTCTCTAAAATCAGCAACAAGTCATATGGAAGGTAAGCTACCCAAAAGAGAATATTGAACTTAGAGAAGACTATTGCTGTATATGGTAACTACCTTCCAATATTGTTAAATGTTATGTTGAAAAGAGATTATACTTGCTCCTTTGTTATTTTAAAAGCTATATCTGGGACAGATGTGTTGAGAAAGATTCCAGGTCAGTATAAAGAAAATGTTCAGAGAGAATAGAGTTGACAGAGCTGGATAATTCACTTATCACCTCTAAGTCTTGGTTTCTGAGTCTGTAAATTTACAATAGTAAATATATACTATAGATCTATGTGCTATTCACTGAACATGGTGCTTCATATATGGCATTAATAATGCTAAAGATGGTTATTACCATTTTTTACACACATGTGGGAGAAACAAGTTTCAACCTTCTGCTAAAGAGCTTGTCTTCAATATTTGTGTTGGCACCTAAAGGAAGTTGATATAGATTATCTTTTGCTAAGTGAAGTCATTGCCTATGTTAGTGATCAAACCTATAAGTATCTCACTTTTATTTCCCTCACAGTCTGTTCAAAGTAAAAATTAAAAATGAGGACCTGGAGTGGGCTTGTAAAGTTCCAAGATAATAAATAAAATGATCTGTAGAGCTTATATCTTTATCTTTGCAAATAATTTTAGCTAATTAAATATCTAAGGAAAAATAAAATTTATAGTAAGGATGTAGAAGCAACACCAGCTATTGTTTTTTTCTTAATGGCCAATATTAGACAACTCTGAAGACTTAAATTCTTCATTGGTAGACTATAAAAAGGTCATCTGATTTTTTTGAATATAAAGAATTTTTCCTGTAAAATAAGAAAATAACTATAGGTGGTCCTTTTACTTTTATACTTCTGGAACTCTATAAATAGACTGAAAATTACTACATAAAGTGGAAATAATAAATTAATAGGCTTCCTTAGATTTTAATTCTTGAATTTACATGATCATAATTTAAATGAAATGAAATCTTACCATTTACATGGACCAAATGTTGTGTTCCCCTGACATTCCTGTGGTTGCACTATGCATATTTCATCCAGAATTGAGTGGAAAACAAAATATATGTTGGTTTGCAAATATATTAACTTTAGCCATCAATATGACTACAAAATTTAAAATTTAAAGCACTATAGAATACTAGTTATCTTAATACTGATTTTGATTTTATTTATATGTTACAAAAAAGCAGAGAGATGAAACTGCATTAATGGGAGAAAAATGAATAGAGATAACATGATAAACATGGAAGACAGAGATCCAACTCATTCATAATTGGAGTCCTCAATAAAGAAAATTAAAATTCAAGGAGATAACCTATAATTACAATTATAATTTGAGATAAGTTTTTAAGAAATAAAAGCATACTTAAGCCTAAATATTAAAAATGCACAATGCATGTGAAAGGATAATCCAGAATGGTCAATTCTGAAATTATGGGACTTGAAAGGTAAAAAAAGAATCCTTTATGCAGCAGTAAAAAATAAATAAAAATTACCTATAGTGGGAAGAGCATAAAATATGCCAGCTCTTTCCCCAGAGCAATATCTAATACTATCAGTTGAATAACATCTAAAATAGTTCACACAAGAAAATGTCATCCAAGGATTTCATACCCAGCCAAACTCTTAAGTACTAAAATACTATACAATTGCTTATATGCAAATATCCCCTTGAGCTTACTTGAGAAAACTACCAGAGGGTGAAGTTCAGCAAACCAAGGGAAGAAACTGCAGCAAAAGGATTATGTAAGTACCACCTGTAGTTAAATGTTGAATGACAACTAAAATGCATAGCAAAAACATTTATACAGTATAGGACTTCTTTAGTACTAGGAATTGTTCTAGATTCTTGACATCAATAAGCTATAGATACGAAGGTGATAGGTGAAAATATAAATGTGATATGCTTTCAAAATTTACAGATAGGCCTCACAATTAAAAAGTGGTGTTTAGAGAAAGTTCATCATTTACTTCATAGGCTAAAGTATATATTGATTGGTGGTAATCAAATGACTATGTTTCAAACTGAAATAGATAAAGTAATAGAAGTTGATTTAACCATATAAAAGTAAACACTAAGAAAAACAATATCAACTAAATTTGGAAGATGGAGTGAGAAGTGGTTAGAAAAAGAAATAAGATAATGTTATAGTGATTGTGATAGGGGTTTAATTGACACAATTTTTAAAATTCAGAGCTGAAAGTAAGATATAAGGTTATAAAAGTAATTCTTATAATAAGATGCTAAAATTTAAATATTTTTTTATAAGTATATAAAATAAGAAAGAAAAAAGGCTATATAATTAAAGTTTTTAAAGTACTACAGAAACAGAAAATACAACATTAAATATAATCAGAACTAAGGCCATAGATATGCTTTATATTAATAACTACAAATAGACTTTTAAAAGATAAAATGTATTTATTAAAAGAAAAATAATAATAATTAAAAATAACCAGGTTGCAAGCTGAAAAACTGAGCAAAATTTCCTGTAATATTTTCAGAATGTGGCAAAAATTGGACTTCAGGACCTACCAAACAGAAAGATTTTATGTATAATCCAGTTTCTCAGATGAGACTTCCAATGAACTGCACTCTAACAGTAAGGGAGAAATAGAAATAACCCAGCTCTCCCAGAAAATGAAGGTTGATCTAGAAAAGATTCAGCCTTGGTTGATATGGTTCAGTTGGTTGGGTGTCAACTGATCAACTGAAAAGTCACAGGTTCAGTCCCTGGTTAGGACACCTGCCTGGATTGCAGGTTTGGTCTCCCATCCAGTCATGTGTGAGAGGCAATGATTCTCTTGTAATGATGCTTCTCCCCCTCTGTTTCTCCCTCACTTCCCTTCTTTCTAAAAATTAACAAATAAATATTAAATAAATAAATAAAAGAACAGGTTCAATTCTTGGTCAGATTATGGTGATCTGCCTTCAGACTGTTTGCCTAAAACAAATGAATTATCTCTTGAAGAAGATAACAGCACACAGAACTCCAAGTTATCTCTCAATATTTCACTTAAAATGTCTATCATGTAGTCAAGAATATTACTCAGCAAATATGGTGAAAGACTGCATGCATAAAAATAAAGAGGAAAAAGTTAATAGAAACAGGAGATACAAGTATTGCAGTTATCGATGCAAATATGAATGAATTGTTCTTGGGCTTATGAGTAGGATTTAAGAGTTTACATCAAGCCTACAGCGTAACAATTCACAGCTTTGAAAAAAAGGTAAATTACAAATAAAATGTTTTTAAAAGATATCATAGAACTATGAAAGGTATGAGGACTAAATGGCCTAAATTACATAAAAAGGAAAACTTACAGAAATGAATAAAGAGCAGCAGTTTCTTCACGTGTGGGAATTTGCCAATATTTGGTGTGAGAGAAGTTTGTGGCTTGGTCCTAAGAGAGCAACAGCAAAAAGGAAAAACAAATGTAGCCTTTAGCAGTTAGGGACAGAGACACAAAACAGAAAGCTTGAAGTTCACAGACACAGTACCATTTTCACAAAAGACATTTGCTATGTCCTAAGACTATGCAAGAGGCTAAAATATAAACTAAAAACTTTTGAACATCAAAGTGAAAGCTCTGATTTGCAATCTCATAGTACATAGGAAACAAACACCTGAAAACAGAAAATGCAAGAAACAAAAGCCCAGTGGTGTATCAATACTTAGGTTCTACAGCCACTTTTTACTAGCTTTTCTGAGTATAGCAAAGGTAAGAAACTAGGCTTCCGATAAGCCACCACTGCTAGAGTAAAATCGTTGGACAAATATATTTGAGGAGTAGGTCATATATACAATCTCAAAAAATCTCCCTACGTACGAAGGAAAAGGGTATTTATACGGTAAAAACAATCTGACAGGCTTGATGTTAATGTGACCAGTTAACATCGCCAACAATGAAGAAAATGAATACTCTATGCCTGTTGAAATAACATGTTAAGAAGTACACAGCATCCCTTATATAGTATTCCTTCCCAAATAGTTATAGTCTGAATCTAATCATGAAAAAGTTAGGTGATGATCCAAATTGAGGGACTTCCTACAAAATATCTGGCATGTACTCTTTAAAAAAATCATTTTATGAAAGAGGAAGTGTGTTGATCCCAGGCAGTTAGTAGTAAGTAATGTTCTTGGCTAGGAATGTATAAGGCACTTGCATGAGTTTATATTTACTTGTAGCAAGACCTACAGACATCACCAACTCCTTCCCTGCCCCATCAGAGCCAATGTTGTAGTTGGACTGGCCCTTGTGATTTTTATTATGATTGCAGAATGTACCTCAGCAAAACCATCAGAGAAGTTTTAAAGGACCAGCTTTAATATTCATAGATCCTGGAGAGTAGGATGCCAGCCCCAGGACCATAGCCACACAGTGAGGTCACAGGTATGTATAGCAAGAAGGAAGAAGCCTGGACTTGGAGCTCTGCCTTTATTTATATGGATCCAAAGGTGAAGTGCTTCGAGTTCGGCAGGTTTATTCCTAATTGGTGAATTTAAAGTATAAGAGCAGAAAGGAGGGTGAAGGAAGGGAAAAGTGGGTCAGTTATCTAAAAAGGGAACTTCATGGGTGGTGCTAGCCTGGTTCCATATCTAGTTATTTTGCTAGTAGCCGTGCCATAGCACTGCCAATATGTTTATTCAAGATGGGTATCCTCAAAATAGACACCTTGGCGATCGAGAACTTAATGTCAGGAACATTACATCAACAAGCTTAATGTCAGGCACTTATACAACATAAAGAAAGACTGAGAAACTTCCAGATTGAAAGAAATTAAACACATACAAAAGGAAATGCATGCATGATTTTCTATGGGATATTCCTTAAATATAGGACAGCATTGAGACAACAGGTGAAATAGTTGTGTGTTAATGTTTAATTTTCTGAACTTAATAGTTGTGATGTGTTTCATGAAGGAAAATGTCCCTTTTTTTTTTTTTAAAGGAAATGTACATTGACTCATTTAGGAGTAGAAGGTCATGATGTATAACACTCAAATGTTTTAGCTGATAATAATAGATGTGTGTGTGTGTAGAAGAAGGTATGGCAAAAATATATTAACAATGGTCACTCTTAGTGAGTGTCTATGGGAGTTCATTATGCAATTCTTGATATTTTCCTGCAGGTTTTAGTATTTGTAAATAGAATTTATTTTAAAAGAGCATGAGGAAGTTCAAGAGAGCTATGTTATAAGAACAGAAGCAAGCCAGAAGTAGACTCAAACATGCCATCTGGTGCAACTATGCTTATTTTGGCAACCCAGCTCATCACCGATTGAAGACTAGTGATCTAGTAGATCTGTACTACAAGAAATCTTAGATCTTCAAGCAACAGGGATATGATGCTCAACAAACTGAATGTACATTGAGAAATAAAGAGTGCTAAAAATGAAAAGTGGGACAAAGATAAATTTTTATTTTCAATTGTGTGAAAACTTAATTGACTCACTAAAATAATGGTGGGAAATTTTTTTCTTTAAAGAATCAGATAAGTACTTTCAGTTTTGCTGACCAAATGCACTTAGTTGTAATTGCTCCACTCTCCCTTTGTAGTGCTAAAGCAGACACAGGGCGCATATAACAAACAGGTGCAGTTGTGTCCTAATAAAATAGTATTTTTTCATCCACACAATCTATTTTTTTTGTCATATTTACTTCTTTGTGGCTTCCCTAAAATACCATACTCTTTCATCCTCCATGCACTGGCCCTTTTGTTCACACACATTACCTATCCACAATATTAACCTTCCAAACCTCTGTTTAGTCTTCAGAACTCAATTTAGCTATCACCTCTTTTGGAACTCTTTTCCAAAGCTTTTGTTCCTGACACGGAATAGGTTTTCTGCTTGTATGATTCCCTAGAACTATGCCTATGGGTTTTAACTCTGACTTGATTTGCGACTTTTGGAAAGTATGCAATATCCCTAAACCTCAGTTTTCTCATCTAGAAGATATAATAATACCTACATTGCAGAGCTGTTGTAGTGAAGCCTGTGATTTACTTGACATAGAGATGAGCCCACAGAAAGCAATTAAATCACATAAAATGATGTATAATACTATTGGGATGATTAATATTCCTATGTCATACTCCTTAATGATTGATAATATTGGACAAAAGGAAATTTTATTCTGTTTTGCAATACTTTTATAAAATATGCTTGGTTAGATATTGTGAAAAGGAAAGTTATAATAATATGATTAGGTATATTTGGATATTTTGTTATTTTAATAGCAATAAAATGTACTAAATCAAGAGCACATGTCTTAGCCAATAAGATATATGAAGGTACAGGTAAGATAAGGGAGGATAAATGTTACGGCCGCAGTAATTTCTCAACAACTGAAGTTAACTAAGCTAAGAACATAGCTGGAACAAGACCAAGTAGAGAAGGGTTCAGATGAGCTCTTGCACTGCAGGCCCTGCTGCAATGGACACAGCTTTGTTCACACCAAGGGGCACAACAGCTAGCCATGGAACAGCATATTGCTGCCTAATACCACTTCAAGGATCAGATTAAAGTTTGGAAGGAATAATGGATAGAGATAGAGTTGTGTGGTGAATAAAAACAACAAAATGTGTGCTTGAAATAACTTGGATATTGCATGTGCCTATACTTTCCATTTGTACTTTAAAGACCCGCATAAATAAAAAACATACAGAGATACATGTTGCCTTATCTGTTGGTAGCTCAGGTTTAAAAATAAAATCTCTTGACCAAAAGGTGGAAGACAGGAAAACATACATGAGTTGGTTTATAGTTAAATCAAAGGTGGCAGCCTTCTGGGCCTTTCTGTCTCCAAAGAGGATTAAGCCTGCTTCACAGGCACATAGTACAGAATCAATATATTCTATATTCTGTTGAAATTATGTATATCTTAACTTTAAGCAAAATAATTAATGCACATAATTAGTAATGAAGGATTCTTTTGACAGCTATGTTGTTTTGCATTTCCCTTCCCAAAATGACTATAAGGAACAATAATTTTTTAGTTATATATTCTGTTATAGTTTATATATATGTATATTCATCATCCCATTTTCCAAAACCTAAATAGCACTCTACTTTTTTCCCCTTGACTTACCAATTCTAACATCTTTAATAACTTTTTCATTATTTTGAAAAAGTATGTAAATTTTTTTCATTCCAACTCTTACCTTCCGATGTTGTATGTCATAATTATTAGTGAATAATGTAGTTTATTTAGTATGAATATGTAAGTACTATTCACTATATAGGAGAGAAATGTATTAAAATTATATTTCTTCTCTTTAGCAATTTCTTATTTTTCTCTAAAGTTAATAAATGTCTCGCTTTTTTTCACTTTCATAATTTTCTTCTATTGTTAAATATTTCCAAACACTTCCTCAGATCTCACATTATCTTTTAATACAAAATGTTGCTGTGGAAAAATATGTTATTCTGATATTTCCCTTATATAAACATACACATTCTTTCTAAAAATCATTGAATATTCTCTTTATCACTGTTGTGATACTTCATAATGTGCATTAGTGTATTACTTTTTTATATTCACTGAGCCAAGCCACTATAAATTGCATAATCCCTTAATATATAGTATTATTTTGTAGTAGGTATTTGATTATTTTCTTCCTTATATTTTCTGTTTTTTTCTTTCTAGAATACATACTAATCAATGGTGGATCCTGCATTGAATTTTCTAAATATATTTATACTTAAGCCTGTTTCAAATCTCTTTGTTGTTTTCTGAAAGATGTACTTGACTTTATTTTCTGACTCTTGTACTAAAATTTAAAACACAATTGTTATATTTTAGATGTAATCAGTTACTTTTGGTTGCATTTTTATAAATGCATTGCATTCCTTTATTATTTAAAGGATGTTGATTTATACTTTTTTTTTTTTTAGGTTTTCTCCCTACATTAATTCTGCCCACTCCTAGGTCTTTTTTTCTTTTTTTTTTTTTCTTTGCTTTTCTCTTTCATGTTGTAGATTTTCCTTAGACGTCTGCTAATGCTCACTTTTCCACACATATTTCAGTAATAAGACACTTAAGAGACTTCTACTTCTGGCCATAATGGAATAACTGGGGCCAGATTTACCCTCCTGCCTTCATAAAGAAAATATATGATATAATGCTCCTCAGATAATAGACAACAGACAAACAAATTAGATAAATGCTATCTATGAATGTCTCAGCTCACTGTGTAGAGTATTTCCAGGGTGTCATACAAGAATCAGAACCCAGAAAGAGCTCAGTGATCTCAATGAACAATAGAGACAGAGTTTGGAACACGCTCATGACAAGGTGGCTCACAATTGCAAAGTAAAATACAGAAGAGGGAGTGAGACAGAGACAGAGAGAAAGAAAGAAAGGAGGGAGGGAGGGAAAGAAAAAGGGAGGGAGAGAAAGAGTAAGAAAATATGTGCTCCACGGAATTACAAAGGGGGTATCCTTAAGACTTTGGCTGTTTGTTGCTTTGCTAGGGTGAAGAAATTATTCATCTCATGGAAAGAACAGGCAGAAAGAGGTAGACACATTCTCAACCCATCAAAGTAAAAAAGATTTCCTGATACTCAAGTTACCAGTTAAATCCTCAGAAGATTTTTACCTCAGAAATGGGGTTAAATTAGCTATAGATTAAAGCTATCCTTTTCTGTCCAAAGCTTTAAAAACAATCTCAAAAGAAGCAATCTTATTCTAAATAATTTAACTGCATTCTCAAAGAAAGCCTAGTCAAAAATTGTCAGAAATGCAAAATTGTATTACATTTCAATACTCTGCTCTTAGTACTTGATAGGATAATATAGAAATTGAGGAAGAATATAGAAGATTTGAACAACATCATCAATCAACTTGATCTATCACAAAGAAAACACACCCCCAACAAAAGCAATTTATACATTCTTTTCAAATGTGTATGAAATATTTCAGAATAGATCATGTACTAAACAATATAAAATTATGTGGGGCACAAAAGAGGGAACATAAATGGTCAATAAACATGAAAATATGTTCAGTCTTACTAGAACTAAATATAAAAATACCAAGTGATGGTTCAGAATGTGGTAAAATGAGAACCAATATCTCTATTGATTAAAAGACAAATCGATATAAGTATATTGAAAACTAATTTGGTGGTATTTGTATACATATTCTCTAAATCACCCCAATTCTAATTTTAGGTATATACCTTAGGAGATTTTAACAAAAATTGAAGAAAATGTGTTCAAGAATGTTAAATACAGTGTGGTTGATAATAATGGCACTGTACAATAGAATATTGCAACAACTAAAATAAAGTTACAAAAGGTAAAATTAGGGAAGTAAAATTTTGTGTCACTCATTTGGTGATTGGCATTATCATTTTTGGATTTTATAGTGCCTAATTCTGTATTCTAACCTACTAGCAGAATTTATTGAGTCATGGGCCTTCAATAGACACTCTGACATAAATGGTTGTGGTTCATGCAAATAACAAAATCATGTGGCTGAAACTATTAAGAAAAATATTAAAATCACACAGTGAGGTTGAAAATAAAGTTTATTAAAATAACTCACCAGGTCTCCAGTCAGGTCTGTGGCTGGAGGCAGGTGAAAAGGAACCATACATTGATGTCTCTCTCCCTCTCTGCCTCTCTCCCTTCCCCTGTTTCTAAAAATAATTAAATAAAATCTTTTTTAAAATAAATAAATAACTCAGCCTGTCCCTAAGCAAATAAACAACCAAATAATACCAAGCAAGAGAAGGGTGGAGTGATGGTATTTAGAGTTTCTACGAAGTATTAATTAAAATGTTCAGTTTACAACAAAAAATGAGAGAAGCAAAAAGAAAAAAATGCAAGAAAATTTAACAGACTTTAAAGTAGATATTACCTGGCTGGTGGCACAGTGAATAAGGTGCCAGCCTGGAAACCCAAAGGTCACTGGTTCGATTCCCCAGCCAGGGCACAAAAACCAGGTTGCAAGCCAGGTCTCCAGCCAGGTCTGTAGCTGGAGGCAGGTGAAAGGCAACCATGCATTGATGTTCCTCTCCCTCTCTGCCTCTCTCCCTTTCCCTCACTTTAAAAATAATAAATAAAATCTTTTTTAAAAATTAAAAATAAAGTAGATATTATAATATGTTTTAAAATAAAGAAGCCATAATAAAGGAAGTAAAGCATGTTTACACTGTTGCATCAAATAGAGAATATTAATAAAAAGATAGAAATTATAAATAAGAAGCAGTTGGAAATTCTGAGGTAAAAAAATACAAAAACTGAACTTAATAATTCACTTGAAAAGCTTAACTGTAGATTTGAACTGACAGAGAGAAGACTAAAAGAACACAGAAAGGAATTTTTGATGTAATTCTAAAAACAAAACAACAACAACAGCAACAACTTTATTTACATCAGTAGGAAAAAAAAAAAAAAAACCAGAAAGGAAAAAATTAAAAATAAACAGAGGCTCCAAGAACTGTGGTACACCACTAAGCACACTGACAGATGTATACTGAGAGGACCAGGAGGAAGGAAAAGATGAAAAGAGCAGAAAAATAGTTAAAGGAATGATTGTTTAAATTTTTTCCAATTTACTAAAACAAAAACCCCACAAATTCACATATCTGGTAAGTTCAATAAACTCTAAGTAGAATGAATTCAAAGAGATGCACAAACACATCATAGTAAAAATACTGAAAGTCAAGAGCAAAGAAAAGATCTTCAAAGCAGCAAGTGAGAAATGGCACTCCCTCTAAAAGGGAACCCTAATAATATTAACAGATAACTTCTCAGCAGAAACAATGGAAAATAGAAGGCAGTAGGGTAACATATTCAAAATGCCCAATGGAAAGACTGTCAACAATTCTATATCCAGCCAAACTATCTTTCAAAAATTAAAGTTAAAGACATCACCAATGAAACAAACTGAGAATTTGTTGCCTGCCTTACCAGAAATGCTAAGAGAAGTGTTTTAGGCTGAAAGCAAGTGACTCAAATGATAATTTTAATATACACACAGAGTACTGCTAAAGGTAATTATGTAATTATAAAAATCAGAATCAAGGTATGTTTTCTCCTTTCTTAACTGATTTTAAAAAAACATCTCTATAAAATAACACACATACAATGAATGTACTGTTGGGCTTATAATATATAGAAATGTAGTATATTTGCCAATAATACCACAAAAGATATAGATAAGAACAAAGTTGTATTGCTCTTAACAAATTATTTTTGGGTTTGCAATGTTAACTGATACAATGTATAACATTAATAGATGTAACAATAATGCCTCTAGAGGGACAGAAAGAGAACATAAGTTACATAAGAGTTAATGTTTTTATATCCTACTGTAATTAAGCCAGTATAAAACTAAAGCTTATCTATATGTTAATATGTTTAGTTCTAGAGAAACTGCTAAAAAATATATATGTATATATTCACTTCTTAAGAAAATGTTCAGTTAATAAGAAGAAACGCAGTAGAGAAGAAATAAAAGAATAAAAGCACATGAGACACACAAGCAACTAAAACTAAAATGGCTGATATAAATTCAACTATATCAATAACATTCAATGAGAATGGATTAAACACTCCAATCAAGAGTCACACTGTCAGACTGGATTTTTAAAAAATCCAACTACAAACTGGCTGTAAGAGACACATTTTCAATACAAATGTTTATAGCAACATTATTCATAATTGCCAATTGTGGAAATAATCCACATTTTGATCAACTAACAAATGGATAAATAAAATGAGCTATGTTCATTTTACTTAGCATAAAAATATCAAGTACTGATTTGTGCTACAACATGGATGAAACTTAAATCCATTACGCTAAGTGAAAGAAACCCATCACAAAGACCACATGTTTTATAAATCCATTCATATAAAATATTCAGAATACAGAAATTCACAAAGATAGAAAGATTAGTGGTTGCTTAGAAAAGGAAGTGGGGTGGAGAGATAGGGGTGACATCTAAAGGAACTAGGGCTTCTTTTGGATGTAATGAAAGTGTTCTCAAGTTGACTGTCAGGATCACACTTATCTGTGATTATATGGTATGTAAATTATTAATAAAGCCATGTTTTAAAAAGTGATAGAAGGAAGTCCAGAAAAATGGATGAACTAAATTTAGACCTTCAAGAAGAGGATACCACAATTCAAAATACTAGTTTGTTCAGAACTAAGAAACCTTTCATAATCCTTTGTGAGAAAGAACATGAAATTAATGTCAGAATCCCATTGTATAAAATATACAATCCATTATGTGCATTTCTCTAGGTTGTTAAAGTTATAAAGTTTAAAAAGAAATACATCAAAAAGCACAATAATTTCTAGGCATATTTTTGTATAGAGTGAAAGTAGAAGAAAATTGGGAGAGGGGGGTTCATAGCTCACATTGAGGAGGAATTTATTTTCCCAGGCTTTGTGGTTTCAAGTCTAGGGACATCCAGGATAAGACTGCTCACTTTTCTCTACCCACTCACTCATTTTCCCAAAGGAAACAGGAGTTAGTTACCTCACTGGTGATTTGAGGAGAGAGTTGTACTTTCTCTGATCAGCCTCTCTTCCTTTCTCTCCAGATTTTGCCTGTCTCAGAAAGCATGACCAGTTGCTCTCCCTCACAGGCTAAGCTAGGTGGAGCGGGCTCTCTTTTTCTCAGACATTTCAACATAGAGTTTTAGGAAGCCATGTGACTAGACCTAAAGCTAGTGGCTTTTTCATCTGCTCTGATTTCTGTGTTTGTTTTTCACTCAGCACTGAAGCGTAATGCTTGTTTGGCCCCTTCAAGACCCGACTGTTAAAAGAAGTTACCTGATATTCAGTAGCATAAGATTGCCAGTTAGAATTTTCAGAGGGTCATAGTTTTCTCCACATTTTGGTCATTAATACCACAAGGACGTGAGACACCCTCCTGATTGATTAAAACTAACAAAGAAACAATCAAACCATCATTTCCCTCTGTGCAGGGAAATGAGGAGAGATAAGGTGATCAGGAAAAAGGGGTGCCAGGGTCTTGGACTATGCTCATTAAGCTCAGTATTGCATAAATTAGTGCTTATTATGTTATTCTTTTAATAACATAATAAGTGTAGTTTTGCTTGTCTGAAATCTAGTCTACTCAATTTTAAAGGGGAAATAAAGGATGGAACTGTTCTTGTGATAATGGAATGCTGTTACAGAAGGGGAAAACAGGAGAAGGACTTTAAGGAGAACTTTAAAGCTCAGTTTTTCTGCCTGCATGATTTTCTCTGAAAGAAATGTTTCATGAACCTAGACTATAGCAAGCCAAAGTCTACAAGTGCTTGAAAAGTGGTCTATTTCTGTGTAAACATTTATATAAGACAATTGAGCAGAAAAGAATGTCAAACTTCTATGGTGACAATGCCCTAACTTTGTGTATTAAAATTAAACCAAAAACCTCTGTATTTATTCTACTTGAAATTTCATATATTGTCACAAACCACACATAAGAAAGTTCTTTAAGCCCTGGCTGGTAGCACAGTGGACAAGGTGCCGGCCTGCGAACCCAAAGGTCGCAGGTTCGATTCCCCAGCCAGGGCACATAACCAGGTTGCAAACCAGGTCTCCAGACAGGTCTGTGTCTGGAAGCAGGTGAAAGGCAACCATACATTGATGTCTCTCTCCCTCTCTCCCTCTCTCCCTTCCCCTCTTTCTAAAAATAATGAGATAAAATCTTAAAAAAAAAAAAAAAAAAAAAAAGTTCTTTAAAACAATTCCCAATTAGTGTGTGTAAGGTTATTTTTTAGAACGAGAAAGCATGCACCAAATATTCATGCATTCTTGCTTTAAGACAAGTAGAATTATTCAATCACAAAAGCCATGGAAAGCAGTAAAACCCATGAGCTATTGCTAACATTTTGTCTGTCAGTGTTTCTCAAGGCTGCCGTTGGTGAAGGCCAGTTGTTACATATTAAATTTTTACATATTACATGTTTCATGTTAAATTGTTACATATTACATTTTAAATTTATTTTTAAACATTGTTTTGCATTTTCAATTCATCTCTTTTTAAAAATGCTAGTAAAAATTGGTTCCCAAAAATCAAATAGAAAATATGCGGGTACAAGCCCAACTACATCGTCATTTGTTTCAACAGGCTCAAAATTATTCTATAGAATTGTATAAATATTTCCAAATGCTTGCTCACATTCCATGCTTATCTCATGGACAGGTAAAACTGTGAACCAGCACTGGTCTGTGGACCATCCTTTGAGTACCTCTGATCTAAGCAACTCCACTTCTTCCCTACATTCATTTTCTCCTTGGTAGTAATACACAAATCTGCCTCCTCTTGACCTTCGTCTTTCTTCTTTTAAAGTATTTCAGCCTGTTTTGCTTTGGCAGTTTTATGTTATGCTCTGAATATTTTCTCCTCTTGTCTTAACACATTGCTTTTCACATCAGATTTCATGCAAAAAATGGTATTTCTCCCCTTTCCTTCTCCTGATGAGTGACTGAGCATCCCCGAGATCAAACCTGCTCTAATAAATAACATTTACAGAGATCTGTTTCTCTGGACTTCACCATTGCCCTCTCTCCCTTTTACTTTTAATAAATAGTGACTATCTTCTCTGTGCCAGAAACTATGGTTCGATTGATAAGACACCCAGGTCCCTGTCTTCATGGTGCTCCCTGTATACTAGGGCTGCACTGATTGAACAAATTATCCATTACTAAGAAGAGAGATAGGATGGATGTAATACAACAACAAAATTAAATTAAAAAAAAAGAAGAGAGATAAATTCCGAAAAGGAGAAATAAAAGCTACATGGACAGGGTTAACATACATAGTGAGAACTGCTAATCTACCTAATTCTAGAGGGCAAAAGTTGCAGCATTTTTAAAAAATGAATTGTTTATTATAATATGTACCATCTTTAAAATGAAACTTTATCTTTTCAAAGTGACATTTAACTTTTAAAATTGGAAATAAATGATTCTTAAAAGTTTGGTTTGATTGGAATGAAGAATAATAATCTAATTATTAGTAAAGATCTATCAGTCCAAAAGATTTGAAGTTGATGGATAAAGGAGCTGGCCTGTGAACCCAAAGGTCGCTGGTTCGATTCCCAGCCAGGGCACATAACCCACTTGCAAGCCAGGTCTCCAGCCAGATGTGTAGCTGGAGGCAGGTGGAAGGCAACCACACATTGATGTCTCTCTCCCTCTCTGCCTCTCTCCCTTCCCCTCTCTCTAAAAATAATAAATAAATAAATAAATAAATAAATAGATTTGAAGTCAGATTATGCTGATTTATGCTCATACATATTATGATTTTTTTAGAGAAAAAGTAATGTCTGTAACAGTTTTTGATTCAGTAATATGGCCTTCTCAACTTAACAAATCTATTCCTATTAAATTAAAAATATCCTTGTTGATAATTTCAATGATTAACATGTTGTATCTCTTTACTTTTTTAAAAAGTTATGTTTCAACTTAGTTTGTTGATATGAAATTTTTTATATTTCTGACATTTTAAGAAAATCATTTTCTATTGTGGCTGCTGGTGGAAATGTAAACTGGTACAGCCATTATGAAAAACAGTATGGAAGTTCCTCAAAAAATTAAGAATGGAGTTACCACGCGACTTAACAATATCACATCTGGGTATTTACCAAAAAAAGTTGAATTTTTTTTGCAAGGATGAATGCACCCCTATGTTTGCTGCAGCATTATTCATGGTGGCCAAGACATGGAGCCAACCAAAGTATCCTTTGATAGATTATTCGATAAAGAATATATGGTATATATATACAATGAACTACTACCACTCAGTCATAAGAAGAGATGAAATACTGGTATTTGTGATAACATGAATGAATCTTGAGAATGTTTATGGTAAGTGAAATAAGTCAGCCAGAAAAAACTAAGGACTATATGATTTCACTCATATGTGAAATATAAAACTAAAACTCATAGACACAGACAGTAAGTAGTATGGTGGTTACCAGAGAAAGTGGGATGAGGGGATAGTAAAGAGTGAAGAGAACCAAATATATTGTGATGGTAGATGACTTTGGGTAGTGGACACAGAATGCAATGCACAGATCATGCCTGAAACGTATATAATCCTATTAACCAGTGTTACCCCAATAAATGTAATTAATAAAACTAAAAGTAAATTAAAAAATAAAAAATAATCATCTGATAATAATAACTCTAAAACTTCATTTTATGCAGATACAGAAAACAGAGATCATTTTACCCAGCAATAATCTGGTATTATCACATTATTCTAACATATAATGTTTCATAAATGTAGCATACCTTAAATTTTTATCAAATTATTCCTGTTTATACTCTCTTTCTGAATAAGTAGTAAAATGTCAAAAACTGGTAATTGATAGGATAATAAAAAGAATATTATCTGTATAACCACTGAAAATTCATCAATAAATTAGATTAGAAATGGACAAGGTAATCTCTCTCTTGCTATTAAAAGTGATTATTCTGGAAAATTTAGTAGTTTCCTTGGTTATATTAACAAAGTAGGAAAGCATGAATAAGTAGCATAAAATGATGAAGATAAGAACTCCAACTACCTCCAGCAACATACAGCAATGATGAACTTTTGCTTCATTTTGAGGTATTTTGTCCAGTAAAACACAAATAAATGTACACTTCAAAACCTAATAACTATGTTTTATATAAAATTGCTGCCACTCAACAAAAGACAAAAACTAAATTTCTATGACCATATCAATTAAAAATAATAATATACCTATGAATTAGACTTTTGAAGTGTTTAATAATTCTAAGTTCAAATAGAGGCTACTCAATTTTTTTTTTAATTACTTATTAAAAAGCTCAAACTTTCTGTTAATTTTTATGCATACAATGTTGGATTGCCATAATTATTATTTGATGTTGGATTAGTTTAGAAGAATAATGCTAACATTCGTTGCAGAAATATAGAAAGTAGACTACAAAAAGCAGTGAATAGAAACTGACTTCACTTCCATTGATCTGTACTGTGAAAAACATTTAGGTTAACTTCCTGTCAATGAATTTAATTTGTTTTATAGTAAGTGTTCTGGAACTACAGTCCTGAGAACACAATTGATAGCCATATTGATATTTACGTCTATACTTTCAGTAGCCAAATCTTTAACAGTGTCTCGAAGTTGATAGGAATGATTGTTCTTATTTATACACTGGCAGAATTCAGAGCAATGTCAGGGAACCCTGAGTGGGGTGTTTCCTCATGTGAGGAAGTGTACTTTTCCTCATGAATTTACTGTAGTATTGCTTATCACATAGGAAGGGTCCTCAAAAAAACTAGTGAAAAGAACTTATTTGTCCTAGGCTACAGGGTCAGAGTGTGTTTTAAACTATGACATTATTGGCTTTTACACAAATGAGATGTGTTAAAATGTGGTGAAAACATATTTTAAAACTCATGTCAGCAAGGTATCCACTGTTTAAGTTAAATTTTTAAAACATAATATTTTACTATAGTACTAACTTGTATTATTTACTGTCTCTATTTCACTACATCAATTTTTAGTAGCCATGGGATAGTCTTTAATCTGTTTCTCTGGTGGCTCGTGCACTTTCCCTCCTTCATTGTCTCCATCCATCTCACCGGTCTCTTTTCTCTCAACCTATAACAGGTGCAGATCTTATTTCCATTTTTTGAACTACCCCACTGTAAGCTTACTTGCAGACCCAGTGAGATTGCCACATTCACAACTTGTGTTGATATATCAGCTGGGTCTGCAAATATAGAAGAGGACACTGCAGACCTTACTCCATATTGCAGAATGCAAGGCAGCATGTTGGTTGATCAACAGGTGAGGAGCATTGGCTGTCCTAGGAACAGTGCAGCAGAATCTACACAAACTCATAACTGAAAGGAGAAACAAACATGTGGAAGCTGAGGAGTTTGGGACCAAACCCTTCACAATGCCATGGCTAGCCAGCTTCACAGGCACATCTGGTAAGCAATTGTGGTCCGTGAACCCTGTAAATTTGTAAACGTGGCCTGTGGAGCATAAGGGCCCTTTATATCTGACATTATATTGACCAGGCTCTTGCTATCCCCTCTAGAGAGGCCCTTCACCCTGTTCTGTAAACAGAGAAGGAAGCCAGAGGCCTGCTCTCACATGTAGGCGGTCAGCAGCTCACCCTGAACTTGCTTTAGCCACAGCGCACTCAGGCGTCATGGTCAGTGGATATCTTGGAGCTTCAAAGGTGAGTCCACTGCTCAAAGGAAGACATTTCGATGACCCAGGGTTCCTGGCAGATTCTATTTCAGTTGCTGGAAGGTTCTCAAAAAAACTCAGAAGCCCTCCAGCTGCCTGGAGAGTCTGTGAAATGCATGCAGTGGGTCTCCCAGACAAAGCTTTAGAAAGCTACTAACTAGCACCACAGATCCAACACAGCCTCTGCATCTTGATTTCACCAGAACAGATGTTATCTGCAAGCAATTAACATACTTGTCATCACCAGTGAAATAGATACAGAATCCTTCAGGCTTTAAAAAAAAAAATGCAACCTAAAGAAAAGTGTTTGTGCATAAAACAAAATGTTCACATTAATATCACAATAATATTCAGGGCAGAAAGCTGCATGTGTCAATTTTGCTACAATAATTATTAGAAAACTGTTAGAGAATAAGCAATATAAACATTTGTTATAACTCCCTATTCAATTAAAGCCGTATCTATTTGTGATTATTTTGTACCTTCATATCTTGACTGATAAAACTTTCCACTTGGTATATTTTTCTCTATTTTTAAATTTTAAAAACAACTTGATTGTATAGATTTCTATGGGAATAAGGGGTCTTTAAGTTTATACAATAATGCAAGTGTAAAGTAGTAAAATACTGACCCTCAAGAGTGCTACAAGTGAAAAATTTAGTAAGATTAAATGTGAAAATACTCTAGGTAATAAAATCAAAACCAAAAGAAAACAGCAGAAATTTTAGGCTCTTAAGTTGCTCCAATAAAGCAAAACAATAAACCCTGAATAGCATAATACCTTTGTATTATATGTAACATGACATCCTGAAGTATCTATCCTCATTAAATTCATGGTCTTCATTTAGCATCTATGCCCTCACACTTTAAAAATTAGTATAAACTGAAAGACCTGGTTTCTTGCATTTTACCCACTGATCACAACCATATCTGCAGAAACTAAATGTTTTATCCTTTATACTCCTTGTAAGTTAAGAAGTTTGATAAAATTTGAAGACAATGTTTTTGCTATAATGACAGCCTAATTGGTGTGAAAATATGAACTTACATCATGCAAGCAAATACTATGACTGATATATTTATTTTGAACAGATAATTGCTATATTCGAAATGAAATAAATATTTACTGCAACTAACTAGGAGGCAGATACAGAGCAGTAAAAGAGCATTGAAGTAGTGTCTGATGTTCTAAAATGGTGATTTTCAAACTTTTTCATTTCATGGCACACATAAACTAATTACTAAAATTCTGCAGCACACCAGAAAATATACTTCTTGCCAATCTGACAAATAAATGGGTGTATTTTTTATTGATATACCAAAAATAAAAGTAGCAACTATCTACTATTTGTTTCACAATGACTTTTTTAAATTTAGGTGTATAAAGATTTCTGGTGCCAAGAATTAACCAATCAGATGCAACTTAATTATGCAATGTGACCAATAAGATGCAACTTATAAATTTATAGTTCAAGACAGGGCATTCGCATCTGGTAGCTATTGTTACAGAAGGGCACTTGAGTGGAATTAGAAAGTAACCATATACATTGAAATGAAAAGGATGAGAAGAAGCTTGAGGAACTAGAGCCAGGCTGAGTATAGATGTTCAAAGTCCATATGAAGACAAGAACTGGACCTAATGTTTTCAGAGGCCAGTGAGGGTGAAGTACATACATTGAGAGAAAAGCAAAAGTCATGAAATATTGTAGAAGAGGTAATAATATCAATGCTGTTGGTCAAACATTTATTACCTTCTTTCTTTTGCCAGACACAATGCACAAACTATCTCACTTGATCCTCACAAAAAAAATTCTATGTAAGGTAAATATCAACATTTTACAGATAAAGAAACTAATGCTTAGAGAGGTTAAAGAGATAGGAACCCAATCACCAAATAAATTACAGGATGTGTAAATAATTCAATGTTTGATTTAGTATAATAAGAAGCCATTGAAAGATTTTTATTAGCAGAAGATGGATTGTTTAACTTCCTTCTCTATTTTTTTTAAATACCCACTTTATTTTGTGACCACTAGATTCTGGGTTCCTCTGGGATAATACAAATTGTCAGTCTCATTTATTACTTTGTAGTTAGTACTTAACATATTGTGGATGCTCAATTATTAGTAATTGAATAAATGGCTGCACTTGAGGCTTGCTAATTTCTATTTATTTATATTCTGATTTGTGTTTTTGATCCAAAAGTTATATTAACTCCTATTTTTGGAGTCCCATAACTATTCCAGGTTCCCTTCATCTTTCCTAAGATTTCTGAGGAGTGCATAATTGCCAAGTGACAGTTAGGTATACTTGCTCCTTTTTGGCTTTACTACAGTGACAGTGACTAGGAAAGGGTTGACATGGGGAATATAGCCAAAGAGGTTAGAAAGGATGCTGTGAGGTGAAAGGAGTAAGACCATCAGGGTAGAGTCTAGAGCAACAGAGGAAAACAGTCTCAGTTTCCCTGAGTACCATTCATGACCATTCTACCGAAGGACCTCATTCCATAGTGCCTTGCTCATTTTGCTCTATGTCTGGGTCTTTTGTTTCCCAACATGTCATTAACATGTCAATAATTTTTAAATAACAATATTTGTTATATCTGTTTTACAAGATGTACTGGACTAAAGAGGGATCTGAGCACTGGTTGAAATAAAGCTCATAAATTACAATGCAATTCTCTAAGTAAAAATAATGAAAGGCAAAAATTTGCCTTTTTCTTATTATGTGCCTCACCATAATTTTGAAAACTTTTTTTTTCATTTGTAAAATAATAACATTGGATTTGGCAGTTGCTCAACATTAATTGGAACAGGCAAGATGTTGCTATTATAACAAATTAACCTCAAATCTCAGTGCATTATTGTATACTTACAGAGACAGGACAAAGAGGACTCTAGTCTTCACAGTTTCACTTCATATCTCGACTTTATGGAGGCTCACCCATTTTGTAGGAACACCCTCTGGAACATGTACCACCCTTGATTGTTGGGCAAGAAGAGGGACATAAAAAATATAAGGAAGCAGATGAAATTCAGTTGAACATCAGATATTTTGCAATGCTTCTCAAACATACCACTTGCAGAAGGTAGTGAGCCTGAGATGTTTAGTTGATAGTACAGGGCTCATATTACTGTTTCAAGTCTGTACTTTCAGTTTCTTTTCTGCTTTTCTTTAGAGTCAGGGAACACTGATTATTATACAGTCACTGGAAGCACCAGATGTATTTCCATAGTTCCCCTTCATGTAGAATATTAAATAAACAGATGCCATTTCTAATTAGGAACTTCCATTTCTTCCTAACTAATATAACATTGATGAAGCCACTTCCAAATTAGAGATTTTTTTCTTGTTTATCTCTCTCATAGTCTCATAGTACAGTTGCCTAAGAGGGGTGGGCTCAGTCAGAATTATGGCTTGTCCCAAGTGTACTGTTCATATGCTGATTGATTCGAAACACAACTCTAAGAATGTGAAAGCATCTTCCAGTTTCTAAATAACATGCAGTTGTGCTCTGTTTCTTAAATGATGTACTGTGTTGGCACTGTACCTATATGGTGTCATCATTATTGTAATATTGAAAGTTCAGGGCAAAAAATATTGTGTTTTCACTTATTTTGAAAAATTGGATACATCAATAAATTTACTAGGAAAAGAAGGATGACTCAAATATTTTTTAAAATATCTTTTAAACATGGTTCTAGAATTCAAATGGAACATGATTGTAAAATGCTTTTGGAGATGCTGCTAAGCCATCTGTAGTATGCTACTGAAAGAATTATTGTATCAATTTCGAGGTTAAACTGGAGACTTTCTGGATTTTCTTAGATGGCTCCATTTATTGCCATAGTTCTTTTGTCTCAGGGCTTGATGCATTTATTATTATTATTAATTATTATTATTAATTATTAATTATTAATTATTATTAATTTTTTATACCTTTCATTATTAGGTCCTTAGACCAGACATTAAACACAGTATTTCTCATTTTAAAAGAAATTTGCAAATTGATGACCATGATTTTTTAGTAACTATGAGAATAAGAATTGTGCTTTTGATTCCAGCAACACAGAAGATACCCTGAACTTTTTTTCCAATTCATCTGTAACTAGAGACCATATTCATTATAACAATTTTTAATCATGGCTTTCTCACTAAAAAAGTGGAAATTGGCATAGGTGAAAGGAGAGACTGCAATAAGAATCAAGACGTTAAAGAATTAAATTGGTGGCTAATTATACCATGTTCATATATAGGAAGACTTAATATCTTAAACAATGTTAGTTCTCTCTAAATTGATACATGTGTTCATATGATTATGACAAAATTCATAGATAGATTTTGGAAAAGAATTTGACATGCATAGCTTAAAACTTATAAAGATATTCAATGGCCCAGACAGACTATATCAGAAAAACAATAATTACACCAGGAGAATTGTTGAACTAGGCATAAAGAGTATCATGAATTATAATAGGATTAATCAATATAACAATATAAAGAGCTCAGAGGTAGATCCATTGATATGTGGAAAAGACTGTCAGTCAACATTGCAAATAACTGAGAAAAGAAGGGATTATGAGACACTTGTGTTGGACCAGCTGATTATCAGTACAGAAAAAAATTTAATTGGAACATTACCTCAGAACATAAATAAATATTAATTTCTAGTTGACTATAAAGATAACTTTTTTTAATTTTTAAGGGAAATGTAGGAAACTATCCTTGTAACAAAATGACAGAGTAGGATTTTTCTAAGCAAAGTACAAAATGTGCTAATACAAAGGAAAAAAATTGAACCATGATACATTTATGACCTTTGGTTCATAACCATTAAAAATGTAAAAAGGCATAGGATGATAAAAGACATTTACAGCACACACTGACAGAAAAGGTGTATTACCTAAAATACATAATATCTCCTAAAAATAATTTTTAAAAACCATTTACTTTTTTAATTGGCAAAAATGTCCAGAAAGTATTCCACAAGAAAGGTGATGTGAATGGCCAATAAACATAGAAAAGCTTGTTGAAGTTATTGGTAATAATAGGTAATCAGGGAAATAAAAACTAAACCAAAGTTATGCTCTTTAGAGTGGCATAGGTAAGAATTTTTGTCAAAGATGAGAAGCAATAGAAACTAACATGTTTCAAGAATAGAAAATGATACCAACCACTTTGGAGAATAGTTCGGCATTATTAAGGAAGCAATTCCACTTGTAAGTATTGTATTAGTTGGGGTTCTTCTGAAAAAACAGAATCAGTCAGGAAAAATAGACACACCTATTCATTACCCACCTACCCCCACCACCTTTTTGTTTAATGCATTAGTTTATGTGATTATGGGACTGACTAGGCAAGACTAGCATCCATAAAGCAGGCCATCAGGCAGAGTAAACTGGAAATTCTTGGAGAGGAGTTGAAGCTGTAGTCCACAAGCACTTCTATCTCAGAGGGACCTCAGTTCTGCTTTCGAGGGATTTCAAATTATTGCACTTGGCCCATAGATTATGGAGGATAGTCATCATTACTTAAAGTCAGATGATGGCAAATTTTAATTGCATCTACAAAATACTTTCACAACAACACCTAGGTTAGTGTCTGAATTATTGGGGACTTTATCCAAATTAACACATAAAACTGACCATCGTAGGTATATAGCCCAGAGGAACTCTTCAGTGTACCCTAAGAGACTGTATAAGAATGTTTGTGGTAATATTATTATAATATCAAAAAGTCAAAATCAACCCAAGTGCCCATCAAAGTAATAATGGGAAAATAAATCATGAACTATTCACATAACAGAATGTTATGTAATAATAAAAATGGACTACAGCCACACATAATAACATGGATGAAGCTTAAATACAATGTAAATGAAAATCAACTTCTGCAAGATTACATTTACTGGATTATTTTTATAAAAGTCCAAAATAAGAGCTTTATTAGTATATACATGTGAGAAGACAACTAATTACAAAAATAGGGAATAATAAGGTCAGACTCCTAGTTAGTTACATTGGTTTGCATGAAAGTGAGAAACTTGTATAGTGGAGGCATATATATATATATATATATATATATATATATATAGGTACATTTAATGGTACTGGAATTTTCTAGGTTTTTTGTGGTGGTGTGTTTACAAGTGCTTGTTTTATAAAATGCTTCAAAACTTGTACATGTTACCTATATTCATCTGCATCCAATTTTACATAATAAAAAGGTAAAGTTAGGGAAGCTAAATCTTATGACATTCATTTGGTGATTGGCATTATCATTTTTGGATATTGTAGTGCAAAATTCTGTGCTAAAGCCTACTAGCAGAATTTATGAGCCATGGGTCTTCAATAGACATCCTGACATAAATTACTGGAGTTCATGAAAATAACAAATATTTCCATAACTTCTTTCTCTAGTTCCTTTTGCTTTTCTTACCATCTGTTCCTATTAGCTCTCACATCTAATTCTCAACTAAGGTCTGATTTGTGAGATGGACTTTATCTAGAATTACTGTCAGAAGTAGCCTGGTTGTAGCATGCATCTGACTATACATGGTTATTGTGATATTATTGACTGAGTTCCCTATGTTATACTAGACTTACCAAAGTCTAGTCTAGTCAAAGATAGATGATCATTCCACAAGTTATATAAATGTCTAATCGCTATGCCGTACTATGTTTTAATCAATTGTTAAACAACTTAATCCTTCTCTTATATTATTTCTTCCAGTGTTTTTAAAAATGTATGTTAACAACCACTGTGTCCACAGAAAAATAATGTAAAAATGCTACTTTGAAGATTGTGTAGGGGAAGTAGTCATTCACACTCTTGCTCCATTACTGCTGAGGGTCTCAGGTTTTTAATGAATATTTGGTTATGGCCCATCTTTGACTCTAGTGTCAACATTGTGCTAGACATTTATGCTGTCAGTGTTCTCAGTCAGCTTCATTTTTGCTTTTTATTTCCATCTTGGTACTGAAAATACAAAGGGGCCTAACTTGCTATAGTTCTCAAGATGAGGAAACAATACATACACAGAAAGGATTAGAAATTTAAAATTAAGTATAATTAGTTTTTTACTCTATGAGCTTTATTGTGTTTCTCATCTTTGTTAGTTTGCTATTCAATGTTTTCAGTGACAAAAAATGCCCATTTTCTCCAATATATACTGCGTAATTATTTAAAATTGCCATTCTTATATGCTAAATAAATACAATACAATATTAACAACATAAAACAATATCAACAAAGACTCTCCTCCCCACTGACTCTTTTTCAATGGGTCTGTTGCTCTCAGTGCTCTTCAGTGCCCTCTGCCCTCCTCCTACCCCCACATCCTGGCTTCTTCTGGGTGTTGCACACTGGTGGTGTCCCTGAACAGCTTCATGAAAAGAAGCACAGGCTTCCCACAGTCCTCCCAGCGCTAGAGGGCCCAAGGCACTGAACATCTGGGCCGCAAGACTGAGGATGTCTTGACTAGTTCTGTAACAATTCAGGCCTTCAGCTTAGATATATACTGTATAACCTCCCAACTCTACGACTTCATGGGAAAAGGGTGCTTAGGTCAGGAAGAAAAGTGTTAAGAGTTACATTTAACATGCTGAATTAAGCCAAAACTCACCAGAGGAAAGACAGATAATAGAAATAAAGATTTTCTAAATTTTGTTATATATGCCTACCTTTTATTTATGTCTCTTTTATAATTGCATTGGGTAGAAAAGATTTTATACATATGGAAAAGATGTATATGTAAAAGGTTTTATTTACTTGTAGAGAGAGGGGAAGGAAGGGAGAAACATCAATATACAGAGAAACATTGATTAGTTGCCTCTTAGTAACCCCTAACTAGAAACCTGGCCCACAAACCAAGCATGTCCCCTGACTGGGAATTGAACCTGCAACCTTTCAGTTCTCAGGCTTGTGTTCACTCCACTGAGGCACACCAGACACAGCAGGTAGAATAGTATTAATTGAGGTTAATAATAACAGATGTTTTATAATGTGTTTCAACATTAAGCATGATGACACTATATTTAGACAAAGGACTGTGAAAGAGCAGGAGGGATCCCTAAAGAGTGGAAAAAAGAGTAGAAAAAAGCTGAGGCTAGCTGCATGAGTATGTAGGTGCACTTTGCCTCAGTGTTTTAAAAGACTGATGCTGCTTCTACTGTTGAAAAGGAAATAGCTCCTGGCTCAAGATGGACAACTGAATCCCTTTCTTTCACAGTCTTAATAAAATTTCTGGGAAGAATATATTTAAATTGTTTTATATACTTACTTTCATCTAGGTAACATGTAAACTAAATTTAAAAACTAAATAGCAGCCCTGGCTGGTGGCACAGTGGATAAGGCGCTGGCCTGCAAACCCAAAGGTCGCTGGTTTGATTCCCCAGCCAGGGCACATAACCAGGTTGCAAGCCAGGTCTCCAGCCAGGTCTGTAGGTAGAGGCAGGTGAAACGCAACCATACATGGATGTTTCTCTCCCTCTCTCCCTTCCCCTCTCTCTAAAAATGAACAAATAAAATATTAAAAAAAAAAAAATAACCTAAATAGCACAGAGGAGTTATAGTGAAAGGTCAGTTTCCTTTTTACTCCATGCTCTTTTTTCTCACTTTTGGTCCCAGGGTGCATCACTCTCATTAGGTCTTGTGAGTATTTACAGAATATTCTGTCTACACAAACTATTGTCACACAAATGATAACCTATATGTAGATGGTTCTGAACTTTGAATTTTTCACTTAATAATATATCTTAAAGATTATTTTCTATCCATATAATGATCTGCTACACTTTAAAAATGACTACCCATTCAATTTCCAGCCAGGGCACATAACCAGATTACAAGACAGGTCTCCAGCCAGGTCCATAGCTGGAGGCAGGTGAAAGGCAACCATACATTGAAGTATCTCTCCCTCTCTGCCTCTCTCCCTCCCCCTCTCTCTAAAACTAAGTAAATTATATATTTTAAATAAATAAATAAAAATGACTACCCAATTTTACGGATGAGCCATAATTTAACTTATTTCCATTGTATATCCTTTATTTTTATTCTCTAGTTGCATTTACTTAGAAGTACCAGTGCTTGTGTTAGTGAGTACTTTTGCACTGCTACCAATTTTAGAAGTATACTGTCATAAAACTTCTTGTAGTGATTGAAATGTTCTATATCTGTGCTGCAAAATATGGTAGCCACCACTACATGTGGCTGTTAAACACCTGAAATGTGGCTAGTGAGACTGGGAACTGAATATCTAATATTATTCATTTTTAACTAAATTAAACACAAATTTAGATGATCACATGTTGCTAGTATACTATGTTGGACAGTACTTTTTAAAAATTTTTTTTAAAGATTTATTATTTTAGAGAGATGGGAAAGGAGACAGGCAGAGAGGGAGAGAAACATCAGTGTATGATTGCCTTTCACCTGCCTCTAGCTACACACCTGACTGGAGACCTGGCTTGCAACCTGGTTATGTGCCCTGGCTGGGAATCAAACCAGTGACCTTTGGGTTCACAGGCTGGCACCTTATCCACTGTGCCACCAGCCAGGGCCTGTTCTTTATTCTAATTCATTTATTGATGTTTTTAAACTACCTTATGTTTTCTTCTCTCACATCATCTAGATCAATGGTTTTGTTACTTTTCTATTTTATTTAACTAAATTTTGATTTATTTATGTCATGCTTTATTATTTATTATTGTAAGAAATACTTTACTACTTTTTCTACTATATTTCATCTATTCTGAAATATTATATATCATTAATTGTAGATTTTATGTAACTCAGCTTTGATATCATCTGTGACGAGAAGTGGTAGGGTATTTTTATTTTTCTAGTTGTTAATTCACTGAAATTTGCCTTGTGGGAATATATAATTTTTTCCCAGTTTTCTTCTGAAAACTGACAGGCTAGAAGGTATAAATGTAATCCAACACAAACCTAACTTGAAAATATTTGCTAAAGTTAAGAATAGAGATGATTAATTATTTAGAGGTAAGAAAAAATGTTGAAAACATATTGGAGAGGACCTGGTATTTCTGAAGTTTAGTCAGGTTAGGGCAACAGTAGAGAAATAAATGTAAATGTGATAAGACAATATTAAAGGGAAGGAGAAAGAAGAGTAGCAACTGGGTGTTGTAGTAGTTGGAATGTTCTCTTGGGTCATTTATAGACAGCATGCCTGGGAATATAATAAAGACCAATTTTATAACTGACTTAATTTACTGGTTCTACGTTGGTGCAAAACAATACCGTATACACAGACTCACACAAAAAGATAAATGAATGTACTGGTTCTACATGGGTGCAAAATAATACCGTACACACAGACACACACACAAAGACAAGAATCAGAACAGTCCTGTTGTGTCTGTAATTTAAGCTGAAAGAAGTGTATGCTCCTCATTTTTCAGATGAATCAACCAAGCCTTTGAAGAGTACCTGACACATAGTGATTACTTCTGAATATTATTTTGATGAATGGGTAGATGGTTAAGCTAAGTCAGAAGGCTGGTGACAGGTGGAGAATTGGGGGTAAATGATCTTGGTTTCTTGCCTCTGATGCTGTAGTCTTCCTTACACATCATATTCACTGGCTTTGTTTGTTTTTTCTTTACTATTTATCAAAATGTGACAGACTTAAACTTACTCATTGGATAGGCAGTATTTCAGTTTCTGCTTTTCATCTTAAAAATGAGAAAAATAAACAAGCAAAGAAAGCACTAGTAAGTATGGACAACAAGTGTTTAGGAAGCAAGTGCTAAAGAGAACTATATAGCCTGGGAACATCCAGACTACAAATAATTTCATATGGATTATCAATACCATATTCCAGCAACACACACACACACACACACACACACACACACACACACACACAAGAAAGGTTGAAGATCACTCAAAGTAATTGCATATAGTATGAGCATAATATATCTGTTATATTTGCAATACCAACTCCAGTTGTTTGGTGGTCACTTTCTGAAACAGAAACATTTGCTCTTGAGAAAAATTCAGAGGTCATGCATGAGATCAGCAAGGAAGTATACCTGACTGATTAGCAATATCTGTTATGGCCATGGAGGAATAGGCAGCATTATGAATACCATAGTCTTGCAACTCTGACTTATTATACCTTGCATAATTGCATTTACATCATGTAGTAAATCACCTTGGATGGCAGATGAATGAGTCATAACAGAAAATTTGTATGTATTTCTTGAATTAACTTTTGTTAAATATAAACACTTTACTTGTAAGAGGGACTGAATAGATATCTGATGAGTAACATATGTAGTGACCATACATTTTGTAGGTATGGTGATAGGAAGATATATTAGAAAATATGAACATATAACCCCAGAATTAAAATTGCATAGCTCTACTGCCTGGAAGTGAAGAGGAAGAGAAAGATTTCATAACCAGGAAAAGATGATGGGCACTGCCTCCCATAACAGTGGTCAGATGAAAAACCCATTTAATTGCAATATTTGAGAGAAGTTCAGTTAAGTCTACAGTATGAAAAGTTTGGGGCTGAAGTCAATTAAAAAGTACAAGAGAACTAGGTTAAACTTGTGGTTAACGTGGTTCCACCATTCAATGACATGTGGGACACATTCTTGGATGGAAGAAACCATCATCCAAGTTTAGAATTATTTGGAACCTGTGGCTTTTGAGAGCTGAACCTAACCTGAACTTTTGGGTGCTGTGTGTATATATTTTTTTGTTTTGTTTCTGGGCAAGAGAGCACATCGTGTGCATGTGTATGGGTGCATGTGTTCATTCTAAGGTTTATACAAACTATTGTAAAGCCTTAGGAAACATGTCTTGAAATATACTTTGATGAGTTAACTGTGAATAAGTTAATATTAAGAGGATTAAAGTTTCGTGAAAATATATTAAGATTTAAAAATTGAAGGAGAAAATACTTAGAAAAACATAGCTCAGGTTTTACCCAAACCAGAACATTTGTAAAAATAGCTTTAAAATATTAGATGATCTCAACTTGTGGTCCAGCTTAAAACCTTAAGTTACACTGTTTCCCACTACCCAGATTCCCTAAGATCCCCAAGCAATAGAAGATAAAACTATCACTCCTCAGGGATGAGAATTTCAGATCTCCGATTTTGGTCGCCTGCTCATTCATCAAACCATGCTGGAACCTGTCCTTGTTTGGATAATATATAGGGCCACCATGCAAGTTCTAAGAGCCACCTGGGAGAAATGATTAAAATCATGTGGCTAAGCTCTTAAAAACATATAGAAAAATTGATATGCCTGTCCTTGTGGGAGGAAAAGAAATCCACAAGAATAATGACCTTAATGGAGCTTTGGGTGTTGCTTGCCTTCCAGTGTGTATTCTGTAGTGCAGCCAAATCTTCTAATCTGTAGGTATTGTAGTATTTATTGGCCAGCAGGAGAGTGAAATAAATGTATGGGATATGAGACTTGTTTGAATGTGGTTTTATGAGAATACAATTCTTTTAAATAATGAGTCTTTTACTATTTAATTGTATCAGTTGTGCTACTTTAGGTTTAAAGAGATCATAAAATTTTTAAATTGTATTTTATTGATTATGCTATTACCATTGTTCTGATTTTTCCCCTTTTGCAATATCCCACAACCACCACCCAGCATCCCCTAGTCCTTCAGGCAATGCCCTCACCTTTGTTCATGTTGATGATGGGTCATGCGTATAAGTTCTTTGGCCACTCCATTTCTTATACTGTTCTCTACATCCTCATGGCTATTCTCACAGTCTGATAATCCCTTGACACTAACATTAGTGAGGTTTGGAACTTCCACAGTGAGCCAGATGCCTTGGCAGAACAGCCCTCACATTAGTTGTTCCCAAGCACCTCTGAGTGGATCTACATAAGCCTGCAATGAGATGTTCGCCCGTCTGCAGTAAAATGAGAACATAATGTGGTGGAAAATGTGTTTTCCACCAACCAATTTTTAATCTAAAGAATGTTCTTTATTTTGAGGATATGTATATATATATATATGTGTATATATATATATATATATATATAATTTCAAATTCATTTTATTACATTTATTTTATTTTTTTAAATGTGAAACCCTAAATTCTTCTCTTGGCCCTTCCTAGCTGATCACTACCCAGTTGGTTTCCTGGCTTCATTGAGGTAGGATCTCTCACTTTCTACTGACCTCCTGGAGCAGAACCTTCATATCATACCAATGTCTCACCTGTCAAGTATTTGAGGGAGGGTGCCCAGTGTCCATCAGATCTTTGGCACTGCTAGACCAAACTTAAAGAGTAATGTATAAGCTTCACATCACTGTGTCAGTGGGCTGCTCCTACTTGCTCTTGCAGATAGTTTTCTGCTAGCTCTTCTTTGGGACCCCCTCATAGACCCCCTGGGTGCCAAATTGGGGAAATTGTTCTTTTTCATTTGTGTTTCTCTCTGATATACCCCAAGGCCACATTATTTTGAGCCTCAGTGCCTTTTATTTGGATTCCAATACCAGCCACTGTGGTAGACTCACATTTTTACTCTTCTTCTGTGACTGAAATAAATGACTAGGTCAAGTTCATTATGCCTGGCTTCCTCTCTCTTTCAGGGGGAATATTTTCCAGAAAACTTATTTCAGGCCTTGTGTTAAAAGGCTTTGAGGAAGCCACTTCACCTATTCTCTCACCAGTTTGCCTGAACTACAGCAATGGATGGACTACAGATTTTTTTCCAGAGGGTACTAATATATTTCCATCAGGCCTGTTCTATCAGTTTGACAAATACACCAGAAGCCCAGCAGTTCGTAGAAATTCACATGTAACTAACTCAAGCTGGATCATTACTATAATCATTTAGGAAGCTTTAGGTATGAAAATAGTACCCAAACATCTAAGCTCTAGGCCTTTTCAATTATCCTTGGGCAAATAGCTTAATCTCTCTAGACCTCAGTTTCTTTATATATATAAAATGGGAATAATAATAGTATTTATCTCATATGTAAATTAATGGGTTAGTATAAGAATAGTTAATAGTGCTATATAAAATAAATTCTATATATGTCAGATAATATGATTGTAATTATTGATTCTATCACT
This sequence comes from Noctilio leporinus, assembly GCA_004026585.1. Lineage (NCBI taxonomy): Eukaryota > Metazoa > Chordata > Mammalia > Chiroptera > Noctilionidae > Noctilio > Noctilio leporinus. Next base: position 265,048 of record PVIW01000965.1, read on the forward strand.
TCTTCCTAAGATAGAAGCATCTAGATATGTTTTTGATTGTCTTACTATTATCTTGGGCTAGTGCATACTGATCTATTTCTTTTAAAAACATAATGATTTTAAAAAATAAACTGTTATATTTAATTATGTTGTATTACTAACTTAGTTTATAGTTTGAGAAGTTTCTAGACTATAACAAATAGGAGAAATATTGAAATACAGAGTATATATAACCCAATCAATTAATTATACTAATCTCTTACCTTACCAAATACATAAAATTGGTAAATGGATTTTATCAGATGATGAGATATAAAGCTAATAGGATGGAAAATTTCCTTTATATTACAGATTATCCCAGCAAGTGGCAGGGAAGTTCAAGTGACCACTCACATTGTAGCTTTAGTTCAAGTCACGGCTCAGCCTTAAAAAGGCACAGTTGACAATTCCAGATGTTCATTAGTCACGGCACCATGGAAACAGAACCCACTGATCAGTTAGTAAGTTTTGGGCAGATCATGAAATTATCTTCCTACTGTAAAGATAAACAAAGCATAAGTGATATTAGTTCAGAGCTGAAGATAGAATAAGAATATTAATTTCAAGATCAAACAAGAGTCAAGCAAGAAACAATTTTTTTTTTTTTAAATACAAACTCCGAGGACAGAAACAAAGATAGGTGGTAGAAAAGAGCCTTATTTTTGTGGTAGTATTGCCGTCTTTGATTCTTGCATGGGGCAGGCCCATGCTGGCTGAAGTTTTGTCTAGCATTTTACAGCAGCGTATTGGTCTAGCCAGAGGCTTGGAACCTTGTGGATTTGTGGCTCTTCAGAAGTGCTTCTGTATTGGAATGTGTTTGTGTTTGCCTTTATTTGTTTTTAATAATAAAAAAAAAAAAAACTAGAAGAAAAAGTTTCTGCCTTGGTAGATTTTCTTTGGAATCCCAGAAAGGGCTCTTGAGGGCTCTGTGGCTCTTTTGTGATGATAAACCAAAGCTTTGAGCTTGTCCCAGTTGGAATTCCAGACGCTAAAGAAGCCAACTTTAATTATTATTATTGTTGTCTACAGAACTGAGCCCCTTTCAGATTATTTAGGTTTATACTAATAGTCTTCTAAACATATTAGGTTTTTTTTTTTTTTTTTCCAACTGAGTTAGGACTACAAAACAAACCAGAGGAAACTTCACAATAGGGTTTCAGAGGTGCCAAGTTTCTAAGTCCCCAAAGCCAGTATCTGTGGTGTGATGAATTTTATTGGGTAGGAAACATTAATAAAAATAGGGCCTCAGTGAAGAAAAAGTTTCACGAGCTTATAGGGGAAATTATTACCTGAGAGAAGATGGCAGCAGAGATAAACATAGTTTCATAGATAAGTATAGAAATTCATTACAATGTCAGACTATTCAAACTGAAACATTAATAGATATACAGCTAATCATCAATTCAGAGTTATATAAGGGAACTTAAAGATTTTCAAATCCAATCCTTGTCTTCTGCAAGAACTGGCTGTACAATGTCTCAAATAGATGACTCAGTCTACTTAAATAGCTTGGCAGAAAATTCACTACAAGATAACCTTTTCTGGTGAGGAAAAGTGACAAATTTCAGCCTCATATTGGGACATATGTTATTGCATTTTATTTTATTTTTAAAGAGAACAGGTAAGGGACACAGAAAGAAAGGGAGAGAAATATCAATGTGTGGTTGCTTCTTGCATGCACCCAACTGAGGACCCGGCCTGCAACCCAGGCATTTGCTGTGACTGGGAATCAAACTGGCACCCTTTGGTTTGCAGGCTGGGATTCAATCCACTGAGCCACACCAGCCAGGGCTGTGCATTTTAACTTTAACCCATTATCATGGTTCTGTATTCTAAAGTTACTCTTTCTTTCATGTAAAATCTGTCATTTATTGAAGATACTTATTATTCAACCCATTCCCTAAATTCTGTTTTTGTTCAAAGTTCTTAGCTCCTGCAACCATCCCTCCCTTTTAAGTTAAATTAAGTCAAATTAACACTTACTGAATATTGACTACAAATCATACTCTGTGGTAGGATTTTACCACAAAGGTCAATAGTTTCTAGTCTTAAGAAGATAATAATTGGGGCAGGATGACATGAACGACATATAATCTTATTATGCAATATGTTTTCACAAATGTTAAAGAGAAACATGTACAGACTGGATAGTGGCCAGGGAGTGATTAGATCTGCTGAGGGAAGCTGGGAAACTCTTATCTAAGCAATGGTACTTTCCAACTGAAAAATTAAGAATAGGCATTCCAGGTGAATTAAAATACTATGTAAGGCATAGCTGTATAAAAAGCAAATTGTGTAAAAAGAAAGTGTCACATATATTATAAAACTTTTTATATAAAATTAATGAACCAAGAAATTTTCTCAATAGAAAACTGGCTAGGAACTCTCTTCCAATCTTCTAACCTATCTTGAATTTCCATCTCCTCTTACAAATGTTTATTCATTTTTATTTCCAGTTTAAGAGTACTTCTACTGCATAGGGAAAGCAGAATGACATAAAAATTGAGAACTTTAGTTTTCTCAGTTTTCTTAAGCACCACTTTCCTGTCAATAGGTCTATTTCTCTCTTCCTAATTCCCACACTCCAATAGCTTTAAAGTGCTTTCATTTATTTTATTCTTAGCTCACCACAGGTTTTATCTGTATAAACACTAGTCTTTTCCTACACTCACACTTGTCATTTTTGTTATTGCCTTCCTGTGTTTCTTGTTTATCCAAATAAAAATTTCTTGAGATGTTAAACAGCATCTTTTAAGTTAATTATATTAATTTCACTATTATTGATTATTGTTTCAAGAGGTTTTGGTATATTATTTTATTCAATCTTTATCATAGCCCCATAAAATGGTTATCACTATTATTCACAAGTTATGGATGAAGAAACCCAAGAGGACTGACAACTTAACCACAAAATTTGACTTTTCTGCTGGCTTTCTTATTCACTGTATTGTGTTAATAATACTATAACTTTAAAATTTTTCCCATTTTTACCACCATGACCCATTGGTAATTGTAAGTGAGAAAACTCCACTTATACTTAAATTTGTCTTTTTATTCCTACTCTGGGCTCTACAACCATGCAAACAAACCCCAGTTGTGGTTTTGGACAAGTACTCATTAAATGCCCCCTGAATGACCCTGTCTGCAGATGCTCTCCTGAGGTTCATAGATGTGTTCAATAAATAATAAATTTCTTAGAAACTGACACTTGTTTTTGCATGATTACTGCCATTAAATAACATACTTCTTGGAATTTGTGGTTCCTGTTTTATAAACAATTGCTTATATTAAAAAGTTTTATAGTCCAATCAAGAATGATAAAGTCAGTAGCAAAATTTAAACTTAAAATTATAAAACTATATTACAAAAATATACATGAAGCATCCTTGGTAACCATGGAAATCCAGTATTTTATGTGACTTTTGCTGATATCCCAACTTTAAAGACCCCTAGGCCTCCATCCAACCCAGGAATGCCCGTTGGATAGCCACAGATCTTACCATCTCTTTAGCCTTTAATGTCATGGCTATTACTTTAGAGCTAAAAATAACCAGTGCTCGGGATCATTGTAAAAACTTGTTGGCAGATAACTAAAAACACAAATGGGAAATTCTGTTACATTAACTTTTATAAGATGTGAGACATGTGTTTTTATCAAAGTAAGGGATACACTTAGGAGACTTCTGTGGGTTACAAGGATGGTAACTTATTGGAAGGCACCAGGGGAAATTGAGCTGGAAGAAGAACAAACAGAAGCAGGGTTGGAGGCTTTGTTCAAGGAAAGTACACTTGTTATTAGTCTCTGCATGGTATAAATCTTTTCGAAGAGAAATAAGCTCACAAAAACAGGAGAATGTCCCTTGTGCCTGAGAACATGAGAAGGAAAACTGGAGCACAAACATTCTATCAAATGAGCAGTACTCGAAGCAAGCCATATCCTCATTAAAGACACAACAGGCACCAGAAAGGTGATAAGCATTCTGAAGGAAAATGTAAGATGTATTAAAACACATCCATAACTTTAAAATTAGCTCCTATACAACTGTTTTTCTTGTGTACAAGACACCACCGAGAAATGTTTTCAACCTTGTTCATAATTCCATGATTTCTTTTCATGTGAAAATGCCTGAGCAGCAGTTCTTGTAGAGACTGAAATAATGTCCTTGCCACCCTCAGAAGAGGAGAAAGGAATAACTCCCATGGAGAAAGAGGAGGGGGAGAAGAAGGTGTGAAGAGTGTTGAAGTAAAGGAATGCTGTTTTGGCATCTCATCCATGTCAATGACAGCAGGTGCCTTAGAGAAAAGGACAACCAAATAAAGAGCAAGGAAACCAGGAGAGCAGACACAAAGAGGGAAACAAATCCAGCTGCCCCGTGCCTCATTAATCTTGTCACGAATACTTGCTGCTGAGAAACGCTAATCTTCTCACTACCCAAAGTAACCTTCCCAGCAAGAATGTTTTCAAAGTCTGGTATATCTAATGACTGAACCATTTAATAAATTACTTACTTACATTACTATAAAAGCCAGTCCAGCAGCTGTAACCTATATGTAAAGCACTAAATCCTTATACCTGACTTTCTAAAGGTTTCTCTAAATCATATTTAGTGACAGGGTGAGGTACACGGGAATCAGGATTTAGTGGCAGGGCATACTTCATGCTGTTTCGGGTAGGTCAGGAGGTCTGACTTGGATTTCTTCCCAGTAACCTGATCTAGGTGAATCAGCAGGTTATAAATGAAAGTCACTTTCTAAGATCTCCTGATTTTCTTTAGCTCTCAGGAACATTGTAGAAACATGGTGAGAAACAGAAAAAGACCAACAGATAATAAGTACCATCGACCAATATTATATTGCAATTTCTCCTTCCTAAGACAATGTGAATGAGGTGCCATTTTGCATAAGCTAAGTATTTGAGTAGATTCCTGAGTTTTTTATTTCTATTTTTAGCCAGAAAAAAACAAATATCCAAATGACTGAAAACTCTTTAAGTGTTCACATTGCCTTTTTGAGGTCACAAGGTATAACATTAGATTATGAGTTCCTCAAAGGCAGATTCTAAGACTTTTATATATTGTTATCACTCATAGCATGAATATGTCTTTCTAACATGTTTAAATCACGGGAAAGAAAAAGAAATAAAGGGGGAGACAAGAGGAGCTATGTGCATTAAATTTGTCATTTTCAAAGTACTGACATCCGTTGCCTCATTTCATCTTCACAGCAACTTTGTTGAATTCAGAAACTTCAGCTCATGGCCATAATAACTAGAATAAAATTACCGATTGATTCTAGCATTGTCTGATTTGAAAGGTTGAGTTACTTGCTATGAAGTGTAAATAATCCTTCCAGTGCCTCTGAAACCATGCCTCATGGACTGTTGTCTTCTTGTCCTATACATAGCATGGCTCTACACCAATCTACGGAGTATTTCTAAAAGATACTTGGCCCTTCACTATTGTTTTCCACTAAAAGACTTGTAAATTGGTGTAACATGGTAAACCTATTAATTTAGCATTTACAAAATTTCAAAGAAGCCCAAGGGTTTCCCAAGCATTACTAGTAACATGTTTCCTTTATTGTGAAAGGGACAATAGTTCTTGTTGTTATTGAATCCCATGGACACATTGGGACTATTTAACCACATTGTGAGCAAATGTGGGAAAATCATATGAAATATGAAGAAACTGTCTTAATTGTCTCATCATATAAAAATAGCAATAATAATAATAATAATAATGACTCATAGGTATGCAATAAAGGTTGACAAGCTCTAATAGGTTAAGCACATAAAGCAGCTTATAGCAGAGAATAAGTGTTAAATCAATGTCAGCTTTTATCATTACTGTTTTTAGAATTACAATTTAGGTTATTAACTTTCTATTCCATGAGATAGTTCACTAACTCCAGAACCCTAAAGCAAAATACTTTCTTCTACTCAGTTCCCTTCCAATGGCAATTTCATTGCTTCTATCTTGTATTCCAGGATAGTGACTGGGCCTTTAATAAAGGAAGTATGAGAATGGACTATAGATTATAAGAAACTACTTGCATAGGCATATTTAGTCCTCAGTAACATAAATTTATAAATAGCTCAAGATTTTTGCTCCCACAGGTATTAAACAATAATTGAAATTCAGTTTCTATATATTCACCTCCCAATCACCTCCACCCCCTCCCCAAATAACTAAACACAAGAGACCATGACTATAGCTAAGTAATAAAGCTCTGCCTTTATTGCTTGTGTTTTTCTGAAGGCCTTAATGCATGCTAGGAATGTACATCCCTGATCTTGCTTAGTCCACTACTTTGAAATGTCTGATTTTATTTTTATAATTGGTGTGTACTGCTGTGAAGGCAGGCAGGTAAAAATTAGGCTGTGTGGTATCCAACAGCTGGAAATTGAAACCCCCTGTTTCTCAGAGCCCAGGTGCGGTGTAGACAGCCCGGCCTCCACATTTCCTCACTGTGCCCTAAAAATGACCTTAACCCTGACATAGAAAGAGCAGCAATGTAACTCTGGAAGGCTGTGTTGGCTGGCTGTGTGAGACAGAGCAGTTTTCTAAGCACTGGGTCTGTATCGCATTGCTCTCCCCTGTGTGGTAACTCTTCTAGTCTCTGCAAGTTGACCTGGACTCTCTGAAGCCATAGAGGGGTCAAAGTTAACTCCCAGTGCCCATCAAACTCATTTTATGAGTTTTGTCCACAGAGCAGCGGGAAAATGTCTCAAATCAATGCTCTTCTTTCTCTTCAGTTTTAAAATCTGTTGGAAAGAATTGTTTTTTTTTTTAAGATATTTTACACAAATAAATTCTGCTTTTCTACCTCTTGCTTTGTTCTCATAAATAAATAATTAAATACATATGTAAATACATAAACATAAATATATATAAAGCAATATTCTATTGCTCCGACAAGCTACATTTTCTTTGCATTGTTTAAATATTTTTCATATATTCCATATTTTTTCCAATAAACATCTGATAAAAATAACAAAACTATTTCTTGGCTTCTTTCATAGTACATGTTCTTATTTTTCCTTTAAGACAGGTGTTCACACTAATATAATATTTAGGATTTATAAAGTCCAGGTACAAGAATGCTTTTTTTTCCCTTCTGTTATTTCTCAGAATAGAATGATAGAAGGTGATCAAACCAGGGAATGGAAAAGTTTAAGCAAATGGAATTTTCTTTGCCAAAATTGATTGAAACAACATGGACAGGTTTTATTCTTTTAAAAATGACTGGTAAAGTTAGCTTCATAAAGTATTTCTTGCAACCACTTAATTAAATTCATGTCTTATGCAGGATAATTCAAGTCTTATGTAGAATAGCCTCTTCTTTTGCAAGAAAGCACAGTTTAGGGAGAGTCATTCCTCAAATGTTCTCTGGGGCATGGCTCCAATGAGCATGAGATTCCCTGAGATGTTCTCGCTATCTTTCAGGGTCTCTGAATACTGAAATAGGAAACAAAGGAGGAAGATCTCTAATAAATTTTGAAAGTGTGGTGTAGGCTCAACATGAGCTTATAAAAATGTGATTTCTAGCAGAGGTAAAGTGGTCTCACATTGTCCTTTTCTCATAGGTAATTCCCCAGAAAGATGGCCAAGGAGAAAACCAGTTTCTACTGCAGATCTGTTACATAGGTCATTGCTCAGTTGATCATTCATATAATGAAGGGGAATGCTCATGAATTGGTTCTTGAATGTTCCAAGGTATAAGAACCCATGTAGACTGATGACTACTGACAGGTTTCAAAGAGGTACAACTTAATTCAGGTTGTACTCAAAAGGTGAAATTTCAACTCAATCTAAAACTCTGGGCCTAGGTTCAATAAACAGCAGGCCATTAGCCTTAGACATGGTTGTGTGGTGTGCTTTGGACTTCTTGGTGCAACAGAAAAGGCCCAGCACCAGCTGTGCTATTTTAGGGGTTGTCCCTGAGGGAGACCATGGCTGAATTACCATGGGCACAAGAGAATATGCAGTTTTCATTCTTCTTACTTTGTTCATTATATGCCTTCCCTGGAAATGTATTTTCATTAGTAACTAGGTTTTGAAAGTTTTACCAAGACGCCAGCATAAACCATTTCTCTCTAAATAAATGTCTCCAATATCTGATGTGCAGGTATAGACCAGTGTGAGCCAACCATGCTATTAGGAAACTAATAAATATGTCTCCTTTGTTTTCTATTAAGTAAGAAATAGCAAGACAAAATTGCTTGTGCCAGATCAAGTTTTGACTGGTATGTGCTTATCCTTTATATAACAAGTGTATTTTATAAGAAAAAAACACAAGGGAAATATTTTTATTTATTTTATTAGTTGTACAAAAGCCATGTTGGCAACTGAAGAACTAATAAACTAAAATTGTTTCATGTGTTTCTTATTATGGAATCATAGTAATGTAACAGGCAAGCACACACCAATCATAACCCCATCTGGCTGAAAGAACAGGAAAACATGGCTCCATTTTCATTAGTAAAGAGAGGCATATATTTCACAATGTGTTCAAACCTAGCTCTATAGGCACTCCCAGTACACTAAAGCATTTTTACCACTCAAGAGGTGTCATATCTACTGATACGGGTTAATGTCATTGACATGGCTTGGAGGGAGAGAGCTGCTTTCAGTCTTGCAGCAATATTAACAGAAAACCAATGGAGACTAGAGCAATGTTTATTTCCAGCAATAAAAGCATGCTGAAACAGTACATGAGATGTACAGTCCTTGCAATATACACTTGGCTTATTTGCAGCAAATAAATTGACCTGCATGTAACCACCAAAATTTTATTCTAGAATGTTTAGTCCTTTCAAGAACCAGACAAAAACCATTCAAGCTCTGGAATTGAAAGACTAGATGCATAAATATTTTCTGAGTTCCTTCTGTGCTATTTTAAGTTTATCTTCAAGAAAATGTAGGATATCTATTATCAACAGAAGGTAGGTATTTATTTGCAGGGGGTTGGGTCAGCAAGACAGCAATAATAAATCATCTTTGGGACAGAGAGAGTGGTCATTTGGACTTCTAGGAAGTGCTGACTATAAAAGCACCATTTCTATTTTCTGTTTTTAACAGAAAGTTGGGACCTTCTGGCTTCTCTTTGTGAGTTGATTTTAGTAATGAGCATTTTTTCTTTTTCTTTTTCTTTTTTTACCTACTTGTGAATAGGTAGCTAAGTGCTCATATCACCCAGGAATGACTAAGTCTCTTGATTTTTTGGCCAGTGTGTGACCCAACTGGGATGGAATTATTTCCCTATCCTGTTCTGGGGTGCAGAAGAAATGATAAATTAGGTCTTGACATACTTTGTTAAATTAAGACTCAGACTTATATATGACACTGATTTATTTGGCAGGAAAATCAATGGTGCCAGAGAGGACTCCACACAGAAGTTCTAGATTTATAATCCTATTTAAAAATCTATACTTTTTGTAAACCATCTTTTAAAATTCAGAGTCAACAGACAAATGAGACTATGGCTAAAAGAATTGTCTATAAAACGTTAATACTAACTAGTGTTTTCATCAGCAGCACCCATTGTTACTGAGTGCATTGAGAATCTTTATATTGCTGGACCTGTTTACCTGGTAACTAAATGTTTGACCAAACATATTGGAACTGAAACAACCAGTCCGTTGGATAATAACCAAGCTATTTGCAGTTGGAAAATGATATTTAACTAGCGTTCCTAAGGTTAGACTAGATTCTAAATGAGGAAAGCACACATTGTTTTCCCTCTTAAGAGCTACTATATTATAAGCAAGTTGGCATTGTAGGTAAAAAGACTAACTGGCTTCCTGACACCATTTTTATTCTCCAGTGAGCAAGGTTGATAAAGAAAAGCTAGTGAATACCTGGCTCTGGAATCAGGAGGACCTAGACTTGAATCTTAGATCTGCTACCTAATAACTGCAACAGTATTAGTGCTTTTTTTGGTAAATCCAATTAGAGACTGGACTATGGACATTTTTGCTCATTTTAGCATCCAATACTTGCCAGTGTATAGCATAAAGTAGTCAAAATAAAATTTTAAATAAACTAATATTTCTAAATTTAATTTTTATTATTTACAAAAGAGAATACTAATATTTACCTCACTGTGTTAAAAACCAAGTATGATATTATATGTATAACCTGGGGTAATTCTATTTTTTGGGGAGTGGGGGTAATTCTTGACATACCTACTACAGATGGATATTTGAAATGTTTGATGTTGTTTGTTTATTTAGTGACTACTTACATATAAAATACTTTAATATTTTTCCCACGTGGTACTTTCCTCGACTATATTTAACAATTAACATGCCTCCTGAAGGGGAAGATAAGGTCAATTTGAAGAAAGAAAAAAATGTGAATTCAAAACTAATATCATACAAATTTAGATGACACACACACACACCCCTAAACATTTTCATTTCTTAAAATCTCAAATCCTGACCAATGTTAATAATATATATTCATTGAATCCTGGAATGCTTTTACACCCCACCCAAAAATCAGTAGATTATATTATAAAAGCATTTCAATTCAATTGAAATGAACCGCAGAGAATTGGAGAGAGTGATATGCAACAACTAAATACTTTCTTTCACGAAGATGGCAATATTTTCGTGAGCCATGCTGGCTGTATGCTACAGATAAACATGAATAAGAAAAAGGACCAGCTTGGAAAAAGAAGTCATTTTACTGCTGTTATTGAAAAATTGTGACTCCCAGCAGCGGGCACAAGTGTTCTGCACTGACTTTTGAGAATGTAGATGTGTATTTCTCCAGGCCTCCTTTGCATGGGCCACTGCTTAATCCTTTGAACAGACTTGCTTCTGTTTCTGAAGGCCAGGCTGGAGCTTTGCACAGCCACTGTGCCAAGCCACTAGAAAGGAAAGCCAGAGCCAGCCCTGATCTTTCAGCACTGTGTTCCCGTCTACAGTGTTTATTCCTTGAAATCTTTTAACAATGAAAACACTCTCGATTAGTATACAAGCATCTTTATGATTTGCTATAGTCTTTCAGCTTTCAGTGTAACGTTATTTATTTTAACTTCAATTTACTTTTGATGTGGCGCATGTATACAATTGACCACAGGACCTGTTGTAACATTTAACAGCGTGCTTCCTTTTTCCTTCCTCAAAATATTTTAAATCACATGTTTCACATTTTCATTGGATTCAGATATATTTTCATCAGATAGACAGTAAAACAAACAGAAATTGATTTTGGTAAACAGGAGAGAGGTAACGAAAGGCAACAGTTCTACTTAGACTTTTCATGTTCCTTTTTTTATTTCATGCCAAAGAATACAATTTTCATTTTCACAGATAAGATTATCTAAAATAATATAAACTAGAGGAGATAATCAGACCATTTAAAGTCTAGCATTTTCCTCCAATGGTCTCTTCTTTATCCGAATTATAACACTGTGCCAGAACTTCCCTCACTGAACATGGGAGGGAGGGTTGTAATATAGAATGTCATGCTTATTTAAAATATAAAGAGTAACTACCACTACCATGGACAACAAAGATTCCTTGTTAAAAACAAGTGAACTAAAAAGCTTCTGAAACTCTGATGCTTAGTGTTAGTCAGTACTATCATTGGGCTTTCATTGAAGTCCAATAAAAGACAACATCTTAACTGCCCACCAAACATCAGCTCCCTTTCCTAGGAATGCAGCCTTATCACTGAATGTTTCAAGGGCTCATTGAGAAGACCATCTCCCAGTTATCCCAGCGTGTGTTAAGCAAGTGGAATCTCAGGAAATAACGACAGAGAAAAGTATCACAGCAATGACACGTCACATATGGCTTTGGAATCCTGGTCTCCCTAAGCATCTGTGTTGTGTTAAATGATGTATGATGAAAACATCTACAGGATGCTCTAAGAAAAATTAATATTTGAATATTTATCCTATGTTACCACATTTATTCTCTGCAGATACACATTGTGCGAGATGCTGTCTCCATTTACACTTGGAGAAATGGAGACCCAGAGAGGCTAAGCAATGGCTTGCAGTCACATGACAGAGCCAGTCTTGGACCCAGGGTCTGACTGTGGCAAACCCCGGATATCCTGCTCCATTCAGACACAATCGCAGGAATTTACCTGGACTTATAGCAAAGCAGGAATGGGAGGCAGGGAAGGAGAACCAGTTCAGCGTGAATTCTGATCCATCCCTTTTCACATTCTTTACCTATGTTGTGTTCCTTGTCAACTCCTTGCCCAGTTACAATTCCCATTTCTTGGGTGACTGTTAGTTTCTAATTACTTCATTAAGATATTACCACACATTTAACAGCATAAACAGCATTATTAATTCATAGCTCTACAGCTCAAAAGTCTGCAGGGTACAACTGGGTTCTCTACTTAAGAGTATCACAAGTCTGAAACCAAGGCATTGGCCAGGCTGAGCCTTGTCTGAAGGCTCTGGGGGGAACATCCTCTTCCAATTATTTTCTTGTTGGCAGAACTCAGTCCCCTGCCATTGTAGTTGATGTCCCCATTTCCTTGCAGCTGCTCTCCACTCCGACAGGCTCCTCTCCTGCCCTTCCCAGACTGCCTCCATTGATAGGTTACAACATGACATTTGCTTTCTTCCAAGCCAACTGGAGTTTGTCTCTTTCCTCTTTTTCGACTAGCCACAAAACAATCTCTGTTTTTTAAAAGCTTGTGTGGTTGGGTTAGGCTCACTGAGATAATCTCCATTTCTTAAATTCAATTGAACCACATGACATACCCTAACCAGTAGAATAAACTTTACTTTCTTCACCATCCCAGAAAGTAGAGCAAGAGTCTTGGGGGTCATCACAGCTTGAGTCTGCCATAATGAGCTACCATTTAAAGTTATTTCCATAGATTGGTAAAGAATATATCCAGAAAATATATATTCAATTTTTTAAGTATATTATTAAGTCAAATGGTTATTCAATTGATGGAATCTGTGAGAAAGACCTTTTAGGAATAGCACAACGAAACATTTTGGGCTAACAGAATGAATATGTAAAACTATAATTAAAGAATATAGAAATTGTTTCCTGCATTTACTTTCTGAGTTACATAATCAGAATGCTAGTATATAAGTTAAAAGTGTTCATATAATATTGTAATTACCAAAATTAGTACTGTTATGGTATTTGTACAGGTGAAACTACTAAAAGGAGGTAAAGTGAGAATAATTTCCATGATTCTATAACTGCTCTTGGTTTCCCCCTATTTGAATGGGAGCGTGTAAAAAAAAAATCATCTTGTGCTTGTCCTATTGTTAAGTATTAGTTCTTTGGGAAGCAGATATCTTGACTCTTTAGTTTTCACAGCTTCAGATCAAGGTTGGTGCTACCGAAGAAACTGTACTTGAAGAACTGTACCCAAGGAGTCTCACCTGTACCTGGACCTCATTTAGATGAAAAACTACTAGACCTGAAGCAAAGTCCAAAATAGAATGACACTTGGAAGTCTCAGGGGAGAGAATGAGCACATCTTGCACGTGGGAGCATAGGAGGAATGTGAATTTCTGCAGCCAGAGCTTGGACTGGCTGTAATGTATTTCCAAAGATGGCCAGCTTGCTCTCCTAACAATGATAGCCAAACAAAAGTCACACTTCTAACTGATCTCAAAACCTTGATATGCCTCCCATTAGTGGTAAAGCCCGTGCTCTTTTCCTTCTACCCGGCATACTGTCTCAACTAACTGATTTTAAGGCTAACTTATACAAATGCTATATATATATATATATATCACCCCTTGACTGTCTTGGGACACCTGTGTTTGGGACATAGCCACAGTTCTGTGAGGAAGCCCACACTAGCCCACAGAGAGTAACTATATGAAGAAATCACATGCAGGTTTTCTGGTGGACAGCCAAGCTGAAGTTCCAACCAACAGCCAGCACCAACCGCTGGGCATGTGAGTGAAGATAACCTGGGAGTGAAGACACCTCCAGATGATTTCATTCCTAGCTGTTGAATCACCCTCTGCCTTGAAGTTTTCCCAGCTGAGACCTCACACTGTGGAACAAAGACCAGCCATTTTTTGCTATTCCCAGACTGAATTTCTAATCCACAGAATTTGTGATAAGGGTTATTTTTTTATCAAGTTTTGGGTGATTTGTTATAATAAACAAATATAACAATAAACAAATATAGATGTAGTATCTAGAATGCTGGAAAATGAAACTAATTATATAGTCAGGCAACTGCATTTTACCCATTCACTTTATTCAGATAATTCTTTGGAAAAGCCCTGTCAGTATAATGTATTATATACATTGTGGATTCTATTGCTGAAACCAATAAAACTCATTACAAAGTTAAACTGATGTGTATTTGATGATATGCATTGTCTTTATTGCTAAGTAAGGAGGCATGAAGGCAAAATAATGTAAGTAATTATAATTTTTGCAACCTATCCAAGTTTTTATCTACCAGTTAGTTTTCAATAGTGTTATTTGCACTGTTTATAATTTGTGGTCGATTCTATGATACACTGTTGTAATACTAATCTAGATACTGCTGACAAGATCACATTTCACTCAGTTAAAGAGCCAGGCTAAGTAGCCCATCCTGTTAAGAAAGAGAATATGTGTCTCTAGAACTATCTGAGGTTTTGTCAAAGGCAGAGTGTGGAAAACCAGCAGCTGCCAGCTTTGCATGAGGCAAGGGGATGAAAGCACCCATGGGGAGCTGAGAAACAGTCTACGCTGGAATGGTGGACTAGAGTGGCTGGAAAAGGAGATAAGGCTTGAAGGTATTTGAAATGGACACAAGAGGCATCTGAGCCTATATCAAGTCCTAATGATTGGAACTTATCTGAACAGAAGTAATGAAACAGAGTTCTTTGTTGGGTCGTCCACTGGACATCACTTTGTTCTTAAAGCAGGGATTTAAAGAGATTTACAGATTTACAAAACCTTCTTCCACCAGCCCCATTAGCATAATAGAACGAACATGGGTTTGGAATCATACAGACCAAATTTTGACACTTGATCTAATTATTTATTAGTTATCAGGCCTTGAGCAATTTATTTGACTTCTTTGACTCTCTTAAAGGTGAATAATTAATAATGAAAAATCCAGGTTAATATATATTTCTTCTAATTAATCTTTCTAACTAATCCCCCTTTCAAGCTACTCTGCTTTTTTCTTGAACATTAAACTTTATATATTGCACTAAAGCACCATGGTTAAACCACCTATTATGTCATCCCATAGGAAGATCATTAGAGAATTTGTGTTTATTGTAAGACTATGCAGTTTAAATCTCACATGGCCTCATAGAAGACTTGATTCTCTTAGAAGAATAATTAATTCTCTTAAAATTATTTTTGGGGATAATTATACTGCTTTTCTCCATTGGTAATTTGACCTGAATTTGTTCGGACTTCTAAAGTGAGTGGTATTTATTAGCAAGTACTGAGTTTTTTTGTTTTGTTTTGTTTTTCATTTACTGATTTTAAAAGCTTTTTTAAAGATCACCGCTTAAGATTTGCAAGGTGGACCAGTAAGGTCTCACAGCAAGGGGAAAAGCAAGAATCTATCCTCTGACCCCCAGATAAAGTATTTTGTTCCTGACTACCACCTTCTATTTTAGTTTTAAGATAAAAGATAAATGTAAGATGCAATCAAATAAACATGTAGAAACTCAGAACGATGTAAAAAACTAAACTGTAAAAGCAGTCAGTGTGATGTAACACAGAAATCTCAACTAGGTAAAAACTTTCAATGTGCCAATGGAGTAAAAATTTTACAAAAAATAAAGGAAATGTTCATGCAAACCAACCACCCCACCACAAACAAACACGAAGCTCGACTGCTATGAACAGCATTCCTGGTGAGGAGCAGGGCTACCAGGAAGGTTCAGGTAACTTTAGAGATGTTTAGAAATCATGCCCCTAAGACAAGTCACATGAAATCCCTCTTACTCAAAGAAAGAAGTAAGTAATCAATTTTTTGTACTATAGAAGACTTTTTTCACTCTAGTTGACCATGAATTTATTTCGCTCATCCTGTCAGCACATTATCAGCCCCTTAACACGATACTCCCAACATTTTGATGTTTCCTCTTATGTACACTTGCTGGGGTGAAGCCATAAGATATAGAGCATCCCACCTCAACACCCCAATACCACTTTGGGGCTGAGTATTAAAGACAATATCAAGATCTTTAGTACTTTCCATTATCACAGTATCACATACTCTCAGAGGAAATTTAGGCCATTACATTGTTACAATTTTATTGCCTCCTATTTGCTCCAAGGATGACAATGCCCCAAGGATGACAGTCTCCTCCCCCATCCACTCCAACCTGGTCAATAAACTCATTCTTCTACTCTCTCCTGCACAACTTTGTTTCAGGCTCTTATGCTCCAAAACAAAAGTTGTTTATTGCCTCCATGGGCCCCTTCTGGGCTGCTGCCTTGAATTCTGGAGATTTTTCACAGCAGAAACTGGGTGAGAGATGGAAGCTTTGTGTTCTGCAGGGAGGCGACACCAGCAGCAGAAAGGTGAGAACTGAGGCAGTAGCCCCGCATCCTGAGAAAGGAGCTGACTGTGAGCACAGTGTTTGACCTGAATATTCAGAGGCATTAAAGAGCAAAGGATAGGAATGTGAAGAGGGGGAGAAGGAACTGACACCTGCCCAACTTTCTGAATTAAGCTTTGACACCACAAAATGCTGAAGGAGAGGCAACTGCGATTTCACTTGAAAGTAACTGATGCTTTTGAATGGAGATTAAATGCCAAAAGGAGGTGACACTGCAGTGTTACAATGCAGACTCCTGAGAGAACGAACACAGCAGTGTGAATCAAGCTCAATCAAATGTAAATATGGGGTCATTTCCTTCTTTTTTAGCAGAAAGGGATCGGAGGTAACTGAGAAGCAATAGAGATGGAAAAGGAAAGGTTAACGATCTTTCTCCTTCCTAACATTTTTGCCCTAGTCCAAAGCCTAGAAAATGAGTAATCAGAAATTAAGTGGAGTATACTAAGTGATTACAATACTGTACAGTTTTGTCACAAATTAAAACTTCACATGCCTTCTTTCATTTTACCTTCACAATAAACTCATGCTCTAATTTCAGGATAATGAAACAGGCCCATAGAGTTCAGTCAACTTGCTTATGATGGAGCAAACAAAGAACTGGCAGAGCCAGTACTGAGACACAAGAAATTTGACCTGATTTCCCACATTCCTTCCATTCTACAAGAGAGCTTCCTATTTATCAGACCTGGTACCTAAGTACAGACACATGAAGGAGGGAACACTGGCTTTCAATGAGCTTCGTTCTTTGAACGCTATACTGTCCAATAAACCCTGAGCAGCATCTTTCATATAAAAGCAGCTGCTGGGACAACTGATGAGGCGTTCGTATGCTGTGTGCTGCCTCTCCTTCTTGAGAAAATAATACCACATGGAGTACTCATGATCTAGGGCTGGTAACTATACTTTAGGGAATCATAAAGAAAAGCCAAGATTTCTATATTTTTTAAAATTTTGCTATTCGTCCTTAGTTTAGGACAATATGATTAAAGGCTATTATTACTCGTATATTTTTGAAGCTAGCTAAAATATGATGCCATCGATTATGGAGGAAATTTAGATCATACAGTGGCCTTCGGCTGCTGTTCTAAGTCCATTGGATGGATCAACTCTTTTATTTCTTACAACAGCCCACATCAGTTAAGTGCTACATTCATCTGCATTCTAACAAGAAGGAACCTGGGACCTCCAAATGTTAAGTAAATTCTAAGAGTTTAGATTTAGAAAGCTGAGGAGGTGGGATTTGAAACCAGACAATTGTTAGGACTTTGAAAAGTGAGATCCTTCTAAATGCTCCACAATTTTAGGATAACTTCTCTCTGTCATTAACTGTGTGGTTACTGTGCATTGACCATATGCATTGCATTTCTTTCCAAACTCATGGGCTTCTCTAGTTACTAATTGTTGTATTTTGTTTTTATCTCTCTATTATTTTTCTATTGTGTTTCATCTCATAAATCAGGAGTATGGTCTCTTTTGCAGTCCCACAATCTTTGCAAGACCTTATCTAATTTATTTAAAGAATAAATGAATGAGTTATCATGTGCGATAGCAAATGTTTATAAACCTGGTTGGACATAATTTTCTGGGAGAGGAGGTTCTGTTTAAGCTTTTCCTGAAATGAACTCAATGGGGAGAGTTCATGTAGGAAAAGTACAAGAATGTAGCTAGAAAGCTGGAATGCATGTATAAACTATCAGTATCTAGTAAGTAAATTAACTTCCTTGGACTTATTTCCTTACCTATAAAATAAAGCTTTGGCCTATGATTTCTTTGATCCTTCTCAGCTCAAAATTATATGATATTATGATTCCATAATTTATGACAGAATTTTAATGACCACTTTTAAAAGCCTTAATTGACATTTTCTGTCAGTTGACTTTTGCTGGGCTTGGGAGTACCTGGTCTTTCTTCTTTCTCTCTTTTTCTTTTTCTCTCCCTCTCTCTTAAAGATAAAAATGATTATCCAAGCAGTACCATTATTTCCCAGGCTCTCTCACAGCTGAAATTATTTATCACATAAAAACACCAAACCAAAGCAGTGACATATCCCTTTTAAATTATTCACAAGCCATTCAACCAACATTAAAAGTGGAAAATACGTCTTTGCTCATAAGGGGATATTGGCAAAGAATAAATAGATGTCTCTGAAGTTCAGGGGCAAGAGCTATATACATCATTATCAAAGCTAGACATTTCCTTCAAATAATGGGTAACAAGAGAGCCATCTTCTGTCCTTGTGCATGTGGCAATCTGTTGGACAACAGTGGAAACTTGGCATGAAGAACTGATCATAGACTACTTCTTTTGCTTATTTATTTATTAAATCTGCTTGAGCCTCTGGAGTCATGAACATAACTATGAAAAATACTAGTGTGCATAAATTTTAGTCTCTTTCCCAACTTCACAGTTGGGATTCTCCATATCAATCAGACAAAAGCCTGAGTTCAGCCCAGAGTATTAATGAAAGCTGTACTCTAATTTTGCAGTCCTAAACAGAATTACATTTGTTAACACATTTTCCTCTCTGATCATTGTCCAGAACGCCTCAGGTTTTTTAATGTTTATTATGTTTTATTTCTCATTTATTTATTTATTTATTTTTTGCTTCTAAGGGTCGATTGTATTATAAAATGAAGAAGGGTTGGTGGAAGGTTTTTTTTTTTTTTTTCATTAGAACTTAAGTATTAAATGCATTTCTTTTTTCCTTGTTTAGTCATTTGAAATTGTTTATGCTATTACAGTTGTCCCACTTTCCTCCCTTTGCCCACTTCCTACAAGCGCCCCCCCCATTCCCATGGTTAATCTATACACTATTCATATCCGTAGGTGATACATATATGTTCTTTGTCTAATTCCCTAACTTTTTTCCAATGAGTCACCACCTGCCCCCTCCCGCCTTACAACTGAATGGCTGTTCCATGTTCCTGTGCCTCTAATTCTATTTTGCTCTTTCATTTATTTTGTTCATTAGATTCTAGTTATAAGTAAGATTATATGGTATTTGTCTTTCATTGACTGGCTTATTTCACTTAGCATAATACTCTCCAGTTCCATCCATGCTGTCTCAAAGTCTAGGAATTCCCACTTCTTTCTTTGTGCTGCATAGCATTCCATTGTGTAAATGTACCACAGTTTTTTAATCCATCCATCTACTGATGGACACTTAGGCTGTTGGTGGGTTCTCTCCCTGACTGGTAACTGGAATATTCAACCCCTAATACATCTTGTATGCTGTTGTACAGGTGGTGACAGAATAGAGCAAAACAACATAAAAAATTAAACCAACACGATTAACATAACCCCCCAAAACAACAAGCAAAATCAATGATGAAAGATCCAAAAATAAAGTATAAAGAGAAATAAACTTTTATAAGGAAAAAAGGATACAAGAAGACAAAAGGAAAAAAATTATTATCAGAAGGAACAGTACAAATAAAGAACAGAAACAGAATCACTCAAAAGAACAAAGGAAGGGAAAAAATAAAATTAAAAAAAGAAAAGAAAAAGAAAAAAGGCAAAATTAAGTAAGAAAAGGGAAAAGTAAAATATAAGATTTGAAAAAAGGGGGAAACTAAAAAATTGAAGATAAGGAAAAATGATAGAAAGCTATGCAAAAGAAAAATAACAAAACTAATGAAAAAAAGAACCCATTGGAATTTTTCTCAACAGAGTTTAGTGCTTGCCTGCTGGGTTCTCCCCCTGGATATGCCTTGATGTTGCCTGAAGCTGGTGTGAGCCAATGTCAGATGCTGTCCACATCTGGCTCTAGGCTGCCTATTTGAAGCTACAAGAGACCCATAGTTTGTGGCTATCTTCTTCAGACTTAGCGACTTAGCTGCACCCGGATGGCCCTTGTAGCTGTGCCAGGCTAGCTTTTTATCAGCACAGGACCCAGGGGTGGGCCAACCAATGACCAAAGACTTTCACCTGCCTTTGCCCGTGGCCCTGCTGTTAGTCTCAGTATAGCTCCTGGTCTGTCTGTTTCTGAGAGGGTTTCTGGTGGAACTGGGAGGATGGGACCCCAGGATCTCCTTTGGGGAGTACCTTCAGACTTCAGGAAGATGGTGGATGTGTTCCCAATCCCTGTGCCACATGTCTGAGTCTGTCCTGAATTTGGCAGGGTGAAGCCCCTAGTCGGAAAGCTGGTGTGGCCACCAGAGCCCAGTGCTTGGGTCTTCCGGAAACCAGGAGGGTGTTACTAGGCTCTCCCATGAGTGGAGAGCACCAGTCTGACCCTGGGAAAATGGGCGGAACGGCTGTGCAGTAAAACCAACCTCTTACACTGCTGAGTCTGCCTATGTTGCCGTCTCCTCAGGAGGGGTAAGATGCAGGTAAGGGGAAATAATTAAGAAAAAATTTAAAATAAAAATGAAAAAGGATTTGGGGGCTGGTGAGCAAGATTCCAGAGGATGGGGCTAGGGAGCTTCCCAAAGTTGACATGAGTGCTTTCCCACCAGGGAGGTGATTGTTTTCCCCTGGGAGCAGCTTGCTTTTTCTCAAGAAAAATGGTTACTACGGAATGCAGGCAAGTCCTTGCACTGGGACCCAGCAGACACCCCCACACATCTCACCAGGCCCCCACTCCAGACTTACCTTGCATGACTTCAGGCCATGCTGCCTTCCTCTTGCCCAAAGCCAAGGTGAGGTGAATCCTGTGTATTGGCCCCTTAGGAAAAAAAAGGAAGGAAATTTGAAAGAAAAAAAAAAAGTGGCTCCATCTTTCTCCAGTGGGCAAACACGGAGACCTTTCACTGCTAGATTCTGCATGGGCAGCTGATCCTGCCACTGGTGCTCTATGCTGGGAGCCTGGCCTGGGGTCCCAGCTCCACTCCTGTCAGGAGGAAGCTCCCACAGGCCTGATACCAGCCTCGAGGTGGTTTCTGCTTGTCCTTGGTCAAGTGTCTTTTCTTTACAAAATAGTCAGTTGTTTATTTTAGGTGTATGTTTCCCTCTTTATTTTTATTTTCAGTTTGGTTCTGGGAGGTGGTGTGAGACATATCCTCCTACTTCACCACCATCTTGCCCCTAAATGTATTTATTTGGGAAGAATGACCTAAAGCACCAAACAGAACTAGGAGAGAAAAACTCACTAACGGTTCAATTTCTGATTTTTATGTATAGGTTATATATTATTTAGTATTGACATTGATATATTTATTCTTAGATCTATTGAAACAAGGAATATTGATTACCAAAAGGTATTGGTTACCTATCTCTTTCTATTCTTGAAGCAAAGTTCCAAATTAAAAATAATTTTTTTATCCTCACCTGAGGACGTATTTTTTCATTACTTTTACAGCAATGTGAGAGAGGAACATCAATTGATTGCCTTCTTATATGCACCCTGACCAGGGATTGAACCCATAACCTAGGTATGTGCCCTGACCAGGAATTGAACCCTTGACCTTTTGCTATATGGGATGATGCTCCAACCAACAGAGCTACGTTGCCCAGCGCAAAGTTTGAAATTTTCAAGGGTCATGTAAGAGAAAAGTCAGCTTCGAGGGCATGTGACCTCTGCAGTCACACACAGCCGCATGCTTAGAAGAGCTTTATGTTTGGCATACTTCTCTGTTACTACAGTCTTAAGTCAACACTTTTGAACAGGAGCCCAACATTTATATTTTGCACTGGGCCCTGTAAATTATAGCCATACTGCTCACAAGCATGAGCTAATTAAGCAATTTCAGTGATCTCATAGATGCCCATTTTATTTCTGTGCCGGGGGCTAATTAAACTGGAAGAGCAGCAGCTGCTGCCATTCACTGGTCCACAGGTACTTAACACTGGAGGGTGAACCATGTGCTTGATGCACAGTATTACCTTGAGACCTGAAGACATCATTTTTTTCCCCCTCAGTTTTAAGGATAAGAAACCTGAGCCTCAGAGATTTTTGAGTGACTTTCTCAAAGTTACTCAAGAAGTACATTTTAGCGACAGAGCTTAGACTCATGCCTTCAGCTTCTAAGGTTTATCCTCTGTTCTGCATGGCACACCACATTCTGAGTGTTTCCTCTAAATTCATATTGGAACATGGATCCTTAGAAGATGCTCTGGTGCAGAGATAGTCTACAGGAATTTCAGGAAGACGTGGATGGGGTTTGTTTAACCAAACCTACATGCCATAAAGGAATCCATTTGACCTATGAGTGGTTTCCTGAACGTGACAAGATTTTTTAAAATTATGACAAGACAATTTACTTGAAAGTTAAAGCCTTTATTTTACTCATTAGGCATTATTTCATTAATGTTCTCTTTGACACTGTTGACTATGGCTCACATTCTCAGATCACTTTGCACATAGATTAGAAAAACATAACTATTTCTCCTCTACCAAGACGTATTAATGTTATTTTATTTTCCTCATACTACTCTTAAGATGGATAACTTTAAATGTTCTCCTCTAGTCACTCATCTTCAATATGCTTCCTGTCAATTTCTATCTCCAGTCTCTCCAACGCCATCAATCTTTTCAGTTGTCACTGTAGGACATTGTGGACATCCAAGCATCTGATGAGAAGAAATGCCCTCTGCCAACCTTTCTTTTCCTTTTGTCTTTTTCCTGGATTTTGATGATAAAATTTTAATTGTTGTCTTGCCTTGTCACGTTGTAAACTTTCTTTGACATCTTTATATGTCTTTGTCTTTTAAAAATTAATTTAAATGGATTGATAGGTTAAACATTTGTTGCAGTTCAGTTACCTTTTCTTTAAAGCCAACTTGCCTTCTGCTGATACTGAACTTGCTGATACGGAACTTACTATGAGCTCTCATTTCAATGACCTGATAGAAAACATTTAACCAGGGATAGTCTGTCTCCTTTACTAATGAGGAACTTAGCATGCTTATTTAATAAAGAAGTGCTCATACAAAGAAAAGTAGCTGCAGAAACTCTTCTACCCTGGGCAGATGCTAAAAAGGGTTCATTTAAAAGAGCTTTGGAATAGCCTAGTAAATTTTTAGTCTCTTTGTAAAGATGACATATTCTAGTGAATGGATAAATTAAAGTCACCAATTTTTTTACATAAGGAAGAATATAGTGTGGTATACAGTCTTATTAAAAATCTCATGTGAGCAAATACTTGTTAGAAAAATGAATAAGCTTAAAATTTTTTCCCTTAGGTAGTATACAACAAATAGTTTGACCAGTGGTCAACCATATTTTAAAGTTTCTTTGTCTGTTTGTTCTCAGAAAATGGCTTAGGAATCTATCTGCCTCCCACACACCCATAAGAAACAAAGAAACTAACATTTTATATAGAAAAAATTTTAAGGTTAGTTATACATGATTTTTATTAGACTAAAGCCAAATTCTTTTAGATTTTGAATACACAGGAATGTTCTTTTTCCCACTGAGGGAACAATATAATAACTTTAAATTATATAATCTGAGCCATTCTCCAAGGAGATACATATTTATCCTTTTTTGAAATGAGAATTCCTTTTAAATGAAATCCAACAGAGAATAAAAAAAGATGTAATGCTGTCACAAGCTAATATTGCTTTTCTCAGAATCAACCTACATCTTTCATTGTTTTACACCCTCTTGATCCAGCCCCTCAAGTTTGTGGAATTCAAATATGCTAAGAGGGGTTTACCTTCTAGATCATTAAAAACTAGAGCATCCTAGCGATGGGCAGAAGAGCATCCAAAAGCATAAAATAATATTATGTAGGCAAGGGTAGGGCCTACAGATTTTATCAGGGGCCTGGTTCTGGAATTAGGTCTTATGTTTGTCCTTCTAGTTGGGGCTGGGGCCTTTGGAGCCTTGAATTAATGCAAGGGTTCCACAAAATTCAATGTCTGGACAATGCAGATCAAGGTGAGGTTTTCAAATGATACAGATAACAATATACAAGTTTACTTGAAAATCATAATTTAATTATAGAAGCTGTTTGTAATTATAAAGTTTGTCATCCAGCAAATATATGGATGGTATAGTAATGTAGAAGTCCATTTATTTTTCTGTAAAGAATGGATTCTTTTTAAGCAGTAGGATAGGAGGTAGGTGTGATAGAGGTGTTGATTAAGTGAATGGGATTTGGTGTCAGTTTGCCTGGAAATGAATTTTAGATTCATAAAAGAAATTACTTACCTTTCTTACTTCCATTTTGCTTCTGTTGAATGAGTGTAGTACATCTACCTGATTGGGTCATTGTGAGGTTATATGTGCAATTATAATTTAAATATTTAGATGAGTTTCTGACACAAAAGAAAACAAAGGACACAGACTTAGTGTTACTGCAAGCTGTTTCTACAACTTTAAGTAGTTCTGTGACACCTGTTACTTGAACGAGTTTGAGACACTGGTTCTTTCTTTAGGACTGTCAATCTAAACTGGCTTGTGAAGAAGTCCCCTTGCCAGTACCATCATTAACACACTCTATATGCATTTAAGTTAAGTGGGAATGTATGCTCACATCCTGACTACTACAGTTGAGGGTTTGAGTGGCAATTTCATCACAAGAATTATCAGCAGTCACTTTGTTGCTTATAACTGTCACTTGATTCTGTCCTGGACTCTTCCCTTCTTCAACTTCACAGCCACAGTTACAGCCAAGCCTTTCTTCTTTCCCTCAAATCCCCAAACACACATTGTTTCAGTGCACTTCATGACAAGTTTGGAACTGTGCCGTCTAAGAGCCAGAAAAACGGGCACACACAATCCAAGGGTCACAGTAATAAAGAGAATGCTGATTTGCTTATGGAAGCCATTCAAAGGGTTCCAGAGCCTATCCACAAAGGCTGTCAAATTGTTAGACCACATTAAACACAGGCCTGTGCAATATTGATGTGTTTCGTAACTTCAGAAATAACAAAAACCTCAACTGCTTCCAGACTTTTAATTTCCTTTTGTAACCATTGTTAACTGACTCTTCAATGCAAAATGAAAAGCTAAGCTTCAATCTGCTAACCCCTCCCTCTAATTTCTCCTCCAACACCCACTTAAAAAATAGCCCAGGCTCCTCTTAGCCTCCCTTCTGAGTGAACTTATTCTTCTCCTGGACAGATTCTCCCAGTGTGGTATGGTCTGTCGCTGTGGTTGGCCTGCACACCAGGGCTGCCCAGAGGCTTCACTGTGTCTAGAGCTATGGGGGATCCTCAGGCAGGAGAATGCTTTGAATTTCCCAAGTCATTTGATGTATCACTGTCTCTAGATGCACCTTGGGAAGTCTTGGACCTCCCTAAAGCAACCAGTAATATTCCTTATCTCAGGGGGTAAAAATCAAATGGAAAGCTATATGTATTTTTAAAGTGCTAAATTCTGATTCATAGGAACTAACTGCACTATAAATGCAATATTGTAAACCAATGATGAGAAGATAGAACTTATCTGCAAGCCAAAGTGCAAGTTCTTAAAATTTGCTTGATTTTTCTCTCCCTTCTCCTCTCTTCCACCTATGTGCCCAGTGTCTCACCATTTCTCCAGGAGTGTTCTCACACTGTCCTCTGTGTTTCTAGGACACTGAGCAGATTGTCCTCCAAGCTCCTGATTCAGAGCTTTCTGGACTCACTGCCAAGTAAAGTTTGGTTAGCCCAGATCTCTCAGGCTCTTACTGAGGTGACTGGATATTAAAAAAATCTAAACTGTGCAGCATGTGGAGTATCTGCATTTTCCTCAGGAATTATAGAGATGAAAATTATACTCTAAGTTACAGAAAAAGTCAAGGAAACTAAATGAAAAATAATGTTGGGCAAAAGACTAAATACATCACCAGCAAACAAAAAACAAACAAAAAACAAACAAAAAAGGGCTCTTGTGAGACAATGTGGAAGGTATAATGACTCTAGACAGAATATAGATGCTGGGCATTTGGGAATAGTAAGGGTAAAGAGAGAAAAGACTGAATATTATAAGTTGAATTATAAAGTGGCATTTTATATTTGAAAAGCAAATGCAAATTGTTACTTTTTGTAATATCACAGAAAATACAGTTGTAAAAATTTGGGGATTCTTACATTCTCATCCAGGTTAGGGGGTATTTCAGAATCTTGAAGGAGTAAATACTATGCTCCTACACTGAAGATTGTGGTGAAACAAAAAATAGAGAAAAATGTGCGTGTTTTGAAGTCAGGTGGAATTGAAACAGAATTCTTGCTCAGTTGTTACTGAGCTGTATGAGCTTTAAAAAGCTAATTTATTTCTCTGAATCTATTCTTTCTTTAAAAATTAATAAAACAGGGATGATTTTCATACCTATCCTGCAAGATTGTTGAGAATTGTATATGAAGGGCCTCGTGCAATGATTTACCTTAGTAAAAAGTCAATAAACAGTGACTCTTATCATTATTATTTTTTAAAGACAAACATTTTTAAAGGTTTTGTTTATTACTTTTAGAGAGAGGGGAAAGGGGAAAGGCAGAGAGGGAGAGAAACAGCAATGTATAGTTGCCTTTCACCTACCTGCCTTCACCTACGGACCTGGCTTACAACCTGGCTTACAACCTGGTTATGTGCCCTGGCTGGGAGTCGAACCAGCAACCTTTGGTTATTATCATTATTATAGCACAATTGTTGAATGGCACTTGGAGATTGCCAGGAAATCAGGAAATCCCAGTTCTACTTACAAGTTCTGAATTGTGTTTTGAATCCCGAAAGCATGATTAATCACAATTTACACAGTTATTTTATGCCATTTTAAAATAAATCTTTGTAGCTGCTATTGAACCTAGCATAATGCTTGGTGTTTCATAGGTATTCAATAAGTAGTATTTGCCAAGCTGATAAATTTGACAATTGGAATGATCCACATGGGGTACAGGGCAAGTCTGTTGATTTAGTCACCCAGTCTTAAGCCAATGTGGTATTTTTGAATGGGACATCAGGTTTTTATTTTCAGTGGAGAAATACATTTGCATGCATGTGTATGTGTAAAACTAAAATGTTCTGGCATAAAGCAAATATCCAAGGGGCAAAAACTATGAGGAGGTTATTTATTTATTATAAGTTATGGATGAGTTCTCAGGGTTCCTTCATTGCTCAGCCATGTGTGAGAGGCTCAAAACAAAAGGATCTTAAGAAGCATGTGGAAACAGCAGAGCTTGTGCTGGTCGGCCTGTGAGATAGATATTCAGCTTCCTTAAATAGTCCCTGTTGGGGGCAAGGCAAGAGGGTGCTTTCTGAGAATTCTATGTCTTCTGTTATTGCAGTGCACTGTGGGGCTGACCCTCATATTTGAATATTGAATTAGTGAAGGCAGAATCTACACAATACCAATGGCATTAGTCATGTCTGCTGGGGCATCCAATACCAGATGTCACTTTTCTGATCTTTCAGGCTGGGCCTTCACTGTTTTTGGCACGTCAGAGTTCGCATCTGAGTACAATTTAAATTGTAGCAATGCAATCAACATGTCTTTTTTTTTTTTTTTTTTTGCCTTTCTCTCCCACTATTTTGGGAGCTGAAACTATGAAGTCTCTCTGCCTATTAATCTGGGAAGTTAGATATGATTTTCCTAGGCTCCCTTCCCCCATCCCTTTTGAGAGAATAAGAGAACCTTATTCCCTCTCTGCTGCCTTAAAAATATTCATTTGTGAGATTTACGGCAACCTAGCAAATAACCATTCTCCAATGGAAAGTAATAACTTATGTTGGGTGAGTAGAAAAGAGTTCTGACCCCACTCATTTTCCCACCTGTGTTCCTCCTGGGAGAGCGCCACCAGTCAAAAGAAAGGAATGTGTGCTGGTGAACTATTTGTACTTATTTTCAAGGCTGACTTAAAAGCATGATAGTTGGGAATTCACCCATCTGCTATACCTCTTAAAGTGAGTCTAACTTGCAGGTAGAAAAGGGTATAAATCCAGGTCTGCCTCAGCATTTCTAATCATTAAATAATAGACTGAAAAGGAAGTTATTAATCCCAAGGGTGTTCCAAGTTTGGTCTGTGAATATGCTCCAAGTGATTCTTGGGCAGTTCTCATGTGTCATCAGTTCTAATGCAAGTGTTACTTTTTGTGTGTGTAGTACACTGTAGGCAACACTTACTGAATGGCATCTATTTTAGATTTTGAGTTTCTTGGGAGTAGGCATTATGGTTGTGTGTTATCATTTAGTATTCTGCTGGGCACAAGTTATGAGCAAAATGAAACCTCAGTTCAACTATACTGACATTACCTGTATGTGCTTTTCTTATTTCTACCATCCTGGTTTTCAACAGTCACATTTATGGTCAAGTTCCAGGTTCCTCCTTAAAGAGCCTGTTTTCCTTCACCATTAATCTTAGCAGTTCCAGCTCAAAGATAGTCTTTGAAAAGTCCTCCACACAGGGTGCTTTCAAATTGGGTGATGTGAGTACTGCTTACAAAGGTGTGGGCAGGGTATGGGAAACCACAAAATAGAGTGTAGTACCCTGGGATTAGTAACAACAAAATGTTGTTACCACCCCATGGAGTGAAGAAGGGAGCTGCTCCCTAAATATGGGTCTGAGAGGGTAGTGTTGAAATGTTTGCATGCCAAGGGCTCTGACAGTTGGTAAACTCATCTAGCTTTTGGCAGCTCAACAGGGAGGCAGGAGAATAAATAATCCTAATTTTTCTTTATAGGTTTATAGAGGCCAAAGAACAAGTGCGCAGTGTAGGATAAGAGAAGTAGAGAAAGGTACAAATGGAGTTATCAACACTTGTCCTCATTATTTCTCACCTCCTCTAATAACTTCAGTGGAACTCTGCAGCCACTTAAATGTAAAAGGATGTGGAAGGTTTCTCATTGCCAATAAGAAATCCATGGATAAACCAAACATTCTTACTAATGAGGTACTCTGGACCTAAAGAAAAATCTAAAACTACTAAAGTTCAGTCACAATTTTGGAGAGATGGGTGAACAAAGAACAAAAGATAGCTGAAGTTGGGAATAGAGAAGCATGCTTGCCAGAGAATGATGGTCCTTCTTCAAATGAGAAATCTGACAAACTTTCTAATCCTAGGGTCTGGCCTATTGGATTTCAATCTGGAGAAGCTCCACATCTAGAAATCATCCTGCCAAGCAACAATCTCCCAGACTTGCAGTCTTGGTGATGTTGCAGCCTTAACAGTCTCATGGTTTTGAAGTCTTGTGGTCTCAAGAGCCTGTGGTTTTACAAGCCCAACAGTTTCATATTTTGCAGTCTCACTTTCTCAAGGTCTTACAGTCTCATAATGGGTCGTATTTGGCATCTAATAGTCTTAAAGTCTCCATGTCCAAGTCTAATGGTCTGACTCTGTGCAGGATCTTACAGAGTTGAGATCTAAAAGCGTTTGGTACCAGTGTGCTGTCCTCAAAAGAGGAGAATTAGGAGAAAGTTGAGTAAAACCAAATTTTCACCCAAAACCTCACCTCATTCATTGTCTGACAAGATCAAGGACAGTCATCTCAGCACCTGTGCAGGAAGCTGGAACTGGAATGAAAAGCAAAGAGACAGCATGTTACACCTGTTGTGCTTAAATTCTAAGGTCTTCTTGGAAGGATTATTGCCACAACCCTGCCCCAAAGTAGCTAAGTCCCTGATTAGATCAAATTGATCAGCCTCCTCACCTATCTAACATAGGAAATAGTGTTCCTTATTGAGAAAATATACATGATATTACATGATATATAACATAATGTAGTATATGGTACAAAATATGTGTTTATAGGTGAACAATATATAAAAAATCTAACATAATACCTACTGTATATTTAGACACAATATTCAACATACAAATTATAAGACAAACAAAGAAGTTTGTACATATAACTTGTGGTCAAGGAAAATAATAATTAAAGAGAAAATATTCTAAATAGACTAAATGTTAAAATAATTAGAAGGGAATTTAAAATTATGACAAAGACATTAGAGAATCTATAGGAAAGATGCATATAAAGGTTAAAAAGATAGGTAATTGGGTGATATTAGAGCATTTGAAGAAACAAATAACCACTAAAAATGCCAGAATGAGAAGTATAATATAAACATAAAAGTTACAGATGTAATTAACAAAGAATTGAACAAAACAAAAGAAAGGATGGCTGAATTGAAGCAGGTCAATAATTCAAGCTGAAGCCAAAGAAAAGATTATTTTAAAAAGCTTTCAATGACATATTTAACAATATTAAGGAGAATTCCCATAAGAAGAGGAAAAAGTATGTGCCAGGAAAACTACTGAATTATTGGCTGAAAATCTTCTAATTCGATAAAACATAAAACCCACAGATCCAAGATGCTCAGTGAACCACAAGCAAAATAATTACTGAGGAAGCCAATTCTTGAGCACAAACTTGTCAAACTGCTATATTTTAGACATAAAATCTCAGAAGTAGCCAGAAAAGAAGTAACATTACACAAAAGAAAACAATGATAAGAAGATCAGTCCTTTCATCAGAAACAATAGAAGCTGGACAAAAATGAAATAGCATATTTACAGAAACAAAGAAAGAGGAGTGTTAACTATATTTAGGAAAAACATTTTTCAAAAATGAAAGTACGTTAAAGGCATTTTCATGTAAACAAAATCTAAGAGCCTTTGTTGCTACCAGACACATACTACAAGGCATGCTAGAGGGGTGCTTCAGTAGAGAGGAAATAATACCAGAAGGAAGTTAGGCTCTATAGGAAAAAATAAGATCACTGGAAATAGTGATATGAGTAAATATAATTTTTTCTTAATTTGTAAGAAGTCAACTGGCTATTAAAGTAAAACAGGGAGAACCAAGATGGTGGAGGAGGAAGTGGAATTACAATTTAATCGGGGAGAAATCATCCAGAATAACCAACAGAACATTAACTGGAGAGAAGTCTTATTACCAGGGACAGAACCTAAGAACCTACTCATCACATGACTAGTAGGAAGTGCGTAGATGCAAGAGGCTGGCGGGGCTCCCACAGGCAGCAGCTAAAGGGACAGAGAAACATCTCAGCAGCCAGCAGCCGGGGGTTCTACCTGAAAAGGGTGGGATCTGAACCCCCAGCTGGGCTTCCCAGCCTACAACAACACTGTTGAGAGTTAAACAGCACCCAGCTGTGAAAAGCAAAAAGCTGCCAGGTTTAGCTGGCTTGACAAAGAGACTGAGTTCTTAAAGGGACCATGTACGAAAATACAGCGGCACCCACCTACCCTGGGCTCCAGCAGAGAAAGGGCAGCGTGGACTAGAGACACTTAAGGGGGGTTTGGGTCAGTGGCTTTAGGGGGAGAGTTGAGGGAGCAGCCTGTGAGTTCAGTGCTGACCCATCCGCATACAGCCAGCAAACCACTCTCTCCAAAAAGCGGGAGCCTGAGGGGAAGCCACAGCCCCACCCATAGAAATTAATCCGCCCCATCCAGCAGTGCCTAAACCTGACCTCAGATCACAGACTGATTGGATTAACAACTGAAGGAGACAAAGACAGTGGATCTCTGGTAGTTTCCAACTGGCTGACTAGGCCCAGACTGGGACATGAGCTGACATCACCAAGTACAGATCCAGGAAGTAAAAAAAGTGCACCTCTACACCACAGAAGGTCACAGCACTAAGACAGTAAGTTGAAGCAGACAAATCCAAGAAGCAGAGTCACCTAAAATGGGAAGAAAAAGAAATAAACCCTCAGCAAATGGAAAGGAGGAATCCCCAGGAGAAGTGCAAAATGAAATAGAGGCAAGCACACTATCAGATATGGAATTCAAAATAATGATGATAGAGAAGCTCAATGAGCTCAGCGAGTTCAAAGAAAACTACAAACAACTTCAGGGGAACTACAAAGAATTCCAGGAAAGCTACAAGGAACTTACTGAGAACTACACCAGCATTAAAAAGGATATAGACACCATCAATAAGAGCCAAGAGGAAATGAAGAATACCATTTCTGAATTGAAGAACACAGTAGATGGAATCAAAAGCAGGCTAGAGGAAGCAGAGGATCAGATCATCGAGCTGGAGGTCAATATAGAAAAAAATTCCCAGGCAGTGAAACAAAATGGAAAAAGACTGAAAAAGAATGAAGAGGTTTTAAGAGAGCTGCAGGACAACATGAAACCATAGGGATACCAGAAGGAGGAAAAGAAGAGCAAGGGTTAGAAAACCTCTTTGAAAAGTAATGACAGAAAACTTCTGTAACTTGAGGAGAGAAAATGTCATGCAAACTCAGGAAGCACAGAGGGTCCCAAGAAAGATGAACCCAAACAGGCCCACTCCAAGACACATCATCATGAAAATGGCAAATTTCAAAGACAAGGAGAGAATCCTAAAAGCAGCAAGAGAGAAACAGTTAATAACATACAAGGGGGCTCCCATAAGGTTATCAGCTGATTTCTCAACAGAACCACAATAAGCCAGAAAGAAATGGCAAAAAAATATTTCAAGCAATGAAAAACAAAGGCATGCAGCCAAGAATACTCTACCCAGCAAGGCTGTCATTCAAAATGGAAGGTGAAATAAAGAGTTTCCCAGACAAAAGACGTGTAAAAGAATACATCTCCACCAAACCAGCATTGCAAGAGATGCTAAAGGGTCTGCTTTAAGAAAATGAAGAGATAGAGAGACAGACAGGAACACAGGTACAAAGGTAAATGGATTAAATGCACCAACCAAAAGATATAGGACAGCTGAATGGATAAGAACCAACTTTAACTTATGAATGCTTTAAAGGGATCTTGTTATAAATAGATTTTACTAAATAAAGTACAACTTTATGTATTACTTGTATCTGCATTACTACAGGTTAAGTTTTCTTAGATTGGAATCATTTCACAATATGGGAAAATCAGGTTACTTTCAATAACTCAGAAAAATCTAATCCAGTTAAGGAAGAAGAAAAACCTAAGAAAATGTGGATGTATATTACATAGAAGACGTGCTGTCTCTCTTATTCACTATTACAAAATATGTGCTTATTTGTCAGTGTGTAATATATAGATTTTGTTAGCAATTTATGTTTTAAATGGCAACCAACTGGACATGGGTGTGTTGTGAAATCAGTCAATCTAGGTTAGAAAAGGTGCTGAGAAAGAAGACCAGTTTGGATGGAAGTTGCAAACTACTAAACTATATGATTCATGTACATAGACATGTTAATATTAATAACATAATATTCTCATGTTAGCATGTAAATTAGATGAGATTCCTTGCAACTAAATCATGGAAATATACACTTCTAGTTATAAAGGCCCCCAAACTGGGGATGCTTGGGAAAAGGAATGAATGCTATAGTAAACTTTATTATTGAAATGTGAACACCCCTAATCTCTACCTCAACAGACTCTTAAATAATTCAGGGGTTAGTTTAGGACCATTTAGGAAGTCCATCACAGGTTCAAAACATAGCTAGAATACTATTCTACAAAATTATTTAAAGCCTAGGGATTTTAATTTTTTTACCTCTACTTGGTAGACATAATAATTTCTACTCTGGGGACCAGTTGAGCACTGCAAATGCCATTATTTCTGAAGGCTTCAATTTGTAAAACACATGTAGAGGAAAAACAGAGGGTATTGAAAGAAGTAAGACCTGTGCACAGCCTAAATAAATAAATAAATAAAGCTACCATTTAAGATGGAAAACTCCAAAAAGAATAAGTTGTAGTTCCAGTAGCTTAAAATAAAATTGAGTTGTATTATTGGAGTGGGAAGGATCTGACTCAAAAACCAAATTCATTTTTCCCTATGGGTTTGGCACTGTCTCTAGGACAAATTTTACAAAAGTGAGTTCTGCTATACACCATTTCTGTGATATATTTCACAGAAATAGCATTCCAGAGTAAAATAAGTATTAAAGAAGAAAAAAATCTGCTTAATTTTGCTATAATATATCTAAAATACTATCATTTAACATGTAATCATTATGTAAGCTATCGGCATATTTTAAATTTTTTGTATTAACTCTTCAAAATCCACTATGTACTTTAAATATGTGTAAAAATATGTATGGGTATAAATGTATTTTTGCATGTGTTTGGTAATATTGCAATTCATATTACTTAAAAGAGTAATCCTTTAAATGAGTTAATGTAGCCATTTTGGAATAATGAAAAGAAAACTTAGTATTCATATGATTTGAGAAGCTGACAGAAGGCAGTAATTAAATGGTGAATTTTCTTTTTTTTTTTTTTTTTGTTTGATTGATTTATTTATTTATTTGTTTTAAAATTTTATTGTTGTTGTATTACATCCATCCCCTTTTTGCTCCCCTCTGTCCCCCCCCCACCCACCCAAAATGGTGAATTTTCTGGATGTGAAAGGAAAAAAGAAAAAATACACATTGGTTACAGAATAGACAGGGGGATTTTAAGAAGAACAAAAGAAATAGAGAAGCCAAAGAACTTATATGCATAACTCATGGACATGAACCAAGGGGTGCATTGCTGAAGGAAATGGGGTACTGGGTGAAGGGGGGCAAAGGGGGGAAAATTGGGACAACTGTAATAGCAAAAAAATAAAATATGTTAATTAAAATATATATATTAATGGAAAAATTAATTAAAAAATAAAACAGTAACAATTCATTGTGGGATTTATACTACATGTAGAGGCATGTGATAAATATAGAATAAAGGGCAATAAAGCATATAAGCAGAATAATAAGGTTCTTACATTACATAAAAGTAATATAACTATTTTGAGATATATAAGAATGTATACATTTTTTCCCACATTACCTTTAATACAGTGGAAAATGTTACTTGGCTTTGAAGAATATTCTTCCCTATAGGATTCCTTGATACCCAATCTAAAGCATTTTGGAGGGATCACTAAGTGTTTTTCTTTCTTATGCTTTATCACACACACATACACACACACACACATACACATCAGCATGCACACATATGCACACTTGAATATGGAGACATAGAGAATGACAGAGTAGAGAGAAAAAATAATTGGGAAACTATATCTTAGAACACAAAGGAGAAACTAAGCAGGTGGATACTCAATTAAAAATTATTTCACACCAAAAAAAAATGTATCTTTTAGGAAGATCGAAATTCATTTATAGAGCTCACTTGCTTGTATGTGACGTCAGGCTGCCCCACTGCTTTCCTATGAATTATTTTCATATGCCCCCTTAGTTTTTATGGGTCTTACCATTAGATCTTCATTTTCTTTGTTTTTATGGTTCTCTGGAAATTTCCATTCTAGTGTTTGGTTCTGTAATTATTTTCTAGCACATTAGTAAGCTAATAGATATCATATATGTATATGTCTGCGGACTTGGCATAATGGATTCCAATTTTTTACTGTTGCTCTATTACAGTTGTTGCAATTTTCCCCCTTTGCTCTCCCCTGCCCTGCCCTGCCCTGCCCATCCCCTGCTCCCACAGTCAATTTCTAGAGCAATCACCAAAAAGAAAATAATGAAGGATAGTTTAAAGACAACAGAAGAGGTAGAATGTAATAATACTAGAAAAATAATACGTGCAAAATAACACAGAAATGGAAAGAAAAGAACACAAATAACAGAGAGCACAAATAGCAATATAATAGACTTTGCTACACATTAAATGTAATTGACTAAATATTCCAATTAAAAGGACATTTTATTTAAATAAACTATTTAAAGAAGGAAGCCAAAACTGGTTGTAAATGAAAAGTTTGGAAAATGATATACCTTAAAATACTGTACTAAGAATAAACAAGCTACTGACAATATTAAAATCAAGCAAAGTTGTTGCCCAAAAAACCTGTATTACACAGTTAGAAAGTCATTTTTGTTTTCTTTTTATTTTATTTTTTGTAATAACTTTTTTA
This sequence comes from Noctilio leporinus, assembly GCA_004026585.1. NCBI lineage: Eukaryota > Metazoa > Chordata > Mammalia > Chiroptera > Noctilionidae > Noctilio > Noctilio leporinus. The sequence continues at coordinate 301,275 of PVIW01000965.1, forward strand.
AAAGATTTTATTTACTTATTTATTATTATTATTATTTTAAAAGATTGTATTCATTATTTTCAGAGAGAAGAGCAGGGAGGGAGGAAGAAAGGAAAACATCAATGTATAGTTGCCTTTCACCTGCCTCCAGCTATGGACCTGGCTGGGGACCTGGCTTGCAGCCTTGGTTATGTGCCCTGACTAGGAATCGAATCAGCGACCTTTGTGTTCACATACAACAAGGTCATGTTTAAGGACAAAAATATTACAAAGGTAATATCCTTGTAGAATATAGATGAAAAATATCACAAATATTTTACAAACTCGAAGTATAACTTGATGAAACATGAGGCAAAAAATAATCAGAACTTAAGGGAAAAATAGAGTTTTTAGCATAGTCTTTCAATTTTTAGTTCATTTCAACAAAAACAAAATCAGTATGAAAATAGACTTGAACAACACTATAAACAAGTTGATCTAATAGATATTTATGGAATAAATTTCCATTTGTTACTGTATGTAACAAATACAGAATAAAACTTTGTAAATAGAAAAAAGAAGTTGGAGAATTTATTCCATTTAATTTCAAGAGTTACTATAAACCTAATTAAGATAGTATGGTATTAGGATAGGAATAGACAACTATATCAATAAAGGAGGATTTTTAGAAGTTTAAATACAAACTTGTACATACAGTTTATTGATTTTCAAATAAAGCACCAAAGGTTATTTGATGTTAAAATAGATAAAATAACTATTCATTCAAATTAAGAATATGGACCTGTATCTCTCATCTTCCACAAAAGCTAATTAGAAACATATTATAGACCTAAAAAAAAAAAAAAAAAAAAAAAAAAAACCTTATGGAAGACTATTATTCATGATGATTATTTTCTTATAACCTTGAAGCAAGCTAAGTTTTCTTACACAAGATACAAAAAAAGCTATAAATTGGATCTTATAGAAACTAAAATTACTATTCTTCATAAGACATCATTAATGAAATGAAAAGCCACAAGCTAGAAGAAAATACAGTGTATAGTATATCTGAAAAAGAATTTGCATGTAGAACATAATAAAAATACTCTTACAGCTCACCAATAAAAAGATAACCAGATTTTTTAAGTGAGCAAAAAACACTTCACATACACACACATACACTCATTGATACATGAAATGTTGCTCAACATCCTTAGTCATCAGGGAAATACTAAGTAAAACAAACATGAACTGAAGCTCTCATATATTGCCCATAGGAGCGTAAAGTTATATAATTACTTTAGAGAACGATGTGGTAGTTTCTTATAAACTTAAATGAATACTCAGCCTATGGGGTGTTGTGTGTGTGTGTGTGTGTGTGTGTGTGTGTGTGTGTGTAATTATATAATTACATATATAATTCTTTTATCCTCACCCAAAGACATTTCTTCATTGCTTTTAGAGAAAGGGGAAGGGAAAGAGAGAAACACTGATGTGAGAGAGAAGCATCAATTGGTTGCCTTCCATACATGCCCAGACCAGGGGTCATACAAGCCAAGGAGTATGATCAAACCTGTAACCTAGGTACATGCCCTGACTGGTTACAGGACGGTGTTCCAACCAACTGAGGCAGGGCTAGATGTTGTTTTTAATAATCAAATCCATGATCATCCCAGATATCACCATCAGATGAATAAATAAATTGTGGCCTATCTAAATGAGGAATACTACTCAACAATACAAATCAATGAACTACTACTATATATTCCACCACGTGGATGAATCTCAGAAACATGTTGAGAGGAAGAAGCCACATGCAGTCTTGCATACCATAGGATTCCATATGAAATTCTAGAACAGAAAAGACTTCACTATGGTGATAGAAATCAAAATAATGGATAGAGGGGTATTGACTGCTAAGGGATATGACAGGACTTTCTGGGGTGGTGGAACTGTTCCATTTACTTAGTGGGGTTGTAACTACACAAGCCTGTACTTTGAATGGTACCTTTAAATCTGTATATTTTAAATATATAATTCATAATTCAATGAAGTTGATTTTTAAAAATGTTGTTCTACTTCCTTTTACTGAAAAACAAGTGGTCAATCCAGTGATTGGGTCAAGATTAGAACTAATAGTTTCTACTATTCTGTCCCCAGGAAATGGCATTAGAAGATACATCAGTCTATCTTTTTAGTTTTCTGAGAATTCAGGTATGGAAATGTCCTTGGCAATAGGCTTGAATCCTTCTTCACATAGAGGACATTGTGACTCCAACGCAAAGTGGGCTCTCTGGGGCACATTTCCCACGATTTCCTGAGATGTGCATGAAAATATATTTTTGTAGTCTTTGTTAGGCCAGTTTTAACTAGTTCTGTCAACTTAATATTCATCGTATTAAAGGGGACATCAACACAATAGCTATCTTGCTGACAATAAAACAACTTTTTCTCTCATGTTTACCAAACTTGTGTTTCCTCTTTTTACAATGACAGGTCACTGTAGGAGAGATTCATCATTCCACACAGCAGAATTTTGGTTTGCAGTCCACCCCCTGTTCTCAGGCAGAGTCACTTGAAGTCATTCAGAGTTGATTCAATCTATATCCTAATTGTAAGCATTCGCTAGGAAAGAAATTTTCATCTCCTATTTTTGAATACTTAGAATTATAGTCTTTGCAGTTCTTATTTTAAGAAAACTTTCTTTTTGCTCTAAGACCTCTGTTCTGAGATTTAGTCAAGGATTTAAGGCAAAGCACTCCCTGTGCACAGCAACTCTCAACCTGGCCCTGGGAACCAGCAGCCCCCAGAGGCGGTAAGTAGCCAGTTAACATATGGGACTGGGGGCCAAGGACAGCAAAGAGAAGATGGTGATTTTGTTCTGCAGGATAGGCTAGTGACACTGTGACAACTCACACTCCAAGAAAGCATCAGCAGATTAAAACAATAAAGGTTTGTTTGTCACTCATGCTGATCCCTCTTTGTCTCCTTATTTTTCTGAACACCCTAATCCGGTCAGTCATCAGAGCCTAATATCCAACCTCATGATAGTTTTAAGTGGTTCTCCTTTCTGCATTCACACTGCTTCTGGCCCTCAGTATTTCTTGCCAAGACTGTTTCATTGCACTTGTTCTCCCACCTCCATTCCCTGTCCCACCCCCCACCCCACCCCGCTGTACTTTTCATACCTCAACTGAAGACTTCTTCCTAGCCTGTAACACTATCATGTTAATCCGCTATTAAAAAACTGTTACCCTTAGGATAAACTCCATATGCTTAGCTGGAACTTTCGGATCTGACCTCTGCTAATCTCCCTCATCCTAGTTGTCTGCCAGGAGTCCCAGCACTCTGCTACCCAGAAGCACTGCACACTTTCATTCTTATAAATGAACCCTGCCTCTTTCTTTCTATCTTACTTTCTCTCTCTCTCTTTCTTCCTTCCTTCCTTCTTTCCTTCCTTATTTCTTTATCTTGGCTCTCACACATCTTCTCTGAGTCCTGTCTTCTTTTTTCAGCAAAGTGACTGACTAGTGCTGTATTTCAGGGAGGTAGGCTGATGTTATGGTGAAACCAATCAACCACTTTTATGTTTATGGACTATTTTCATCTACAGCTTTGGCCTACATATATTTGAATACTTCAGTTATTCAGCATCAGATCTCAAAGGCTATAGGTCAATTTTTCACAAACCTGTGGATTTTCTCTCTAAATTAGAGATAAAGGTATAGATTCAAAGCAAATTTTATTTTTATTTATTTATTTATTTTTAAATAGTTGATATCTACTCTTTAAGTATTTAAAGATTTTATTTATTATTTCCAGAGAGAGAGGAAGGGAGAAAGGCGGAGAGGGAGAGAAACATCAATGTATGGTTGCCTTTCACCTGCCTCCAGCTACAAATCTGGCTGGAGACCTGGGTTGTAACCTGGTTACGTGCCCTGTCTGGGGAATTGAACCAGTGACCTTTGGGTTCACAGGCTGGTGCCTTATCCACTATGCTACTAACCAGGATTCAAAGCAAATCTTAAATATCTAATCACTAGTTAGAGATTTTAGTCTTAAAATATTTCTACTACAAGAATCAATAATTTTAAAATATAAATTAAGAAAATCCCAATTTTATTAAATATGGTATAATTTAAATATACCCAAACTAGAATCTGTTGTTTTGTTTTTTTTTTTAAATTTAAGGCTCTGTTCTTTAGTTGAGTCTAAAAGGCAAGCTTAGCCAGCTATTCTCTAAATTTCAATCAAAAGAGAAATTAGGTGAAAGAATGTAGATAGATCCATATAGGTCCTTAAGCCTGTCACCATTACTGAAAATTCAAGTCTAGTCTCTTTGGTAATTATAGGTCAGTAAAATAATATATAAAAGCAATAGGCTATTTTTATTATATCACAATAAAATCTCAAACATAGAAGAAAACAAAACATTTAGCTTGAGGTAAATTACACAATTATTATTAAATATATTTGTTACTGAGAACAGCCCAGACTTTGAAGATAACAGTTCTAGGTTTTTTAATATTGTATACAAATGATCGGACATCAAACAATACTACAAGGCTATTGTCATCAAAACTATCTGGTACTGGCATAAGAATAGACATATAGATCAATGGAACAGAATAGGGAGCCCAGAAATTAACCCAGGACTCTATGGTCAATTAATATTCGACAAAGGGGGAAGGAACATCAAATAGAGTAAAAACAGTCTCTTCAACAGGGGTTGTTGGGAGAACTGGACAGCAGCATGCAAAAAGATAAAACTAGACCACCAACTTACACCATACACCAGAATAACCTCAAGATGGATAAAGGATTTAAATATAAGTAGTGCCACCATAAAGGTCCTAGAGAAAAATATAGGTAGTAAATTTTTTGATATCCTACACTGAAACATGTTTACTGATACTTCACCAAGGGCAAAGGAAATAAAAGAACAAATCAACAAATGGGACTACAGCAAATTGAAAAGTTCCTGTTCAGCTAAAGAAAACACTAGCATAATTCAAAGGGAACCAACTGTATGGGAAAACATAATTGCCAATGATACCTCAGAGAAGGGTTTGATATCCAAAATATACAAAGAACTAATGTGACTCAATACCAGGGAGACAGACAGCCCAATTAAAAAAATGGACAAAAGACCTGAACAGACAACTCACTGAGGAAGACATACACAGGGCCTAGAGGCATGTGAAAGAATGCTCAACATCAGTAGCCATCAGAAAGATGCAAATTAAAACCAAAATAAGATACCACCTCACCCCTGTCAGAATGGCAATCATCAACAAATCAACAAACAACAAGTGTTGGCAAGGATGTGGGGCAAAGGGAACCCTGGTGCACTATTGGTGGGAATGCAGGCTGGTGCAGCCACTATGGAAAACAGTATGGAGTTTCCTTAAAAAACTAAAAATGGAATTGCCTTTTGATCCAGCAATTCCACTACTAGGACTATACCCAAAGAAACCTGAAACACCAATTCATAAGAACCTATGTACCCCTATGTTCATAGCAGCACTATTTACAATAGCCAAGTGCTAGAAACAGCCTAAGTGTCCATCAGTGGATGATTGGATTAAAAAACTGTGGTACATTTACACAATGGAATACTACACAGCAGAAAGAAAGAAGGAACTCCTAACCTTTGCAACAACACAGATGAAACTAGAAAGTATTATGCTTAGTGAAATAAGCCAGTGAAGACAAATATCATATGATCTTATCCATTACAGGACAATAATGAACAAAACTAACACCAAGCAAAACCGAACCAGATATATGAATACAGTGAATAGTCCTTCAGTGGGCAGGGGGAAGTGGGAGAGGGGGAGGAAGAGGCAAGGAAGGGGAGCAGTTTAGACAAGAACCTAGTATGGAGGAACCATGGACATGGACAACAGGTGGGATTGACTTTGTGGGGGAGTGGGTGGGTGGGGAAGAGGAAAGAGGGAAGCAGAAAGGGGATGGATGTAATACAGCAACATTGAAATTAAATTTTAAAAAATATTGTATACAAATGAATAAATGTGCATAATTGCACAAAGAAACCCTAAGAGAAACAGAATTAGCACATTAAGATCATATAAGTTTTTATTTCTTTAACTTCATCTGCTGCACAACTTTATATAAGGTGAAATATATTACTCCTTGCTGTAGAGCAGCAATTTTCAAGCATTTTTATCTCATGGAATACATAAATTAATTACTAAAATGTGCTCACACTGAAAATAGTTTATTTTATTCTGATCGGACAAAAATAGGTATAATTTTGATTCATTCACACCAAATGGCTATTTTGTATTGAATGTTGTCACTTTTTAATTTGACAGTCCAAGGGAAAAAAGGTCAGTGCCCCTGACTAAATAGTCAGGAATTGCATGTTTTAAAAATTCTTGCGGCTCACCAGTGTGCCTCTGCACATCAGTAAAAAATCATTGCTGTAGAGGATTATGATCAGCCACATAATCAACATTTAATATTAGAATTAAGCTTAATTATTGAAGAGGTAACTAAGATTTTAACCAGTAGAAAGTTGTGGTTTGAAAAGTTAGGAACATAGAAATGAGGTATAAGCAATAAACTGAGTTATATTTTTTTAAACATTGGGAAATGGCAAGGTTGGGCATTTATTTCACTGCCTGCCTTCTCCATCCATTTACTTTTTAGTTCAAAGTTAAAATGGTGATGGGAAGAAGCAGCAGAGGTGGCTGGTGAAGGTGGGGAGAGAAGCGAGTGTAGCCAGGAAATCAATTCTGTACCCAGCAGCAAAGCGGAGCAGAGAGTCCTAGGGGAAAGTTTACTATATCCAGGGTTCAGACTCATTAGACCTTAAATAGAACCCATCAATTATAAGGCAGCTTTGTGGACTCCAAACTGTTCCAGGAAATCTTGACGGTTCTAGGTGACAAGAAACCAGGTGTCTGTGTAACATTCAAATAATTCTTCAAATTCCAATTAGAATATCAAATGAGGTTACACACACGAAAATGGCTGACCTGTAATTAGGGCTGAGCACAAGTATAATCCCAGAGTGAAACAACCCCCTAGGCCATTGTGAATTAGACAATGACCCCAGTTCTTAAATCCTAGAGCAGGTTCCGGGTTCATGGGCTGATATTAGTGGCTTAAAAATAGATCCCAAGGGAGAAACATTTTTGCATAGAAAAGGATAATAGTTCGCTGCCAGGCAGCTCAAGCGAGACTACCCTGCAGATAGCTTAGACTATTTTTGACCAGGCAGTACGAGTCCCTAAATGACAAAAAAAGCAAAAATTGATCATTCTCAAAGTTTCAATGTTGTGAAATGCTTTTCAAAAATCCACTTTGGTGATCGGTCTTCATCCGCTCCTGTCAAACATGGAGCAACATCCACATGTAATACTTAATTGACAGTTACTGAGCATGGAGAGTCAAGTGGTACAATGTACCATGTTTTATAGAAAAGAAATGTAATAGACTGCCCATGGCAGCTTATATCATAAATTAAGACTCACTGGGTGCATTTTGCTTACAAATATTTTGATTGCAGTTATTTGAATTCAATAAAATGTAATGAGTTCCTCTTAGCCTCTAGGCAAAACTGACACCAAATTTAATTTGCACTAGTCAGCTGAAGGCACAAAATGTTCTGGGGAAATTTCTGCTGTGCCATACAAACTCTTACTGACAGGTCCTTGGAAATCTTGTACATAAACTTCCTATGCTTAGCGAGAGGGAGTGTGTGCTGATAACCACAAACACTACTGGAATTGAAGTAGAGTGTTCGCTTATTTGACAGAATAAGCTAAATTGTTTCTAGGCCTAGAGGTCAATATTTTCATTTTGCAACTTCTAGCTAAGTACATTGGCAAATAAAGTAAAACAGGCGGTACTTTTAGAGGAAAGTTGGTGGGGAAGAAAGACCACTGGAAATTAATTCTAAATTACTATTTGGTGGTTTGTACATGACCTCCCACAGTCACGAGAACTAGAGGCGAAGGTGACTTTCAGTAACTGGGGCAGGGGATTTTTTTTTTCTCCCTGAAAAGTCAGGATTATGTGACCTTATAAATTGGTCTCATTACAGAGCTACTGACAGACAGACATATTGGTGGCTGCCAGTAGGCTTTTGGGCTGAAATTTGGAGGAAGGGGGTGAACAGATGGAGTGGGGAAACAGTGTGATGGACGGGCCCCTCACACAGGGCCCAGCTGGTAGAGAGCAGGTCACGTCTGTTACTACTAAGCTGAGAAAGATAAGAGTGTCAACGGAGGGAAAGGTGACTCCATCAATCAGCCTCTTCATTATGGCAAGAATAAGCCTTGCCGTCTGAGGGTGGAAGAGGGGGCTGGCCATCCCATACCCCACAGGTGGCAACTGGGAAGGGGTTTATCTTTCACATTGCAGGAAGGGAGAATGCGTCTTTCACAAGTTACCTTTAATTGTGGGTCCCTCAGAGAAAACCCCATTGATAATTTAGGATCATAAAGTTTATTGTCACATGGGTTTTTTTTCCCCTTGAGTTAAATGTTATACTTGCTATTGTAAGAAAGGAGCATTATGAAGCATTTTCAGGTAAACCCCAGGTTCTCTTTTGGCTCTGTGACTAGGGCCAATGGGGTGGAAACAGGGAGGTGAGCAAAGTGTTTCTGAAATGCAGGCTCCTGGAGAGTAGTGACTTGTTTAACACCCAGGTGCCTAAAACAGAGGTGTTTGGGACATATTCATTGACTGAATTAAACCAAAATGCCTCAAAATCGTTTTAACTTCCAAGAAAATATATTTTCTGTCTCTGTCTTTGACATCTATTTTTACTTTACCAACAATTCTTTTTTTCTGTTTGAACCTAGGTTCAACAGGTTCGCCATAGGTAAGGAGCAACCGCAAACAGAACATTTGAGACTAGCAGTTCATACACGCACTCACTGGTTAAGAGCTGCACTAAAGTTTCACTGAGGGCATGCTAAAATTTGGGGAAAGGAATACTTTTACTCTGGCAAATATATCCTTATATCACACAACAATGAGTGACTGGTGGTGTCTGCTTCACTTTCCTTAAAAGCAGAATACAATGTCTTGAAAATAATGATGCCAATGAACGTTAAACCAATGAGTTTAAATACTTATTTTCTATCCACAGTTTTCTAGGAATGCATAGCTTCCATAAACTAATTTGGCTTTATTAAATTTTTTACAAGATTTTATTTATCATTTTTAGAGAGAGGGTCAAGGAGAGAGGCAGAGAGGGAGAGAGACATCAATGTCTGGTTGCCTTTCACCTGCCTCCAGCTACGGACCTGGCTGGAGACCTAGCTTGCAACCTGGTTCTGTGCCCTGGCTGGGAATCAAACCAGCGACCTTTGGGTTCGCAGGCCTGCGCCTTATCCTCTGTGCCACCAGCCAAGGCCTGGCTTTATTAAATATTTAAAGAAGAAAAATGACCATATTCAGGAATGTAATCCATAGACCACTTGATTTGAAAATACTCTGATCTATAATATTTTTTCAAGAGATCTATTTATTCTCTTAAATAATAACATGCTTACAAAAAATTAGTCTCATGGATATTAGAACAGTTTTATAAGTTATAACAGCAAATAGTTGGACCTAAAAAATTGACTTTAGAAATTACTAAAACAAATCTAACTATGAAGATATAGCTATTGATTTGCAGGGACATTGGAACATAATTGACCTCATCAAATACATTAAATATCATAGGTTCTATTTATCTTTTTATTTACCTTCCAATTGGAGATTAGTAATATCATTCATAAGAAAATAAAAACATTTTTGAGGTTTCTGAAGACATTCATTTTTTTCACGTATATGACCTTTATGATCTTATAAGTTCTTTGCAAAGAAGCCCCATTACATACTAATATAATATATGGTCATTTACTTAAATAGTTTGCACTTCCTACTTATAAAACTAAAACTGGTTTTGAATAAATAACTAGAAAAGGGTTTGCCAAATTTGAAAATGTGCTCATGTTTAAAGTGTGGGGGACAGTTGACTCCTGTGTGATAACATTTACTTCAGGAATCCTACTGGACCCTCAGAAAGGACACATTACTGAATTCAATATATAGTTTACATAACAGTTTTCTAATTGATAATGAAGGGGGTGAACCTACAAAAGAATCTTTATTGAAGGAGGCTCCCTACCAATACACTAGGGGGGGAGAGATAGGATGATTAAAGTGTTCAGGTTCTGGAAGGAGCAGGACCTGACTCTGAATTGGGTCCTATAGACATAGGTGAGACAATTAGCCTATAATTCTCATTTTCTTTTGAGTTCATGTAGACATGAAGTAGCTAATACAGTGTCTGGAACAGAGTTAGCACTCAAAGATAGAAACTTTGTTTTGAGCTGCCAGTGTTAAGCTTTGCTAACATTACTGTTTGGCTCCTAAATACCCCAAAGATGCTTAGTGCTTTTGTATTTCTACTGTCCAAAAATTACCTTTGAAGGAAATTTAGGAATTCAGTTTTTCTTCCTTTCTCTTCCCTTCCTTCTTTCTTTGCTGTGTGTCTCCCCTCCCTCCCTCCTTTCCTTCCTTCCTTCCTTCCTTCATTCCTTCCTTCCTTATTCATGTCTACATAGTTGACAAATTTTTAAATATTTACTATATAGGAATCCAAAAACCTCATGAAGATGACATTTAAGAATAAAATGTCATTGTAATTACATATTTTTATAAGCAGGATATTTTTATACTACCTGTATTATCTCATTAGGGGAAAATACTTTATGAGAAAATTCTCAATATTAAGATAATATATCTTCTGTAGACATAGATAGGACTTCAAATAACAAGGTGTTTTTCATTCAGTGATTTGATCAGATTACTGATCGTGTTAAAAAGAAACATGATGGATTAAAGGTATGCTCTCTTCTAGTGTCCTAAAGGATCTTCACTTTCTTGACTATCCTGAAATATATATTAGCATCTTCTCTGAATGCATTTGCTTCTCCCAATGTGTGAGATGTTCTTATGTCAGTGTTCTTGAGAAGAAGGTTTGTTGCCATTTATCTTGGGAATGTGTGTCTCAAATGAGGAATCCTCTCCCCATTTAATTTATTCACCATCAATTAATTTCTGTTGATACTAAAATAACATGGAAGTAAAAATAGTAAACATGGTTGTGCTTAAGTAGTTATATATCTATGCACTAAATTGGTGATTAGAAACTTCAGATATTGACACACGGAAATTGAGAATTGACTGTGGAGAAGAGAATCCAACCACAATCTGGATTATTTTTTCAAATGCTTTGGGTTTGGCAAAACTAAAATTCTTGTTGCCAAGCCCCTTTCCACTTAATTTTTAAAAATCATGTGTGTTTCAAGGGAAATTTAATCCACATGTTTTTGATTCATTTGCACTTAAGTTGTCAAACTGTTTTGTAATCACAAGTCTCTATCTTTCCCTTTCCATAGAAAGTTGAGTTTTTCCAAGTGTGCATAAACAAGAACCTCTCAAAAGAATGAATTGAATTTCAAATGAAAAATTAGGGATCAACAAAAATGTGTGTATCTTACCTGCTCGCAAGAGAAGAAAAGATGTTTGCACTTTTGACTCTGACTCAAACTTATTGATGTCACTTGCCCTTGGAAATTTATTGTTTACCTTTCCAAGTAAAAGTATTTTTAGAGTTCAAAATATACAATAGGAGGTGCTAAATGACAAATCAAGCAGGATGATTCTAATTCTTTAAAATTATAAGTAAACATGACTGAATAATATTAGAATTTTATTTTATAACAAAAATAATTTTAAATTTTATAATTTCCATAATTGATTATAATTCCAACTATCAACCCTTCATCTTAGATGTGAGTTTAAGAAAGTAAAAGTCAAGCTTTATTTCTGCAAAATAATTTATCTAAAATTAGTTTATGTTACAAATAGGAGAATTTACAGGGGGAAAATAAACATAATACTTTAAAAGCTTGTTCCATTTCTGAAAATAGCTCGGAATTTGCTGTATTTACATATTTTTCTTACAAAACATTCTGTAGTGAGAGTTCAAATGCTGAAGCTTACTATAATAGAATGTCCTATTTGGGAACACCAAGAACTTTTCCTTTATGGGAATTGACAATAGTTACTTCCATTTGGATATCTAAGGAAGCGTTAATTCCTAACACTTCCTTTTTTATCAAGAGATCAACCATTTGGACCAGATATTACCATGTACCCTGTAAAACCCATTCTGTTGTGTTAATTAGTTATGTAAACACATTTTATAATTGTGGAGACAAAGCAGAACTAAGCAGCTGGGTAAGTGAGAAAAGATCAAAGATCTTCCTTAATAAATTGTTATGCTAATTAGTGTTAGTCTTGTAGTCTTTCTCCAGGGGGTCTTTAAACCTAAGTTTGGGAAAAGCTGTTTATAGAGAACAAGAAATCTTTGGCTGAAACCAGTATTACCAAGCTCCCCAAACTGACTTAAAATTGGTGATGTAAGAGAAAAGGGAGAAAACAAAATGCAAAAAGGAAGAGAGAGAAGGTTAAAAAAAAGTCTATGAATTCCTTTTGAGAACACTGTACCCCTAAAACCAAAATGTGAACAAGGACTATCAGATCACATGTAGCTCATTTTTAGACGAGAAAACAGCTTTGACTGCCTCCCACTACCTCCAAAAGGATTGTGCTAGTTTGCTTGGAAAGGAATCAAGATACTATACTGCCTTATCTCTCAAAAATATTATTAAAAGGTGCCAGAATTTTTGGAAGACTCTTCCCTAGTTTGTCTCCTTCATGGTGTTTACCAGTATCCATCATATTACCCAATTTACTCATCTATATTCTTTTGCTCTCTCTTCCCATTAGAAAGGTGAGCTTTTCCATTTGTTTTCCGTGGGTTTGTTCAATGGTGGACTGAATGAAAAAAATGAATGCAGAGTAATTTTCTAAACATTTTGGAAGCAGCATGCTGTAATATGGAGTTATTCCATGGTATGAAATGGCCTTGAGCAATCCTCTTAATTTTTCTGAATTCTACATGTGCTTATTATCTTTTACATTTTAGAGTTGTATCAAGATCAGAGATGTTTTCTAAAACTGCTCGGCAGGTTCAGCATTTAGCAAATGCTCAGTAAATTGTTTTGTTGTTGTCAGAACTATTTAATTTCCCTTTGACTTTTTGCAAGTCAACTCATATTTAAGATCCTTGGGCTTCATATCATTCCTCTTTGCTTTTTACCTTGTTCCTTTTTTTGTTTTTAGTTTTATTTATATTTTCTTAATTCTATAGTACATTCTTGATGACTAGTCACCTTAAATGTTAAAGAGGTGACAATAAAATAAACCAATTATGATTTTAAAAAATCTATTAGGACTATTTTAAATTTTCTCTGAACATTTCCACACATTTGTAATCAACTACTGACCTTCTTAATTTCCAAATACAGTGGGTGTAGGTGTGAGTACTTTCCATTTCCAAGTATTGATATTTCCAAACCTGAAAACTGTTTGTTATTACCTATTCTGCCCAGCATTTTCAAATAAGATCTTGTATGCTTTTTTAAAAAGTTTTTTTTTTTTTTTAATTCATTATTTTTAGAGAGAAGGACAGGGAGGAAGGAAGAAAGGGAGAGGAGAATCAATGTATGGTTGCCTTTCACCTGCCTCCAGCTAAGAATATAGCTGGAGACCTGGCTTGCAACCTGGTTATGTGTCCTGACTGGGTTTGCAGGCCGGCGTCTATCCACTGAGCCACCAGCCAGGGCTATTGCATGCTTTTTTGAAGCCTTGGTGGAGGTAGACTTGTCCCAGATCTGTGCATAGCATTTGTCTTACCTTCAGCCATATCTTTAACTTCAGGTCTTATCTCTAAATAAAAATATTGTTCTGAAACTTCCCTCCTTCCATGAAAACTGAGAGTGCAGAAAAAAAGAGAATATTAAAGAACACAAAATATTACCCTTTTAGGTAATGTTCTTCATTAACGTTCTTCATTCGTTCCTTTTTCTAACACCCTTCTTATTTCACAAGTTCGCAGTGGTTCTATAATAGTTGACTTGAAAACACAATTTTAGCTATTGCTAAAGTAATATATAAAAAGTAGTGATATATGGCTGTTGTAGCAAACTTAGAAAATATAGAAAAGCAAAAGAAAAAAGGAAAAATAACCTGTAAACTTACTAAGCAGAACCTTTTTCTAGCATACAAATAAATACCTATTATTACAAAAAAGTATTAATACACATAGATAAGTATTTAAAATTCACTTAATTTACAATTTAGTATAAATATCTTTTTGTAAAATTTATGATTGCAGTTTTATCAGATCTACGATCGATTGTTTTGCCACTATGGGAACAAATGAGTTGACATTGACAATTTCTCCCTTTCAGTTCCTGTCTCTTTTAGTGTCATTATTGCTTATGCTCCAAGCTGCCAGGTCAGTGGTCTCCAAAACTTGGGTCACCAGTATTGGAGGTAACTGGAGCACTGGTTATAAATGCAGACCCCTGTGCCCAACCTAGACCTGCTGACACAGAATTGGGTGGGGTCAGCAACCAACTCAATATTGTATATCAATCAGTAGAATAAGAATAGAACAAATTGCACTTCCTAGCATGTGTGGAATGTGTAGAATGAATGCATCATGAGGAAAATAGAACTGGGGGTCTTTAGGTGTTTTCCTAAAGATGATGATATTGCTTCTATGCTTCAAAGGTGGTGAGGGTCTAATGAGGGTAAAGAAGTCAAGTTTAAAGGTCAGTTTTGTTTTGTGTAGAAACAATTTCATTGGGCAATCTAATCAAGAGAAGAAAAACCATCTAGTTTATAGAAGTGTCTTTTCGCTGTTTATTCTCTCTCTGTTTGTAGCATCTTGTGAGCTTGAGTGAAAGTTATTGAGGAAAATGCCCATTCACTGGTAGGAAACAAAAATCTAATGAACTAAGACCCTTCTATGCTTTTGGTATGCCATAGGGCTTTTAGAAGTACCTAAATTTGCTTAGGTATTGTTGTTCACTCTACGAATGCATTAATTATATCACTCTCTCTAATCAACTTGAGGGAACCAAAATCAACCTGTAATTTTTGTTATTTTCAGGAAGATGTGAAAATGAATATGGCATGTAGGTACTGTTGGTTCCAATTAAAATCAATATCAGTCCTGATTTGTGCCTCTTGTCTCTGTGACAGCGAGGGGGCTGGCTAAGGGGATACATCTGCTCCTCTCTCCCAAAGGGGCTCAAAACAAGTGAATGACCTGCAGTGTTTATTATTAAGTTTTCAAAGGGAAAGTTGTTTTGGTCTAATTGAAGCAATAATATGAGAGAGGTTATTTCTGGTCAGTTTCCTGCTGTTTTCACTCCGTAGAACACATTCCAGGTGTTCGCTGTGCAGCACTGTAGTACAACACAGCCTCCCCCTACATCTAGGCATGCAAGTTCCCTTGGAGCAATAAACTAGTGTTAGGAGTTGAAGCCCATTTGGGCATTTCAGAGATGCTCTTTGAGTTAGCTCAGTAGGACACCAGATGCTAATGACCACATCCATTGTTAAAACTTCTGGTGATTGCGAATAAAGGTATGAGGGTTTATAAATTGCCAATATATTAAAGAACAAATGATTTCCCTTTACTCTAAAGAGTAGCTGTAATGTAATCATGCTTTCCTAACTACTAAACTATATGATTTATGTACATAGGCAATATGTATCCTCATATTAGCAAGTAAATTAGATGAGATTTCTTTCAAATAGATTATGGAAATATACATTTCCAGTTATGAAGGCCCCCAAACTGGGGATGCTTGGGAAAGGGAATGAATGCTATAGTAAACTTTATTATTGAAATGTGAACATACCTAATCTCTACCTCAACAGATTCTTAAATAGTTCAGGGGTTAGTTTAGGACCACATAGAAAGTCAACCACAGGTTCAAAAAATAGCCAGAATACTATTCCACAAAATTATTTAAATCCTAGGAATTTTTATTTTTTACCTCAACTTAGTGGACATAATAATTTCTACTCTGGGTACCAGCTGAGCACTGCAAGTGCCATTATTTCTGAAGGCTTCAACTTGTAAAAATAGAAGGTATTAAAAGAAGTAAGACCTGTGCACAGCCAAAAAAAAAAAAAACATCAATCTACTATTTAAGATGGAAAACTCCAAGAAGAATAAGTTGTAGTTCCAGTAGCTTAAAATAAAGTTGAGTTGTTGGAGGGGGGAGGATCTGACTCAAAACCCAAATTCATTTCTGACTATGGGTTTGGCACTGTCTCTAGGACAACTTTCACAAAAGTAAGTTCTGCAATACACTGTTTCTGTGATATATTTCACAAAATTAGCATTCCAGAGTAAAATAAGTATTAAAGGAGGAAAATAACTGCTTAATTTGCTACAATATATTTAAAGTACTATCATTTAACATGTAATAATTATATAAGCTATTGGCATATTTAAAAATTTTTTGTATTAACTCTTCAAAGTCCAGTATGTACCTTAAATATGTGTAAAAATATGTATGTGTATAAACATATTTTTGCATGTGTTTGCTAATATTACAATTCATATTACATAAAAAACTAATTCTCTAAATGAATTAATATAGGCACTTTGAAATGAAAAGAAAATTTTGTATTAATATCATTTGAGAAGCTGCCAAAAGGCAATCGTTAAATGGTGAATTGTCTGGATGTGAAAGGAAAAACAAACAGTACACATTGGTGGTTACAGAATAGACGGGGGGATGTTAAGAAGAATAAAGGAAATGGAGAAGCCAAAGAACTTATATGCATGCCACATGGACATAAGCTAAGGGGGCATTGCTGGAGGAAATGGGGTATTGGGTAGAGGGGAGCAAAGCAGGGAAAATTGGGACAACTGTACTAGCAAAATAAATAAAATATATTTAAGAGAAAAATAAAATAAAATAAAATAAATGTGTTTATTGGTTCACTCAAGTAAATAAAGAAAAAAATTTTAATCTCTCAAATGAATCAAAAATTAGCCATTATTAATTCATAACTGCTTACTGTATTTCTTTGTTGTTGAAGAAGATCTTCTAGCTCTGTGATTTTCAATAATCTTTGAAAATACCTTTTTCAAACAGGTATTTCAAATGCCCCCAATATGTTACAATCAATATCAAGAATGACCAGTTAACCATATAGAACCTGAATCTGGATTTTAGATGTAAATGTAAATATCTAGTACATAATATATGACTGAGGTATAGATGACTAGATATTTTTAATAAAAAACAAAGCTTATCACAAACAATAGTCAGTGAATTTTAGAGTTGACCTTCCACTTACTAGTTAGCAAAGAGGTGACATAACTTTTAAATTACTTTGAGATATTTTTCCTAAAGTGACAAAATTGTAAACAATATAGTAGTCAATAAAAGTTCATCTTAATTTTAATATTTTTGTATGTAATATTTATTTAAGTTACTTTAATTTTTACTGAATTCCCAGGTAACCCATATTGGTAAGAACAAAAACAAAAGATTATTCTAAAATTTAAATTCAATTTCTTCCTGGTTCCAAGTGGAATTCTAGATCTTGGTTTTGCTTATTTTCATCTGTGAACCTAATATGAACCCACAGACCAAAACAGTCACATTAAGACTATGGGCTGGATTTCAGCCTAATCAAGGGAAATGCCTGGGGAGGGTGGTGGTGCTGGTGGCTGTGCTCACTCGCTTAATCACGCAGACTTTTTGAATCCAAAAAAAAGTCTTCCAGAGCCTGAGTGGTAGTGATTTCTCAGTTCCCATTCCCAGATGTGCGAGTCAAAGGGCCCAGCACCGAATGTCCTCGAAGGTGGGGCTCTAGGATGGGGATTGCTCTGACTCTTCTGAAAGAGAATTATGAGTGGCGGTCAGTGTCAAGGGTATCCTATTTATAAAGCACTTTGGGTTCTTTGGATGCTACTCAAAGTGCTATGCAAGATTTAGTTGTGTATTTTCACTGACTTCAAGGAGAGGGCAGAAACCCAGCTCCAGTGGCTGTGTATCAGGCAAAGGGAGCTGACATGTGCATTCCTCTCACTACTCTTTCCCTGCCCCTCCAAATACCACACACATAGCAACGGTCAATTACAGGGGAGCAGGTGAGGTGTGCAAATTAACACAGGAGAAAAGTGGTGAAAGTTGGGAGGTGGGCTGGGAATTGAGAAGTGCATGGAAGGGAGGTCTGCTGGTTGGGAAGGAAAGCCACAATGTCACTCAATAAACATGACACTTAATAAAAAAAGATTTAAATTCCTGAACAGGAAACAAAAAGGATAAAACCCATACGATTCCATTCTGAGTGTTTCCGAAAGGTTTGTGATGTCCTTGTTCTCCATTTGAGGAGATTTGTCCCAAAACAAAGAAGTTTCCTTTGTAATGTGTAACCACAAAAGGAAGAAAGAACTGCCGCAAGTCAAGTGATTTATAACAATGAAATAAAGTATAACTTTATTCTATTTCAGGGGGTCATTGTCAGACATTGTGTTTAGGTTATTGGGCTTATTAAAGGCTGTAGCCATATTGCAGAACTATGTGCTATTATTCAATAGTCATAAAGGAACTTTCAGAGATGAGTGCAGATAAGAAGGGAAGTATCTGTTACAGCTCCTGTCCTTCGTTAAACCTCACAGCATGTGGTGCCACAAGCTGTAGAAATCCCTGCCAATCTTAATAGACATTAATATCAAGCTTCATTAACAATGCAGAATTTATTCTACTTTCAAAATTAGAATCTTCCCTGATTATTTAAGTGAGATAAATAGGCAAGTTATAAAAACTAGCTCCTGGATGTTTATTATTCTATAGTTCAAGATGGGCTTAGCTTCACAAAACTATTCCTAAAGTGAATAGTTTCCTAAAGTGAAATTTTTGAGGTACATTTGAAATATTCTTTGTTTTGCATAAGAGAGTCACATTTTTAACAATATAGCATGTAATGCCAAAGCTGCTGACTGTAAGTTATTTTTCTTTTTATTATTAGAGTGTTCTTCAGACTCATGCAATAACCTCAAGTAGTAATTATTACTTTACTGGAAATATTTCAAAGAGATTTATAGTTGATCAAATGTGAGATAAAAGGTCACTTACACTATTGTTTTTCAAAACACAAAGGTGACTTTGAAGTAGTTATCTCCTTATAATCTTCTATAAGGCAGCATGGCAAATTATCCCTTTTTTTCAATAAGAAAACCATACTAAATGGATTTATTCACTATCATTAAAATTTTTGACCCCCTATATTTATAACTGTTGTTTAATTATGAAATTTTTAAGAAGCTGCTGTGACCTATCACTGACTTAATAAATTGCTGAATAAAAATCTAGTCACCTAAACAAAAAAGCAATATATTTCCAATGGTGTTGGGTTGTATATATAAGGACTAGTATTATTATCATAATGTGGGTTTATGGCTTTACCATCTTAATATTCAAAGTAACTGTTGTTCATAGATTGGTAAATGTATGGGTGACTGACCTGCTGGATTGTTCTAGGTAACTTTGGAGCAATGGTTGTTGGGGTAGGGTCAGTTTAGCATAAGGAAAAATGTCCTTGAATAAATGTAGAGGTTATTAGTATCACTTTTGTTGCAACTGGTGTTATCAGTACCTCAATGTCACCTATTTATTTCACATTTTTCAAAAATTTTGAAGCATACTTTCTTGGAATTTTAAGATCCTAGAGACCAAGTTAACCATATCACTTTATCACTAGATAAAGGAACTAGAACCCAATAAGGGCAAATGTCATTTCTAAGGCCATACACAAAGTACATAGGGGCTAAGAGCTAAAATCCAAGAGTCTTGATTATTTTTCTCTATGACACCATACTATCTTAACGTATGTATTTGTTTGATCCTCATAATGGTCATATGATATATAAACTGCTGTCTATAGTTGTTTTATAAACAGAAAATATGGCTTCAGGGAGTTGCATAACACTCTACCAAAGTCTCAAAGCTTAGTAAGGACAAAATTTGGCTTGTACTCAAGCCTTGATCAAAATGTTGAAAGTCATCAAGGCTCCCAGTTACATTTCTATGGAGAAAATTTTGGACTTTCGAAGTTTTCTTGAATGTTATCTATGAAGGGACTATTGAAATGAGCATAAGTTAAATATCTCAAAATTCTATAAAGCTAAAGTAGTTTCCATTAAGTTATAACTTGCCGTGAACTTAAAAGTTTTATTGCTAATTTTGCACAATAGTTACTAATGGATAAACAGTGTTATTTTGCTTATGATTTTATCTGAGTTCTGAGATGAAGCCATTGTTCTAAAAAGGAGCCATATAAAATACACCTTTGTTTTTCAGGTGCTCTTTTGACACATTTCTTCTTTTGGTGTCCCCAGTATTCTAAATTGTTTACATTTTCTGACCTTGTGAGAATCCTTGCAACTTACTGGTAAAGACTTTAAGATATCCTGATCTCCTTTTCATCTCACTTTTTAGCCTTGATTTATTCATGCTATAAATACTCACAGAACATCTTATTTGTGGCAGGCACTGTTCTAGGAGCTGGGGAAAGAGTATTGAAGAATAGAAAAAGTCTCTGCCTCCAGGATCCTTATGGTAGGGAGATATACTCAATGGACATAAAAAGTTTAGCATGTCAGGTGTGAAATTGTAAAGGGTAAACCAGAAGCTAGGTAAGAGAGTAGGAGGTGCTAAAGTGAGGAGGGATTGCTGTTTTATATGCTGTGGTCAAGGAAGACTTCAATAATGAAAGTATATGTCAACAGAGAACCTGGAGGAACGAGTTATGTACAGATTTAAGGGAAGAGCAAATTGAAGGAACTAAAATAGGCTTGTATTTGACATGGTCATGGTATAGAAAAACATGGGGAGAGTGGAGAAGAGTCAGGGGAGCCAGGACCCAGAAAACCTTGTGGACCATGTTTAGGGTGAGTGACCTGAGATGTCATTAAAGGGGTTAGAACAGAGGAATGAATTAAGAAGTAAAAAATTTTTTTTCAAAGGTTCTGACCATTTTTGTGTGTGTGTGAGAGAGAATTGATTGGAAAGCACAAGAGAAGAAGAAGCAGGGAGGAGAGTTGGGAAGCTATTGAAAAAAACAACAAATCCTTGTCATCAGTGATGGCTTAGGTCAAGAGAAGTAATCAAATTTTGGTCATATTTTGATGGTAAAGATGAGAAGATTTATTCAAAGATTGACTCTAGAGTGTCAAAAAAGAAAGGAAGGAAGAAAAGAAGAAAGGAAGCAAGCAAGCAAGGAAGGAAGGAAGGAAGGAAGGAAGGAGGGAAGGGAGGGAGGGAGGGAAGAAGGAAAGATGGGTAGAAGAAAGGAAGGAAGGAATTAAGGATGCTTGTATAATTTTTGGCCTGAAAATCTGGAAGGACAGCATTGCCCTTTATTAGAAAAAGCTGGCAAAGAAATATTCTGATGGGAGCCCTGGCTGGTAGCACAGTGGATAAGGTGCCGGCCTGTGAACCCAAAGGTGGCAGGTTTGATTTCCAGCCAGGGCAACATAACTAGGTTGCAAGCCAGGTCTCCAGTCAGGTCTGTGGCTGGAGGCAGGTGAAAAGCAACCACACACTGATGTCTCTCTCCCTCTCTGCCTCCCTCTCTTCCCCTCTTTCTAAAAATAATAAAATAAAATCTTAAAAAAAAAAAAAAAGAAATATTCTGATGGGAAAAATGAAAAATGTATCTTTTGACAACTTATGTTTGACATGCCTACACATAGATGGAAATCTTGAGAAAGCAATTATATTATGAATGTCAAGATTACAGAAGGAATTCATAAATGGAAATTATTACTCGTGATTATTCAGACTCAGGAGCTTGCCAAAGGAGTGAGCATAAACACAGGAGTTAGAGGATTAAGCCTGTTTGTTCAAATATCAAGAAGATAAGGAGGAGTTATGACAGCACAGGGAAGGGATGGCCAGTGATGAAAGAAGTGTGCTGTCCCAGAAGCCAATGAAGACAGAATTCTAAGAAACAAGTAATTAACTGGATTTGCCTTTTCATTTGCCTTTTAATCAAACATGATGCCAAAGGATTGGTTCAAAATGAACATCAATATCCTTTTCAAAAAATTGCCTACTAGAAACTATTAGAGGGAGATTTATTTAGTTCTCTGTTCACAGAATACTATTTGTATTTAATTCTTTTCTACAAACTGGTTAAGTCTGAGATGATTTGCTTTAATATAATTTTGCATTCTCATAAAGAAGGCAATATGGTATGTCAATAATTCTGCAGAGTATTTTTCCTAGAAAGGCAGGATGGTATAATGCAAGGTATGCTGGCTTTGAAGAAGGGGCAGCCTACGTGTGAGCCTAGACATATTAAGCAGTGAGATCCCAGTCCATTAGCTTCATTTCTCTAAGACTTACTCCCTTTCTCTAAAAAATGAGAATATTTGAATTTATTTCCTAGGATTGCAATAAAAATTAAAATTTAAAATACTGATAAATTGCCTAACACATTGGAAACACTTATTCCTCTCTAAATCACTAAGTACCTTTCAAGTAGATGACTTGCTTTAAAATTTTTTGTATTTCATGTCAGCATCTCCCATGTAAATTGACTATGAACTATTTGTTTAGTGACATATATAGCCTCTTATAGCTGATGGATTTAGTACTTAAAAAGTTAAAGCAATTCTTTACTTTCTCCCAGTTCCAACTGATACCTCTTCTTACCCTGGTCTCACTGAGCCATTCTGGCAAAGACTATCAACCTGAGAGGAGTAATGTTGCCTTCCCAATATTTTGTTCAATCCAGTTGGTAGATATGACTAGGAAAGACCTCCCAGAAACCTCTGTTGCCTTCAAGTTGAGCAGAATTCTCTAAAGAGAATATATTTCAAAAAAAAAAACATAAATAAAATGATTTTGTGACCATTTAAAAAATGCTCTGTGTGTATCTTTTCTAAATCCCTCTTTGTGCAGATACCACTGAATAAAGAACCTGAACTGTCTATCTCATCTTAATCTCACAAAGCAATTGCTATTGGAATTTTGATGATGGATCTATAATCTATAATGAAATGAAAGAAAATTCATCTTCAGAAGAAACCTGAATAAAGAGAAGATTCTAATTAGATGCTATTTGTTTTTCAAGGTGCCTTCTTATCCCAGGGGTGAATAAGTTCATTGTCACTGAGACACTCTATCAGTCAGTTGGTGTCCCTGCCCTCTCCAGGTCCCATAGCACAGTCCTTTGGGAAATAGACCTGGATCTCTTTAGAGTTCATTAATGTGGAGCCACTGTTGACTGAAGATATAGATTCGGTTACACTTGAAATACTCTTTCCTATCTCCTAAGAGGTTGTCCTTACTTCTTGCAGAGTTTTTTAGAGACTGAAGGTAAGTTAGAAATTCCAGCCCTGGCTGGTGGCCCAATGGATAAGGCATCAGCCTGCAAACCCAAAGGTTGCTGGTTCGATTCCCAGCCAGAGCACACATAACCAGGTTGCAAGCCAGGTCACCAGCCAGGTCCGTAGCTGGAGGCAGGTGAAAGTCAACCATACGTTGATGCCTCTCTCCCTCTCTGCCTCTCTCTAAAAAATAATAAATAAAATCTTAAAAAAAAATTCTAAGGTGGACTTCAAGCATGGAAGAGAAAAACATTCCTTTTATTATCTAGATTAGAGTAGAAATAAAATGGGGAAAATGAAACTTTCTTTGAAAAAGAGGCAAGTGTTACTCTAATCTTTGACTATCAGTAGCTTAATTGGAGTTCACATGGTTTACCTGCTATGCATTAAAAAATTAGGATAGACTCCTCCATTCAGGATGGGTAAGTTTAATAAAATATGCACTGAAAATTAGTCCATAAGAAGTATTTTATTAGGGAACAAGGAGGTAATTCATTAGAGAATAGATTTTTTCTCTTAAATTTCAAATAAGAGGTCTGTGCCTTTCCTTAAATACTAAATAAAATTAAAATTAAAAATTCAACTTATACTAGACAGATGGTTATTTAATTTAAAATGTCTATTGAGTCCTTGCCATGTGCAAAATTTTGTACTAGCTGAGGATTTTAACAATGAACAAAATGATATTCATAAAAGGAGCTCAGTTTCTGGTTGGCTTAGTCAAAGCCTCAAATGAACTAAGAAAAGGAGAGAGGCAAATTAATTGCAAGACAGAATTAAGTGAACAAGTCAAGGTATACTGGAGAAAAAGCAGTCATTGCTAATTGGTGTTCGTGGAGGGCTGTGCTATTTGAGTTGCATAAAATATGCTTAAACAGGGAGAAAACAGGATATTTCTGGTAAATGGAACATCTGAAGAAGCAAAGCTGCAAAGTTGTAAAATTTGTTCAGAAAATAGAGAATGAACTTGAGTAATCAGAGCATAGGGTCCATGAAGGGAGAAAACAAGAAAAGAAATTGGAATCATAACCTAGAAATATCTGAATGCCAACTGAGGAGTACGACTTCATCCTATAGCCTTGGCAAGACATTCTGGGTAGGGTTAATATAGTTATGGTTAAGAAAAAAAAATATATACACACACACACACACACACACACACACATTCATCAGTGGAAACTATAATTCACTATGTTCGCTATAAATGATGATGCATAATTTTTTATACTGCTCTGAGTTCTTCCTTCCTCTTAAAATTTCAAATTGAACTTAAAATTCTTTACTAACATTCAAAAACCAAAAAAGAACATAAACACCACTGGCATGATGTTTTTCCAGAACGTTTAGATATACTTGGCATCTTGTCCCTTCAGCACTTCACTCATTCCACACAGCCTCTGTCTTTTGCAGTTTATCTCACTGATTTTTCCACCAAGAGGTATCCTAGCCTTCATTTTCAATACATCCTGAAATAAAATCTCCCAATTCTCATTTCCTTTATTCTGCTGAAATTTGGTATTCGGGGTCTTTGTGCTGATCATTGGACTGTCTGTCAACTATAGCTAGAATCCAGTACCTTCTGATGGCATTGTCCCAGCAAGGGTATTGCCAGCCCCTCTTTCTGTCACTCTTTCTCATGGGATTAGAACCCACTCCCAAAACCAATACCAATGACCATGGCCTTGCTGCCTACAAAGGTATCTTGCCTGCATTTCACTCCACATTGCCTGTAAATTCTGCCCAGAAGTGCCTCATGTATAAATGCCATAACTAACAATTAGTGCAACTGTGGAATCTCCTAAAGTACAGAAACCTAGAAATTCTTTCTCAGGAAGTCAGCACAATATGAACTTTCATATCACCTCATGAATTAACGTGATGATCAAAGCTGTTCAGTCGGATTGAAACTTGAAGGAATCAGAAGCTGAATGCTTTCCTTTAACTAAAACAAGCAAGTAAACATCTGCACTGCCATGTAACAGGCTGCGTGTTGAGGTGACTTTTTCTCCTCATGCCCTGTCATCACTTCACTTCCCAGCCAGCGTTCAAATTGGACTTAATCACATGAACATGCCTGGAATGCAAACAGAAAAAGAAGGAAAACAGGTCAATTGATTGTTGATTGGTGTGCTGGCTAATCCCATAGCACAAGCAAGTCTCTCTCACTTTAGAAGCATCCAATTTATGCCTTCCAAAGCAGAAGGAAGCCAAGGAAGAACAGTATAAAGGAAAAACAAACAATTTAGGGACAAGTTTTTAAAATGTTTTGTCTTAATTGTAGTTTTATTTGTGTTGCTAACTACTGATTTTAGGAGGTGAAATTCTACACAGCATATGCTGGACTAATGAACTGTTGCAATTCCCAAAGCTGCATTCCAGGCCTCTGGAATGAAGCTCTTGCCGGGTTAGTGCCTTGGCATCTGTGTTTTTCCTAAGCTCCTCAGGGATATAAACAATTATTATAGTAGGAAGCACAGATACCTAGTACAAAAATGTTAATGTGATGTTAATTTATATATATGTATGTATAAAATTATTTTTGTTTATATTTTATTTATTTCTTTTTAGAGAGAGGGAAATGGGGAGAGAGAGAGGGAGAGAAACAGAAATGTGTGGTTGCCCCTCCAAGCCCCCAACTAAGGTAGGGACCTGGCCCGCAACCCAGGCATGTGCCCTGAAAGGGACTTGAGCTGATGACCCTTTGGCTAGCAGGCTGGCACTCAATCCACTAAGCCACACCAGCCAGGGATAATTTTTATATAGTTTAGTTGATGGTTTCCTTTTTAGATTATTCTTGTATAATCAGGATATTCTTTGCAGACAAATAAATTGGGTTGATTAGTGATTTGATTTTAAGTCATATTTTCTACTTTTGGAGACAAAAAGAAACAAAACAAACTGAGGCTAGGACAGTGCGAAAAGTTAGAGAACACTAGAAAATCTGATGAGGGAGCAGTAAATGAAATTTTCCAGCATTTGTGGAAAACAGAAGGATGGCTTTTATTTTGTATTAAATAGCAGGTTTTACCTAGGGGAGTTGGGAAACCTGGGGCTTAACATGTAACAGTTATTACAGAAGTTGTTATAATTTGACCATGTTGTAGGTGGACTATTCAGTCTATGTCTCAACGAAAAAGTCATTATCATTATTTGATGGTAGTCATTTTCCCCACAATTTTAAAACATTCTAATATAACAATATGAAACTAGAAAGTCCTAAGAAAAATTTCAGAGGATACAGTGTCTTCACTGATCTCAGCAGACACAGGCACCAGGAGAGATGAGGATAGGCAAGTAGGAATTAGGGTGAAAGGAGAAACATTTTAGTAAAAATTTACCTTCTGAGCCACAGAGATTGCCCTGAATACCACGTGAAGAATTCTACTTCAGAATGCATCCAGGTGAGTTATTTAAAACCAGTAATAAAACCTCAAAGAATGAAGAGACTAAAGTCTTTCAGACTAGGTCATATACCTGGTAACACAAAGACAGGAAGACAGTATTCCCACTGAATAGGCCCCTTGTACCTAAAACAGAGTTTTAAGTCCTCTCACTGCAAACTAATCAAGGTTAAGATCAATCTTGGAGATCACCGAAGGGCATCAACGCTTGCCTAATTATTTTATTTTAGTTTTTCAAAGACCTTGCTCCAAGATAAATCTCCTATCTGGTTAATTTAAATCCTCTCTCTAGAACATTACCTTATTTTTTCTTATATTTCCTCAGTGGAGATGGAGAACAGCTGGTCAACCCACCCCTCCATGGTATTTATATCTATACTGTATTTCTTTCTAAAACTCAGAGACTCTAAGTAAACATTTTTAGAAATGTCTACTTCTTTTCAGGTTTCTTTCTGTTTTTACATAGATACTTGTGTAATGGAAGCTGAATGGAGAGATTTGCACAAGACTGTTTCTCATCTGTAATTTTTTCTAGTTAACTAAACATCAACATATTAAATTTTTTTAATTAAAATATGTGAAGTCCTTTTGAATTGAGATTTAAATATTAATATTAATGACTAAAAAGGCCTCTGGAGTCCAAACATTGGGCAGTCAGCCCATCTGTTGCACACTTGAACTTTTTATTGGGTACAAAGATTTTCTAGACAAATTGCTTTGTTATTTTGAAATACAATGAACAGATCATCAGTCTTTAGTTTTATTCTTTTCATCTTCTCTCTCACTGTTTCCTCTTAGTTCTGGGCATTTTCCACTTCTTGTATGTTTTAGGGTAATCTTGCTACTTTACTTGCATCTTTATCACTAGTTCTTTCCCTCCTTACTCTATGCTTTAGGAAAGGCTTAATTGCCCTATCTTTTGACTCCTAAAAGAATAATAAAGCCCTGGCTGATGGCACAGTGGATAAGGTGCTGTCCTGGAGACCCAAAGGTCACTGGTTCAGTTCCCAGCCAGGGCACATAACCAAATTGCGAGCCGGGTCTCCAGCCAGATCCATAGCTGGAGGCAGGTGAAAGGCAACCATACATTGATGTTTCTCTCCCTTTCTGCCTCCCTCCCTGCCCCTCTCTCTAAAAATAATAAATAAAATCTTTTTAAAAAGAAGAAGGAGAATACTGCCCAAACTGAACATATCAATAAACATTAAAAATAAATTAATTGTGTCCTTTCCAGTGATTAAAGAAAATAAAGAGACACTAGAGTTAAATTCAGCCATTAGATGACAGAGAAAAGCCCTAACACTGCTTTGGAAAGCAAACAGCTACTTCTGTCTGATCTTACAAAGATAAATGTGGAGGCTTCACCTTTTCCCCTTTATCTCTACCTGTGTCATTGATAAAATCTTTCTGAGAGGCTGAGGGTACAAGAAAGTAGGGAATCTTTATTTCTTTGAGTAATGGGATCCTATGAGGGGGAAGAAGTACAATTTGATCTGGCTTTGGAATCCATCAAATCTCAGATTGCCCAAGAAAGACAAGCGAAACCGCATAACGTAAACAACTGCCTGCTTGGGGCCATCAGGAAGGTTAGCGTGACTGTGTTGAGATTGGTTCTAAAGTTTCCAGTGTAAATTAGTGGGTGGCAGCAGTGCCATATGGGTGACAAGAAACCATCTTGGAAAGCTTCTTCTTAAGCCAATACTTCCTAGGTGAAGTTTTACTCAGTGTGAAATTATAAATGAATGGTTAGTGGTTCAACTTTGGTACTTTAATGAATTGTAGTAAATGAATGATGTGTTACCTTTTCTAAATAACATCCCTGCCTCAACACAATAGGACATCACGCTGTCCTGAGGGATTTTCCCCTCCTCTGAATGGTAATTTAGGAAATGAGCCATAAACTCTATGGGTACAAGTGTACCATAAAAAGCCCATTAACTAAAGTGCAAGTGAAATGGATCTGACTACCATGTGTCTAGCATGCCATCTTAAAAGGTGCCACTTAATAGCATTTCTGACATCACCTTGAGCCCCCAACGCAAAGGAAAAATGACAAGGGGGGAGATGTCCCACCTTCTCACTCAGCAAATCAAGCAGCATTTTTGTCAAAAGCAAAGAAGAATCAGGATTTTAAAAGCAACAACATGATATATCTTGGTTTATTTCCAGAGTCAGTGAGAGTTCTCGCCAAAAAGCAAGAAACAGTATCTGAAATGTTTGAAAGACAGGGGTCTGTGCCAGCCCTCATGCACAAAGATACTCAGGATGGGGATAAGAAATTTCTGAATGATTGGCATGACTTGTTGCCATTATCAATTAAGGGTTGGAGAGCTCACTTGATGTGCCTGGCCATTTTATCTAGTGCCAAAAAGGCAGCATTTTTCCACAGCTTAGCGTGCTTAAGGTCTATACAACATAGCTAAGCAGGGAATCACTCTAAACGCAGCAATACATTTAGTCAAATTTGCTCGACAACAGTCATTGAATATGAGTCCAGGCTATATGGATAATGCACCAGTCATCACACAAGTTGGTCTTGATCTTCACTCCCTTGGGTCAAGGACACCATAAGGAGGGATACCCAGCATTTCTCACCTTTGGATAGCCACATTGGAACATGGCTGAGCCCTTGCATATGCTGAATTGTGGGGCAAGATGCAGACACTGCCTCATTTGGTAGCAAACCCAGTTCATTTTTCTCATAACCCTGACTCTTTCAGGCCCCGCCGCAGTAAAGAAGGAGAGTGATGTGGGACACGATTGAGATGAATATGCATAGTTGGTATCCCTGATCACTTCTGCCCTCTATGTGAATATGGAACTGGGTGGGGCCATAGAAATGTAGGCAACAGGTTCATGACTAAATCACCTGCATTTTATCCTTTCGTCCCTACTACTCTCCACCAGCCTAAAGGGACAAAAATTGAATATACAGGGTTTTAATCTAAGAACGACTTTTCTTGGCCTTTCTACTTTATGGATGGGTAGGTAAATAGATAATTACTTTTGGAGGCACATTGATTCCTGCAGCTCACTGAAGACCCATGTTAAGACCATATCCTTTATCTGGTAAAGCTTATGACACTGAACAATGGCTTCATTTATTATTGTATTCCACACATATGTATAGACTAAGAACTAAGGTAGGCTTTAGGAATGCAGCAGTATTAGGGCATTAAATAATTAAGGTAACTATATTGACTTAAAGAGATGATATAACAAATTGAAAATAATATAGTTTTTTCTTTTTCTCTTTTTGGTTGTTGTTAAAAGGAGATTGAGTCAGGTTACACAAGGCTTTAAATGATACACTGAAACTTCATTCTATAGGCAGCATGATATAGGATGTAAGGTTCAGTGAATGCAATGTTAATTTTGAGGTTTATTTAATTGTTTGAAAATATTTGTGCAACATGTCATTTAGAGTCCATTTCTTCAGATTATTTAAAAGTGATCTCAGAAAAAAGCATGTTCAACTTTGTCAATTTAGAGATGGAAAAAAATGAGATTCTGAGAGAGTAAATTGAAACTTGAAGTTAAAGATGGTGGATTGAATGCACCAAAACACCCATTCAGAAGATAGTAAAATGGTCCACAAAACAAAGAGTGACAAAAACAATATTTAGGAGGCTAGGAAGTGGATAGCCGAGTAGTAATAGGTTTGGCAGGTTTCAAAATATGACACTATAAGGCAACCATGGGAAAAGTAGAGAAGCAACTGGGCTGCTTAGAGCTTCCACAAAGTGATGATTGGAAGTATGAGATCCCACTAGAAGTAGAGAAGATTGTGGGGATGAAAAAACAAAAACAGAAAATAGCCCCATTGTCATCTCCATAGATGAAACACATGTTGAAAAAAATTAAATAGACATTTTAAAGGGAGAACTGGGACAGGAGCTTGGAAATCTAGCTCACTGTACTATGTTTTATTCAATATTTGTTTAGATATACTGTGTGTATGTAAGAGAGTTTTTATAGTTTATTTTTTATTGTCGTTATAATACAATTGTTTCATTTTTCCCCCGTTGTTCTACCCTGCCCCACCCTTCCTGTCCCCTCTCCCACAGTCAATCCCCACCTCATTGTCCATGTGCATGGCTCAGAAAGAGATCCTTCATCATACATGAGAAACTAATAAATAAAACTTGATATACTCAAAGGCTATTATAGAACTGACTGATTATTTGAAAATTACAAAGAATTCCTGTTCAACTGCTCAGATAGTACTTGAAGTAATTGTATTTTTTTTCTTTTTTCTGTTTAGATCATAAAGGTCCAAGGAGAGGTCTAAATTTTGTACCAACTCTTAAAATTGGGCAGCCTACCACAAGTTGTGGTAACATGTGAGTTATTAGGCCCAGTGGGAGAAAATGTCCAGGCCTACTTATGAACCCACCCCTCTCCAGGGTTATAATTCTCATGCTAAGAGGTGAAAGGAAGAATGTTTCAAAACCGGAAAGTTTTTTTTGAATTTCTGTACAAAAGAGACTGAATGTAAAAAAAAAAAAAAAAAAAAAAAAATTACTTATGAGATGTTAAAAAAAAGAAGTAAAATATTTAAGGACCAGAAATCCAAAGATTATTAAAGGAAAAATGTTATATGGAAAAAATAATTCCTCCATTGTATCATGATCATACCCAAATTATGGAGTTTAAAAATAAAACATAAAAAGCAAGAATGCAGGTAAGGAGAAAGGGAAGGATGGTAAGTGAGCAGGGACCAGTCAGTGATTATAAACAGATTAGGAGCAGAACAGGACAGCCTGCTGGAAAAACCTGGCTAACTGGAGAAGCTGTTGTTATCAGGAGACATTTAGGAGATCCATGGGGAAGGAAAAAATTGTATTTGTGTGAGGAGGGGAGACTCGGAAGCAAATTCTAAAACTGTCATCTGTAACTTTTGTAGATTTGGGGTGTGACCATTTGTAGTGTATGTTCTGGATAGCCTTAGATTTTTCACTGATTACCCCAATTTAATTATTACTAGCAACCTCATTACTTTCAAAAGCGTCTTAGTGAGGACACTAAATTACATGACCACTATAGTCCTGGGGCCCCATGGTGGGGAAAGAAAGCTAAAGTATCTTTGGGAAACATGGATAGGAGTGTGTAGTGAAGGTAGGACATTCATTGACAACAATTTAAAGGAAATACCATTGGTCTATTTTTTTAAGAACTAGAAAATAAAATGATGAAGCAAGAATTTTAGAAATTCGTATGTTTTAAGAAATTATTCCCTGGCTGGTGTGGCTCAGTGGATTGGCACCAGCCTGGGAACCCAAAGGTCGCTGGTTCGATTCCCCAGCCACGGCACATAAAAATCAAGCCAGGTCTCCAGCCAGGCCTGTAGCTGGAGGCAGGTGAAAGGCTACTATACATGATGCTTCTCTCACATGCTTCTCTCCCTTTCTTCCTCCCTTCTTGCCCTGCTCTCTGAAAATAATGAATAAAAATCTTAAGAAAAGAAGAAAAGGCATGTTAAAGTGATACCACTCTGGAAAAAATTAAAAGTTCAGTGACAATGAGATGGTTTACAATTCTCACGATCATTAGTTTTTGGGGATTTTTTGTTTTTTGTTATTTTTACTAGACTATTATTTCAGCCCCTGAACTTATCTTAAAACATTCTAGAGTAATTATTTAACTGTAATTTCTCCTTTGTTTTTGATTTAAGATGAAATTTCAGTTTATAATCATGACATAAAATAAAACATCCAAAATTTCTTAGTTATTCTTGTTTCCAAAACACCATTACTTCTTAGTGTAAGGATTATGCCTTTATTAGTCACTAGCAAACCAAACAGGGTTGTATCTTGTACCACAGAAAAAGTAGGGGAAAGGTTGTCTTTTAAAGTCTCCACCTAGGTCAAAACTCTAATTATATAATAATTAACACAGATAAATGTATAAATTAAAAGACAATTAATACATGTTATTCATTACATTCCACTTGGTACTTCAGCAAGAATTTGATCTGCTGCTGAAAAGCTCATACAAGGTGACTAACTTGTGTTAATTTACTTGATATATTCCTCATTTTGGAACTGAAAAAAGCCTCACATCTAAGGAAACCTCTCAAACAAACAGAGACAATTGAATACTCTAACTTATACTATCAAATTATTATAAAAGGACCAGTAAAAAAAAAAAAAAGTTTTTTAAAAAAACTCACTCTTCCTGATGTGCTAAAACAATTAAAAGCATTTTTCTTTGTGAATTTCTTGTTTGCAGTTTGTAAGCAGCATCAAAACCAGAGGTGCCAAAAATCTTTATAAAAGGCCATTCGCCTGTAGTTTCACGCCAGGTCTGGTAAGAAAGCGCCAGAAATATCCAGGCCAATTTTGAAGACTTAAAAAGTTCAGATAGTTCAGATAAACTGTGGACAAGCAGCCAAATTCTGGAAGCGTATCTGAACTTTCTCCAAATCACAAACCTTTTGAGATTTGCTCCTCTTGAGTCCAAAGCCACTGCAAGAGCGGACAGCCTCTTCACAGCTTTCCATGAGCAATAATGAGTATGAAATTATCAGAGGCTCGAGTCACGCCATCCCCTCGTTGTTTGGATAATAAAGTTCAGAGGTGCTGAGGATAATCTCACTAGAGAGACAGAGACCAACTTTTACTTATCATTCTTCGGTTCACTTCCTTTTTAGCTAATTAAACCTTCGTTCTTCGCAGGAAATAAAACTTTGCAACCTCCATAATGCTTTGGCTTGGTAATATTGTATATATCTTTTCCCCCGGTTCGTCTGGAAAAACAGGAAAAGAGAGATGCCAGTGTGAAGATCCAGGATGGAGGGTTATCTTTTAAATGAGTGGATCTTGTTCGTTGACACGGCCAGGGCTGGCTGCGCCATTGGGTCAATAAGGATGTCTGCCCTGAATCTCTGGAGAGCCCTAGACGGGGGAGGGAAGGGGACAGAGCATGATAGAAGATCAGGGAGCATTTTACAACTACATGTGACCTTAGGTTAAGTGTCCCAATAGGCCAAGCGGTAGGCTATGGAGTGTACTGTATAAGGAGAATAATAGGACAAACCTGTTTTCAGGTTTTAGGCATATATAAGCCACATGGGAATTATCTCTTTCCTTATCAGTTTCATGGGGAATGTAAATTCATGTTCATATGTAAACCTTACTGTTTCTTGTCTACTCAAGCATGATGGTGCGAAGAAGAAGAAAGATGTTTTGGACTAGAATATTCCACAAAGTCATACACAGCATTATAAATTCGGTTTCAGAAATAATTTGTAGAAATTGTGTTCTTTTTTCTAACAGATTTCTGAAAAAAAAAATGTAGAAAGTAAAGAGAAAGCTTTAATAGATACATTTTCATACAATTAACACTTGGAATTTTACATATGGAATCCAGTAAAAATTAACAAATGTTCATACAAGATAAACTGCCAAGAGATGTGTTAATTAAACAGATTTGGTGGAACAAATATGTTAAAATTAGAAAGGAACTCAGCTGGAAATAGTACATTTTTTGACTCTTATACTTTGGACAATCCTGTGATTCTCATATCCCCAATGGT
The DNA here is from genome assembly GCA_004026585.1 of Noctilio leporinus. Lineage (NCBI taxonomy): Eukaryota > Metazoa > Chordata > Mammalia > Chiroptera > Noctilionidae > Noctilio > Noctilio leporinus. The sequence goes on from PVIW01000965.1 coordinate 335,491, forward strand.
CATATTATTTGTTGTTAAGGATTACTTGCAATTTTTTACCTATTGTGTTACTAAAACTTTTATTTATTGTGAGTGGCACTTAAGCTTAAAAATAATAATATCTCAAAATTTAAAATATCTTATTTTGTGCAGTAAAGAGATTTTTAAACAGTATTAAAGCAGCTTACTGTAAATTGAATAACAGATTGTTATTTAAAAGGTACTTTTTGAAAATTCTTTTCTATAATAACTGCCTCTTTTGTGACATATCAAAATTACTTTTTACTTTTCTATAAATTAAAATTTTATGTATTGAATTTAAGAAGGCATTTTAGATGTGTTTAAGGCATATACATTCTCATAGACAAATACAATAGGTAGGTGTCAGGGCAAAAAATAAATAAATAAATACTGTCTTCAAAATTTAAGCCTAAAACAGTGCTTAAAACCATAAGGTAACATTGTTTTTGGAGAAGAATTTAGATTTGTGGATCATCTCTGTAACACAACAACGAAAAACAGTCTATGGATTGATTGATTTTTGATGAATGGATGTGTAACCATAAACATCAAGGTTAAATAAATTATTAATTTCAGGTTAAACCAATGTACTTCGATGACTATAAAAATTAAGAGCCAGAGGTATTTGTATCTTAATGATTTTAAATGAGCAATTACAATGCTTGAAAAATTGTAGGATTTTTACTTCTAAATATAAATATTAATGAATATAAACATTAACTGGTTGTAGGTTACATGAACTAAGTAGTACATTTCTAACACTAATAGCAATTTTATCTGGGCAACTTCCAGGAAAAATGTTAGAGCTTTCTATGAATAACAGAAGGAACATAAAAGGAAGGTCTTAACTCCAATGAAGATATTTTTATTTTTCCAATTAACACTTGAAAAAAGGAATAAAAGTGGGATTGGGTGTTAATGGGGCCCTCCAAAACATGTCCTTTTGGGTAGGAGACATCTAATGAATGTCCGTGGTGGTTGCTACAGACAATAATATGATGAAAAGAAAGCCATTCAATTTTCTCATCTCCCTCTTTTGCAGATGTTGCAGTGCTCTAGATCCCTACTCTTGGCCCCTAGCACCATTCTGACCTCAGGTAGCATTTTACTGGTAAGGAATGCTGGGGACACATGTCTCTCACTAAGTTTGTGTTTTCTTCATGCAACTCATAGTGGTACTAATTTCAGGTAGTGTTAATAGGCAATGCTGAGGTGCCTTTCCAGTATCCAGTATAGGAATAACAATCATGTGGTGGGAAGACATTTTGGGACATAGGACAAGGAATAGGAAAAGAAGGTCAAAGAGATGAGATTTTGTTCCCTCTAAGGTGCATCACATAATACAGATAAGGCTGACTTATTTGGTTGAAATGATTAAATTTTAGAGCTAAAGAAAATGGAGAGTTTTGTGGTTTAATCTATTCATTTTAGAGTTAATGAGACCAGGTGAAGCCAACATACAGAAAATTAAACAGTTTTATCCAGAATCATAAAAATTAGTTGATGTTTGAACAGAGGTCATTTCCTAAAATCTTATTTGTTTTGAGGTCACAATTTCCAGAAAAATTTTATCCTGATTATATTCTCCACACTTTTAACAAATCCACATTGCTGTTATAATTCAATAGAGACATTCATTTTTTCTTCTTCTCCTTTCCCCTCCCGCTCCCCTTCTCCTCCAGCTTCACGTTCATGTTCTTCATATTCTTTTTGTTCTCCCTCTTCCTTTTTTTCTTCTTCTTCTTCTCTTCTCCTTCTTCTTCCTCTTTTTTTTCTTCTCCTCCTCCTCCTTTTTCTTCTTTCTGTTACTATTATTATATTATCTTTAATACAGATATATCCTCCTCTGAATGTTGTTTGTTGTACTTTTTGGTAAAGCTAATAAAGCAACATTATTTGTTAATTATGTGATTAAATTCATTACTTACAAAAGAAAGAAATTTGAAAAAGAAGACAGTGGTTTCTGATTATAATGATATGTTTACTATTGTATTATATATGATTTTATATATGTATTATGTACATGTTACATATATGATTATAGTTGTATGACCTATATAACCCATTTGAATTACATTTTCTTATTTAAAAACCAGTGAATACATGTTAAAATATATTTTGCAACATAACTCCATAAACCCTCAATGTATAAATATATAATGGGCTAGAATGTTAAAATGTAAGCTTATTTCTTCTTCTCCTCTCTCTTTCTTTCTCACCCAGACTATTGAAAGTTTATTCAGCTGTTTTTGATGTCTTAAACTACTTTTTCTAGCCATCTGTTGAATTTTTTTCTTTTATAAAAATAGACTGAACCTGTATACACAGCATTTGGGTAAAATAATTATTTTGACTTTTTGTTGATTGCATGCGAAGAGAATTTAGGCTTCAAATTTAATAAGCATATCAGGAATATTCATTCTCACCATCTACCAGACAACGGTTTGAATTTCATATGACTGTTTTCTTTACCCTTTCTGTGCAGACAGCATTATTCACTATAAGCACCATTAAAGAACCAAGTGTCAATGAACCCAGCAGTGAACTGACAGTTACTTAAACAGCACATGATCCAAAGCTGTTTGAGGAATGCCAAATGCTTTTTTTTCCCTCCCAACAAGTTAATTTCATCCAAAGAAAAAAATGATTTCATTTAAAGATTTATATTTATGAACATGTTACGAATGTTCTGGAAGTTCCCTGTAATGTTTTATGAAAGATACAGATGCATTTCCAAGAATCATGAAGCAAGCCAGCTAGCCTAGGAGATAGTTTGGCCTTTAGTGGGCAGATCCAAGGAATGGAAGGAGTCAACCAAGCCCTGGAGAGGGATTACAATGGCTCCACAGTGGGATCTGCTGATCTTCCACCTGACAGAGTTCTGTGGTATTTCTCTTTGTTCTGACGGCTTTCTCTCAACTTCTCCCAGATGGGTAGTGGGAAGAGACCAGCTGCTTGGGACAATAACCAGGAGGATCATTCCTAGGCGCCCTTCCCAATAGTCCAGGTTGGAGGCCAACCACCTGAAAAGGTTGTTAGCCAAGAAGCACTTCTCCTACTCTCTGGTGAACTGCTCTCTGGAGCTGGTTGGAAGCAGAAGGCCAAGAACAGCAGAAGGCCAACCCAGAGAGAGGGAGAGATAGGCTCCAGGGAGGAGAGCTGAAAGAGGATGCAAGCATCTATAACAAATTTCCCTTCTTTCTCAGGCTTTGCATAGTTATTTATCATTCTGGTGGAAATAGATATGCTGCCATTAGGACTTTTCTTGGAATTTTAATTTTTGATATTTTCTTTCATTTCCTGACTTGACCAGCTTGCTTGGTTAAAGCATGTGACTAACTAAGTGGAGATGATAAATAACTGGCCCCTAGAAGGATCTGTCAGTGTTCTCCTAAGAAGGCCTTTGTATTTATTTGTCTGGAGTCTGTATCTGTAAACCTGGGCAACTTTCTCTGATGCCATTGAGTTGGTTAGAAGAGTCACTGAGGAATAAAGAGCAAAAGGTTAAGCATAAACTTTGCCTATTCTAGAGGAAACCATTTAGTGTGTATCTTTCTGATGGTAGATGACTCCAACGTGTGTTTTCCAACACCACCAAGTGATTCTCCAGTTCATAGTGAACACTGACTAGGCTACTTGCAAATCTAACTCAATTCTGACACTGCCTATCTGCAGATAGTTTCCGATCTTATAGGACAAAGAAGACCACCTTCACCTCATATGTCAGTCACAAGTGCATATTGTTTTACCTGTGCTTCTGATTGACCAGCTATAAATCAGAAGTTCCTATTAATGGAATCCCCTCCTTGGGCTTTATCAATAGTAATCTACCAGAGTGACTCACAAAACTCAGAAAACCAATTTACTCACTACATTATTGGATGATTACAAAGGATATTAAAGTATACAAATTAACAGCCAGATGAAGAAACATACAGGGCAAGGTCTGGAAGGGCCCTGACCACAGGAGCGTCTACCACCACAAAGTTTGAAGTATGCTAACCTGGAAGCGTTCTGAATCCTGTAGTTCAGAAATTGTAGTTTTTCTGATCTTGATAGTAAAACAATCCTTCCATGTCCTCAGGGTTCTATGTAGCTGGATATTTCCATCAGCAGTCCTTTAAGGCAAACTTCCTTTAAACGTATACTTTCATTTCTGTTCATGGTCCCTCATCTCTTCAACACATCCCCAGTCTGGTTTTTATTTCTACCTACATTGAAATCAATCCCATCCCTAATTTGCCAATCCCATAGTCAATTTTCAACTCTTTTTTGTTTTAACTTCTTGATAACATTTAGCATAGTGAAGTTATATGACCTATCCTTTTTGAAATGTTTCTTTCTCTTAGCTTTTTAGGACTACATAGGCATTGTAGATTTGATATTGAAATGCCCACGGCTCACTCCTCAAAAACTGTATTCTTTAGTCATTCAATAAGTGATCTCAATCCAGATTCATACTTTTAAATATGATCTATATACAGTTGATTCATAAATTTATATCTTCTGTTCTGACCTTTATGTTAAGCCTTTATCTCTATAATCAAACACTTGGCCATCTAATAATAAGTGTTTCCAATTTAACATGTCTGAACTAGAGCCTTTGGATTCCTATGAAACCAATGTTAATGTCTCTAATTTTTGCAAAGAGCTTGTACCACCATTCACCAGGTGCTTAGGACAAAAACCTAGGGAACATTTTTTAAAATATTTTATTTATTATTTTTACAAAGAGGGGAAGGGAGAGAGGGAGAGAGACCTCAATGTATGATTGCCTTTCACCTGCCTCCAGCTACAGACCTGGCTGGAGACCTGGCTTGCAACCTGGCTATGTGCCCTGGCTGGGATATCGAACCAGCGACCTTTGGGTTTTCAGGCACTGTGCCACTGGCCAAGGCCCATTTTTGAGTCCTTTGTACAATAGTCTCATAACTGATCTTTGCCTCTGCTTTTGCTTCCCATCAGGACATTCTCCTCTCTAGAGCCAGAGAAAGGTTCTAAAATACAATGCAAATCTTGTTACTTCCCTGCTCGGTAAAGTTCAAAAGCTTTCCAGCATTCGGATGAAATCTGTGACCCTACAGGGTTGTGTGTGATCTGTTTTCTGGTTCACTCCTCTGTGTGGTCTCCTGCACGGTACCCATTGCTTCACTTTAACTGCACTGGTCTCCTTGCTATGTCTTGACCTTGGCATGCTTGTTCTTGCTGCTGGGACTTTGTGTTTGCTCTTCCCTCATCTGGAGCTGTTCCTCAGGGTTTTCCCAGCTGATTTCCTCACTGCATTCAGGCCTTGTCCCAAACATGGTCTTGCAAGAGGTCTTTCCTAAACATTTTGACTAAAATTCTATGCACACAGTCACCCCTAGTTGTTTTACACTTTTTTATATGCCATTATTGTCTTTTAGTACTTATCTTTTCACATGTTTGTTTGTTTACTCTCTCTCTCTATCCCTGAAAGTTAAGCCACACAAAGTCATCAAAGCAGGGCACTGTCTTAGTCACAGCTAATATGGTCAGCAGCTACAGTAACATGTACGACAAAAGAGCAACTCAGTAAATATTTATTGAATCAAGGAACAAAAGAAGACGGACCTTAACTGAATAGATTGCTGCCAAGTTATCACATAGAATCACTTACTTGAGCTTCTCGATGTAAAAACTCATAGTTTTTACTGAGCAGAGCATAGAAGCCCTGACAGACAGCCTTGTACACTTCTTGGAATTACTACTGACCCTGTCATTCTCAATTATCAAGCAAAGTTAAGAGAATTAACGGAAAAACTGGATCCAAGCAGAATAAGTTTTAATTACATGGGACCAAATGAACTGATGAGAAAGGTTTACAATTTTATGACTTTTTGTTTGAAACATTGCTGGTTCTTTAATTTTCTTTTTGTTTTCCAGATATAAGGAAATTCTTTAAAGCTAGCTATGACTCAGCACAATTTGGTGAATTATGCCTTTGTAAGCAGAAAGAAAAAAAAACCCTCATCATTTGATAGAGGTATGAAAATTCCTATAATACAGAAAAAAAACCCATATAGTAGTATAGAATTTAGAAGTGTTAGCAACATTCTTATTCTTTTATACATTACAAGTAACTAAAAAGCAACCACGTAGACTTTTGAAAAGTCCTATGGCAAATGGAGATAAATTAGACCTCTATTCTCTAACATGACCTGAGGACTAGAGCAACTTTTCTCCAAGGTTGGTTGTCAACAAGGAGCTGCTCTTCCAGGACCTTCTATCCACCCAGGCTTTGTGAAAATGTTCTCAGACCCCTGTGACTCCTCAGGATATTTTGCTCATCTGCTCTCTTGATGGACGGAAACTAGAATCATAAGATTTTACTACCGACAAAAATAGAAAGGTGGACAAGGAAAGTCCAGATATAGTATGTTTGTCTGTTACTTCTAAAGGCAAGGCCAAAATCACACTCAAATGCTAATATTTATTTTTGTTTTTACAAAATAATCAAGGTAGAAAAATGAGAAAAAATTAGATCTTCCAGTTTTTGATTGATAGTTTCTGGCACTGGAATGGTAAAACCTAAGATTGAAGGGGACTGGAGGGGAAAGGAAAATCAAGACTTTCAGCCAGCTTTAATTTTAGGCTACTCAGACCAATTTAGTCTGAGCTAAAAGCCGGTTCGCCTGCATATAGTCTGGCTTTTCAAAGTTCTTACTAAAATCTTGGGTCATAACCTTTGTTCTGCCTTATCCTCTACGTATATTCATTTTCACCTTAGGGACCTAATGAGGTAAGGTAACTAGGTCTGCATGCTTCTCTACTTCTTTTCAATATGTATCTATCACCACCTCATTTTGGCACAAATTACATCTTGCAGCCAGCCTTGACTTCACTTATAGAAAGGTAAAAACATTAGGAGAAACAATGATTCTGTTAACAGATAGATGATGAATTTCAATTCTTCCACTTCTGCTTTCCTCTATTTACTCATTTTTACACAAAACAAATTTCTGTTGAATCCTTACTACTTACGAGGCTCTTGCCCTTAGAGAGTTTACATTATAAAAGAGAAGGTAGATATTTTTCCAATAGTTTTTACTTAAGATGTTTATACTCCCTAAAGAAAAGAGCTGTTATATCAGAAGAGCTTGACCCAGAAAGGGTAGGAAGTGATCAAGAAGAGGAGGTGCACTGTGAAGGGCAAAGAAAAACAATCAAAAGAAACAACACAGCCAATACACTAGAGGTAAAAAAGAGTTCAACCTCCCAGGAACAGAAAAAAAGACAGAGGAAGCTGGTGTAGAGAAAGGGCAAAAAGACCCCTGATAAGTAGACAAATTTGATGACGCTGATCATGAAGACAATTAACTTGTTTTAAGGCATTGTGACTTATCTGGAAAACCACTGTAATTCATTTCAGTAACTTTCTAAAAAAAGATATTTTTGGTAACATGTATTACTGATAGTAGAAATAAAATGAGATATATTGGGATATATCCCCAAATATCAGTTATAAGTGATGGTGGTCTCTAATATGAAAAAAAAAACTTTAAAAATTATCTACAATATTAGAAATGCAAGTAGATTAAAATATATTACTCCAAAGTTTATTTTACCAGAAAATACAAAAGATTGTCTTTTATCATTTACTACTGTAAAAGGGAAGGTGGTTAATAGTCACAGGGCCCTCTGTGACTATTGGAGTAAGAAGCTGAGTTGAGGAATTAATTAGTCATTGAAAGGAAACAGAGCTAATCATGAAAATGCAAGCTGCATTGACTTTACAACCAAGCCACATGTCAACAGCACATAGACAAGTAACAGATAATAAAAATTATTTTTAACAACCCTCTCTTCTAACATCTATTACACAATTTTTATCTGAACAAATTTCATGACAAGATCGTTGAATACTTTGCATGAAAGTTAAGTGTATACATTAATTACAGTAGTAATTATCCATAGGTATTATGTTCTAAGACCCCCAGTAGATGCCTGAAATCATGGATAGTACTGAACCTTTTATATGCTATTTTTTCCTAAATGTGTATACATATGACAAAGTTTAGTTTATAAATGAGGCACAGTAACAGATGAACAATAACATAATAAATCAGAGTTACAACATCATACTATAATAAAATGTATGTGAATGTGGTCTCTCTTTGTATGTGTGTCTCAAAATATCTTACTGTACTGTCCTCCCCTTCCTTGTGATGGTGTGAGGTGTTAAAAATGCCAAGATGTAGATTTGGATTTTTTTCTAACTCTGCATAAACCATTCTTTACTCAGAATAAATGGACGGATGTCACTCATTTCTGGAGATCCTTTGCTGAGGTCTTTGTATAGGCTCAGTGCTTTCTGTGCCCTTATGTTGCAGCCAAAACAAACATGTTTTCTGCCATGTCCTCCACCTACAAATTCAATGCCTTTCCTACAAATTCAATGCCTTTCCCATATTAACTAAGCACATACTGATCACTATGACTGAAACTTCACAGTTTTCAGTGCAGCAGTGCAAGTTTCCTTTCCCTTCTTCACATATAGCAGGTTTGTTCTTAAAGTAGATCTTAGCAACTTCTGCATATGATTTTTTTCTTTCCATATTAAATAGAAAAGCTTTACCTTTTTTAAGTGAAAGGGAGCTCTTTATAGCTTCTTTTTGGCCTATCTGGATTTTCAGCATCACCATGCTTTTGTCCTTTGGGACCATTATTAAGTAAAATAAGGGTTACTTGAACACAAGCACTGCAATATCACCACAGTGGATGTAATAACCAAGCAGGCTACAAAGTGACTAATGTATACAGCTTGCATATACTGGGCAAAGGGATAATTAACAACTCCTGTAGTATCTCCATACTGCTTTCCACAGCAGCTGCACCAGTCTGCATTCTCACTAACAGTGCAAAAGGGTTCCCCTTTCTCCACATCCTTGCCAGCACTTGTTGTTTATTGATTTACTGATAATAGCCATTCTGATAGGTGTGAGATGATATTTGTGGTTTTAATTTGCATTTCTCTGATGATTAGTGATGTTGAGCATCTTTTCATATGCCTATAGGCTATCTGCATGCTCTTTTTTGAAGAAGTGTCTATTCAGGTCCTTTGCCCATTTTTATTTATTTTTTAAAATTTTTAGTGTTGAGTTTTATAAGTTCTTTGTAAATTTTGGGTATTAACCCCTTATCAGATGTATTGGCAAACGTGTTCTTCCATTCTGTGGGTTGTCTTTTATTTTATTGATGATTTCTTTTGCTGTGCAAAACTTTTTAGTTTGATGTAGTTTCATTTGTTTATTTTTTCTTTTGTTTCCCTTGCCTGGGGAAATATAGCTAATAAAATTCTGCTACAGCAATGTCTAAGACTTTGCTGCCTATGTTTCCTTCTATGATTTTTATGGTTTCAGGTCTAACACTTAAGTATTTAATCCATTTTGAATTTATTCTTGTGCTGGCTTCCTTTGTTGAATATTAATTGATTGTAAAGGTATGGGCTTATTTTTGGGCTTTCTATTTTGTTCCATTGACCTATGGGTCTGTTCTTATTCTAGCACCATGCTGTTTTGAATGCTATAGCCTTATAGTATAGTTTCATATTAGGTAGTGTGATTCCCCCAACTTTGGATTGGACTTTTGACCTAGCAATCCCACTTCTGGGAATATAGCTGAAGGAACTAAAACACTAATTCAAAAGAACATAAGCACCCCTATGTTCATTTGAGTGTTATTTACAATCTCCAAGATATGGAAGGAGCCCAAGTGTCCATCAGTAGATGAGTGGATAAAACAACTATGGGGTATTTACACAATGGAATACTACTCAGCTGTAAAAAAGAAGAAAAATTTACCCTTTGCAACAGTATGGATGGACCTGCAGCAACATTATGCTAAGTGAGGTAAGCAGTAAGAGGAAGACAGATACCATATCGCTTAGCTCATATGTGGAATCTAATAAACAAACTGAACGAATAAGGAAAACGGGGACAGACAGCTAGCAAAGGAGATGAGAGGGTAGAGGAAATGAGCAAAAAGAAAAAATGACTCATTGACATGGACAACAGTGTGATGATTGTGGAGGGGGGAGTTTATAAGGGAATGAAATGGTAATCAAAAAAAATTAAAAAATACATTTTTAAAAAGTACTGCAGGATGCAGCTGGATGATGAGAGGTTTCATCATGCTACTGAGAAGAGTATGCAATTTAAAACTTAAAAATTGTTTATTTCTGGAATACTCTAGTTGATACTTTCAGACTGTAATTGACAGTAGGTAATGGAAACGAAAGTGAAACCACAGATAAGGGAAGACTATTGCATATATATATAACATATGTACTATATTTTACCTTTTAATTTTAATTTTACTATCAATAGGCAGAAAGATTTATCTATACTTTTCTCTTTTTAGATAACTTTTAAAGATTAAGCAATTCGCAATTATTTTGAGGAAGCATTATAATTCTTTTTGCAAGTTTCCATTATAATTTGTGTATTCATTAGAAATCTGAGCAGAAACCTCGTACCCACTTTCTTTCCATTCTCTATAACCAGGAATGTTTTCTTGTTGTGACTCCTGTTGCTTTTGAATTTGGGCCACCTTTATGATGAATGTCAATAGTGAATAAATAGCTGGTTGTGCTAAGATGACCTTTTCTATTCTGCAATATGTGTAAGTTAGGCAAGTTGAAATATATAGAGGAGGAAAGATTTACATAATTGCTTTAAAAGGGAAATTTCCAAAATTATATTTAATTTGATGATCTCAACGTCCAGTTTTAAACAACAGAGGCATGAAATTGAAGGGACAATTCTTCTAGAAGTTTTGCTACCATAAACAGTTTCATTGTTCCAGTATTATAAGAGCTGGGGATAATTCCCTAACCAGAAACTTTGAGGTTACTTGGCCATAAGGTAGAAATGGCAAACCCAAGGCAGATACTGAGTGAATGAAAAGTCAACACAGAAAAGCAAAGTTTAGAGAAACCAGTAGCCAGAGAGGTAAGTAGATGATAAGAGTCAAAACACTGGCAGTGAAATATGGGGCATGAAGTAATCATTAAGGAGGTGGTCAGAATGACAGAAACAAAATAACAGAACCAAGAGGACCTTGGAAAGAACTTAATGCCAGTTTTAGTGGGCAAGACAAGGCAGCACCATGACCCCTTGTAAACTCCTCTTCCGGTATCCCCTGGGGATTGTGGAGTTCTTCTGGGCCAGGCAACTACTATAGAAAACAGCAGAGGTTTAAAACAATTGTTTTAACACCAAACCTGTACTTCTCTGAGCATATGAATGGCCTAAATATCAGCTGATCTTGACAGGATAAGTCACCACGAGTATGAAAAAGAGTTGAAAAATTTTCATCCAAACTAACAATGCTAACGATTTCCATTGGTCAAAAGATAGTTTCAAACACATTCTCTATTTTGAGTTTACAGAAAACTTAATTTTGAAATCTGAAATTTACTTTAGCTTCATTTTGCTCTTAGCAAATAAAATTTTTTAAAAAATTACCCCTAGTCAGAGGTTTCCCATATTCTCTAAGCTATTCCTATTTTGCCACAATTAAAATTCTAACCAGCTGTCCACTGCAATTATTACCTTATTTAGCACAGTAATCTATTTATTCATTTTAAAGATTTTTACCTTGATGTGGTCTTCAGGATGCCACAACTGTCTAGCTTATTACATCTGCTGACATTTGTAAACTATAAGATTTAGTATAAACGGTTCAACTGTGCTTTTCCTAAGATTAACTTTATGAGCTCCTTCCCCCTTCTTTTAAAAAGAACATGTGGGCCTTTATCCTCTCTGCTAGTTCTTTTCCTCTTTGCAAAGAATGGGCCCTAATCCCTTGATATTGCCCTTCTTCCTTTGAGAATGAAGTTTATGGTATTTACCTTCCGTCAGCTGAGTACATGATGCAGGACAAGTATCCAGCAAGTCTTCGAGGCTCTGCTGGGCCTTGTGGCGATTTCCAGCATTTGGGATGTGGCTCTATATTTGATGTGAGGACCCCAGAATTTGCTGAATAATAATAAACTAATCTGGGGAGTCTTCTCAGTCACACTGTGGATGGCCTCAGATTTTATTCCAAGCATTTTTTCTGTATCTCATTCTAGGAAGTTTTAGATTAGTTGAAAATATGTGTAAACAACTTTGAAGATTTTTTTCTGTAATTAGTATAATTTTTTGCACTCTGTTCTGCTGATGATGGTACCAAGTCTATTGAGATCTGTTAGAAGCTAGTGTTGCACATAATTTTTTCTATCATTTTTAAAAAGGTTTCAAACCAAAAACAAATGACAATAACAATATACATAGACCATCGCTTGCAAGTTGATTTAATGGCAAAACAACCTATAATACACACTTCATCTATGAAATATTTAAATTTCTAGGCACCCTTCTAGTTTGATCTCCATTAAGAAGTTTTTAAAGAGGAAAATAAATTTGAATTTTTTAGAACTATTTTAAGGAATGTTTTATGTTTATGGGTGCTTCATCCCCCAAGACATGGCTATACTGTATGTTTGAGAAGAATATCTCACTCTTTCTGAGACGTCGGGAAGTTATAGTTATAAAAATGGGTAAAATTCTGGTACTTTTATGTGTACATATACTAAGCAAGAAACCATAAATTTAAGAAGTACCTTCACAGTTAAGATTTAACTAAAGCCATCAGAGCTTTGTTTGGCTACTTCCTGGCACGTTGATTGCCCCAATTAATTTTTTAAAGTGTGAGGGTCCTAACAGCAGGGCTCACACCAGACATTCTCAAACTGGTTCTTACAGTTAGGGTCTTTTATTTTTTTAGGGGGAGGAAAAAGAGCCTGGGAATGAAATCCACGTTGCTCCGGGGATGGCTTTTCCCCTGAAACAATTTCACATAAGCCTACTTTATTAAAACACACACACACACACACATACACACACTACCCCTGATTTAATTGCCACTAAAATAATCATGTAGAGACTCAGGAGTGGGTGGTATATAAAGGGTCACTGGACCCCCAGAGAGCTGCAGCCTAGAATTAGCATGGCACATTACCAAGTGCAACTGCGTGTTTCCCTGCATGCTCCCTGATTATGCCTTCCTTTTCCTTCCCTCACTATCCCCTGACATTCTATCACTATTTTCCTTTGACAGTTCATTAAGGCACCAAAGTTCCAAGTTTCTCGAGAAAGTGATTTTTTCACATTCTCCATTTCCCACAATGGATCTGAGCAAAGCATTCTTTCATTTTCTTCTTGAACCTTTTTATGGGACCACACCAAACATTACCCTTGAGATTTTCCTTCATTTGTCCTTGCCACGTTCTCCAAGCTAATCTGCTTCTCTGATTTACCCTGTCTCTTCCTGATTTTGTCTCTCCCTCTTTCCTCAACTCTTCTCTTTACTAGAGTGACTCTCCCTTCCCAGTTTGTCTCATTCTGTAGATACTGTACAGGGAACTGGATCTATGAAAAGCATCAGAGTGGAGATTCTGGGACAGGAACAAAGCTGGACACTACCTGGATCACTGAAGAGATACAAAACACTTGAGTGCACTGCCAAGAACTAGTGAGGAGTCCAGAAGTGGAAGATTCACAGGAACCCAAGGCTTACATAAAGGCAAGTCAAATCAGTAGCCCTAAGATGTCAGTACCAATGGGGCATGGAGATTCCATTTCTGTTCAGATGGGAAATCAGGTAACATCTCAACCAGCCTCAAGGTGAAGGTCTTACAAGGGTGTACCAGTGTGAATACATGAACTATATTAGAGTACTGGCAAATCTGTTAACAGGGCTTAAATAAGAATGTGGTTCTGAATCTTTGCTCCATAATCCTCCACTTAGAATTTTCTGGAGCAGTTTTACCCATCTAAATTCTGTTTTCCCTCAACACCCTGCCAGGCACCATTGCTTTCTTGTCTATATATGATAGAAATGTGTTCTACGTTTAAATTTATATCACCATTTTCAATATTGCTGTATTTCCTGTAGACTTTTCTCTAGCGGAAGAATACTTCTTTTCGGCTAACCCTTTCTATTTTTATAGCATCTAGTCTAGAGATAGCCAAGTAGGTTATATATACAGGACCACCTCCGTAGATCACACCTCCAGCAGCAAACATTTTTAATCAGGGCACAATTTCCTGCTGAGCTCTGGATTTACCTCAGACTTCTCAACAGAGCTCTGCGGGGAACTACCACCAATTTCACTGAACAGGCATCTAAGTTGACATATGCAACACCCTGGCCCATCCCTTGGTGCAGCTGAGGCAATTAAATGTTCTGGAGGTTGATAGTAGCCTGAGGGTTTGGGGGAATTGCTCTACTTCATTACTAGAGTACAGCCAGATCAATTGTATGACATGAAAACAACTCCATGATAGACACTTGTAACTTGATTTTGAAAATGAGCATCAGTGTTTTTCTGGGACGGGCCACAACAACCTAGGTGTGAATGTTTCCAATGCATCAAGCCCTTAGCAAGAAGTTTCTCACTCTTTTAAAGTGGGAAAGTATTTAATCCTCTTTGTGAATACAATTCCTGCTCTCCATGTATCAGGGCTGCCTACCGTGTTGAATTATACACACAAGTTTTTCTGACATAGACTAGTGTCCCCTAGGGACAGGAACAAGACTATTAATTTTGTATAGAACTATAGGTCAGATTGAAATCTGTATCTCTCTGGCAAAAAGCCAAGGCTTTTTTCACCACATCACCACCCTTTCACCCCATGCTATCTAATTACAACAAGAGTGTCCTGCCTGACATTTCGGTCTGACTAAAAGTAGACATAAGAATTCAATCATGACATGTGACCAACAAGAGACAGTTTTTACTTTAAAAAATAGAGACTGGGTTAAAAGAGAGCATAAACAATTACAATGTAGGCTGCTGACTTTTAATGGAGTGAAATCACTACATGCCTTCTGGACATGGATGCCCAGGTGCCAGAAGGTTGGCTAGAGGGAGCATTAAGTGTACATGTATGAATATATGTGCATCTACTGTTTCGTGTTTGTTAGGAATGGCTTGAAGAGGTTGGAGGAGGGATGAAAGTAAGGAGGTACCTTGACTTCTAAGGCTCCATAGGAACGCCTGGTGTGTTTTGCCGCCATATCTTCCTGTAGGTGGCAGCACAAACAAGGCTGGGGTTAGAGAAGAAAGGCTGAATTCTGATTCTGAAGAGGAATTTTTAGTAACAGGAATACAGAGAGAAAGACCTGTGTTTTACTTTTGAAATGGCCTATAGGTGCTGAAAGTCTTTTGAATAACCAATCTGTTACTCAAATGAAAACGCACACGCACAACCATCTCATCTAAAGGAAACAAACCAAAGTTGGGTAGCTTGGCATTACAATTGCACTGGAAAGACCTGGAGTATTTCAAGCTCGCTGAATGTGGGAGAATGAATATCATCTGTTCTGCTTGAAGCATCAATTCTTGTTGATCAGTTTAGAGAAGAAATTTAAATCAGACCCATTATTTCAGGGAACACTCAAAAATTAGCCTTGAGGAATTTGGTAGCTGGAGGCAAAATCTCAGACCCCATTTTTGAGGAGAATGAGCATAATTTCATACATCATCATTATTCATATTATTGAAATGATAATAAAGATAAAAATAAGACAAAAATCTAACCAATTAAACAATGTCAAAAAAATACCCAGGTTTTATAATAAACTTAATAGATATTGCCTGCTGGCATAAAAAGAGTGCTAAAAGTGAGCATTGGACATTTGGTTTGATAAAATTTATTATTAATAACCAAATTGTATATCTATAATCATAGCCATGAGATTAACTTATTATTTTACCATTTGTTCATTTATAACTCCCTTTTTAAATTTGTTTTCTGGTTTGCAACATAAACCATAAATTCTTGAGTAGCCATATCATTTCATCTTCAATAGCATCCTCATTACTACAACTTTGGGGAAAGGTTCTATGTAAAATCCACTTTATACTAATTCTCCCAACAAATGGAAATGATGCTATTTTTCCTTCATCTTTCTTTTGCATTATGAGCCTAAAGATAAGAAAAGTTAAGCAACTTGTTTAATTTCATGTAATGACTAAGGGCCAGTGCTAGAGTGTGGATTCTGTTGTTTACTTACCCTTTCTGCTTATTTCCACTCACCTGCCTATTGGCAATTCTTATTGCCAAGCTCAGTGGAAGACACAACAAAAGTGATAGATTCCATTATTTTTGGATGTTACTTTAAATAATGTTGGTTAATTCAACAGTTACCCATATCTTTGCCCAAATTAATGAATCTGTTATTCACAGATTACCAAGCTACTAATGCCATTTTTATTAGAAAGATGTCTTCTAGGAAAAAGATATAAAGTTTGTTGCCATCAGCTGCATTGAAAAATTCTTCTGTTGGAAATGTATGCTTGTATATTAATTATTAAAGTGATATTACTTTATTTGATTTTTTGAGTTATTTGTTTCTCACTATGTAAATGAGAATTATATATTGCATTTTTCCCCCAGAATTTCTCAGAGGGATTTGCTTTGAGTTGGTTAATCACACTCCATCTTCTATTGAAGAAATTTCTCCACATGCCAACCTTTCTAGAGCATCACCAACAAAAATCAGACATATACCACCCTTGTGAGTTGTGCTGATACTATTCAATATATAAGAATTTTATTCTTAGTACCATTAGAGAAAAGCATTTTTGTGGTATTTCTCCTGGAAATCCCTCAAAAACCAGCAGTGTGGAAATATTTCTTATTGAAATACTGCATTTTTCTTTCACTGGTGAGGGAAAAAAATGATTTTGTGAAAGGCAACTCTCTCGTTCAGTGTTTCTGAAGGAAAGCAGTGGAGCCTGCAGGTGGTAACATTTAATAAGAGAACCTCGCATCCACAGTGCCTTTGGCCTATGGATCATAAAATGCCTTACAAGCATTAAATAATTAATCTGCCCAACACCCATATGGGGTGGGCAAATCACAGCCAAGATCTAGTATTGATTGCAATTTTGTGGACATAATAATAGCTATAGAGTCTTGGCTGCTGTGGCTCAGTGGATTGAGTGCCAACCTGCAAACCAAAGGGTCGCTGGTTTGATTCTCAGTCAGGGCTCATGCCTGGATTATGGGCCAGGTCCTGTCTTGGGGGCACATGAGAGGCAGCCACACATTGATGTTTGTCTTCTCTTCTGTCTCCCTCCCTTCTCCTCACTCTAAAGATAACTAAATAAAATAGACTCTTAAATTAGTTTGGTGCCCTAGAAGGAAGTTTCATTGTTACTGTTCTGCTGGAAAAGGAGCTAAGCAGCTAGGCAAGTTCAGTGTTAGCCACTTGAACTAAGTCAACAAACGTACATTTCTTAACAACCTGGCAAGGAATTTATTGTTATCATCCCATTCACAAGAGTCAAAGGCCTCAAGTCAGCCCCAATTCAAATACTTCACAGAGGGGCAACAGCTTGTCTGGCTCTGAAATTTGTGTTTCTGTGAGGTCACACTGCCTCATCAAGGACCTGAGTTTTGTGTTGTGCATTGCAATGTGAAGGGTTCTCTGATACACCTTTGACATCTTTTAGCCACACCCCCTGACCAGTGCTTCCTGATACACAGCCAGACTGGAACATTGCTTTCATCTGTAACATGAATAGAATGATTTCAATTACTGGAGACAGGGCTAGAAAGGTAACTTAAATGTTTTACACACATTTTAATGGAAGTTTTCCTTATCCTAAATTTCTCAGGGTGAAATTTAATTTCACACACTACAATTGCATTTGTACATTATGAACATCTTAAGGCAAAGGACAATATCCTCATCAATTTAACCCTCCAAAATTTCACTCCATGTTTGGCACATACTGGGTCGTCAGAAGAGATTTGATAAGCTAATAAAATCAGACATCCATTTTACTATTTGATATTTTAACTTCATTCATTTCCTATAGTCAACAAAATAATAATTTTAAAACTCAAAGCTAGGCAAACTTTGGAATTTTAAATCATTGTAAAACTATTTTCAACTAACTTTAAAAACAATATTGGTAAGTATAACAAATAACTAACATTTACATTAGATTAAAATTTCACTATTTTGTGAAACCAGCATAGACCTTAAAGGAAAGAAACAGAGCAGATGAGAGTTGAAGGATTCAAGTGTCATCAAGGTTTCAATTCATTGGTGTACCCCACATATTTCTTTTTATAACTAAGAAATAGTTTCATGATTAATACCAATAATGGAAAAAAAAAAAAAAAAAAAAGCTCCTGGGAGCATTATATTGCTTTATCTAAAAAATAGCAAAAGTTATAGATGTATAACTTATTTTTTTAAATATAAACTTTATTTCACACTCAGTAGTCAGAGTGGTTTCTTAAAAACATGAATATGAGTATGGTAACCTCTTCTTTAAAACCCAATTTTGGCTTCCCATCACATTAGGAATAAAACCAAACACCTAAAGATGGCCTGAACAACTCTCAGTGAACCTTCCCTTTCTTTTCTCAGTTTATCTCCTTCCTCACTTCACTCAGTCAGACTGCTCTTTCTCCAGACATACCAAATTTTCCTTGAACAGGACTCAGGACCTTTGTGTGTTCTCTTGTCTTCTGCTAGAATTTCCATTCTCTTACTTCCTCCTCCTCAATTCCCCATGGCTCCCTTTCTGATTGTACTTTTGTCTTTGCTCAAATATTCCTTCCTCCACCATCTTGGTCCACTTCTCTCTCCACTCCTTTGTACAAGAACTGAATCTCTCTCATCCTGGGAGGGTTTAGTTTTTTCATTGCACTTACCATTGCCAGTGTCAGGGCACAGATTTTGTTTATCTTGTTAATTTCTCTATCTCTGTGCCTAAGGTCCCTGACAAAATCTCATAAATGAAAGAATGGATGAGGTGCCACATCATTTATGGCATGAGGAAGCCATTAAAGGCAGGATGTTTTATGATATTTTAATTTTATAGTGATTCTTGATGTTTTTCAAGATATCAGCATCCCCATGTAACAAAAAGATGCATTTGAAAATGCAGCTCAGTGCATTGCTTCTTATAAATATTCCTCCTTTTAATTAAGTTTTTGCCCTTTTTTTTTTTTTTTTCCTTGCTTGTTTTTCTCATGGGTGATATCCTCAATGATATACTGAGAAGGAGCAAAAACTATAGCATTTCTTTGATTTATAGAATTTATGCACTTAATATTTTCTGTGTTGGAAACACAAACACATCATTACCTAACAGGCTGCATCATAGTAATTCATTATAAATTTGCTCAAATGACTATTGGTCTTCTTTTTAAATATTTTATTCATTATACTTAGAGAAAAGAGCAGAGAAGGAGGAAGAAAGGAACAGAAACATCACTGTATGGTTGTCTTTCACCTGCCTTCAGCTATAGACCTGGCTGGAGACCTGGCTGGAGACCTGATTATGTGCCCTGATTGAGAATCAAACCAGTGACCCTTGGGTTCGCAGGCCAGCGCCTTATCCACTGAGCCATATCAGCCAGGGCCATTTTTAAGTCTTCTTTACTCCAATTACAACTAGTAATATATGAGGTCTGTCCTGAAAATACAGAGCCAACGTCAATATAATGAAAAGTTTTTGCAGCCAATACTTTCGGGACAGACCTCATTGGTATATCTATTTTCCAAAGAACTGATTTGAAATAAGTAATGAAAAATTGTTTATACACGGTTATATTATTAGGTTGGTTGAAAATAGAAAAACAAATTCCAGGGCTGTTTTTCACTATACTTTCTTCTTCACATTTAATGGAGGAAATGAAAATGCTTCCAGGGCCAACCTCAGAGTTTCTTATAGAAAAAAATGTAACTAAACTGGTCTCCAGAGAAGGACCAGCAACAGCATTATTTTTACCACACTGCCTGTTAGCCTTTTATAAAGGAAAACTTTTCTCTAAGGAAAAATTTTACCATCAAAACATAAGGAAAGGGTCATATAACATTGAATAAGATTGAAGCTCTTAAGCAAGATTGAAGAATAAATTTCCATATTAGTTTCTCTGATTTTTATTAAAATATTTCATGAAAATGAAGATTTCTAATACAGATTTTGGGATTACCCTTAATTTGAATATCATAGAAAGACTGTAACTTTGGAGTTTTCATAGGCCTTGATGGGATCAATCTCCTCATCACAGGTGAGTAGGTCAGTAATTTGATACTTATTTGGAAATGAAGTCCATCTTGAGATTCTCAGTCAATTTTCTTCATTCTTTGGCAAACAAAAATCTACTAAATAAAATGGAAGTACTACCAATAATTCATCTGATGAAAATGCTGTAAAGTTCTGAAAGCACTTTAATTATCCACAATGTGATAAGCATGGTGGCATTTGTTAGGTATTTGAGCTCATAATTAGCTAGTGACTGAATTTAAAAATATATTTATTAGCATTACAAAAGTTAATGCTAAATGTAGCATTTGTGGACAAAGTTATAACATGTTTAACACAGTGGTCAGTGAATGATTAAAAGAAGTTTTCTTCAGCGTGACAGTACTTCTTTCATTTTTAAGGGGTAGCACTTTTTCAGTATATGTTCTCACTGGCATAATCTCATTTATGTACTTTTATCTACTTGACAAACTTAGCCTAAATTTCTCACTTAAGATGAAGAGCCAGAGAGCAGTTTAGACAAGAACCTAGTATAAAGGAACCATGAACATGGACAACAGGTGGGATTGACTTTGGGGGGGAATGGGTGGGTGGGGAGGGGGACAGAGAGGAGCAAAAAAGGGATGGATATAATACAACAACAATAAAATTAAACTAAAAAAAAAAAAAAAAGATGAAGATCCAGTTGCAAGTCTCAGGATCTTTACTTTGTTATTGGAATATATTGCTATATAGAGGACAATGTGAATGTGTTGTTAAGTAGTTAGATTAGAATATGTTGAAGAAGAGATGGAGAAACTCTCTTCTTTTACCAACCTTATATAGCCACCAAGTTTACACATATTTCATGAACTAAAACAGGTGCAAATATATGGGCTTACTGAAGGAGTCCTTAGCCTGGTATTTTGATGTGGAACCCCAGGCAGTCTAATAACTGCTATACCTGCAAAATAATTATGATCATTAAGTGATATTTCCAGATATCCATGACAACCATAATATGCTATAAAGAAAGCTGTGATAGAATTACATAACTGAAACCTATTTAATTTTGTTAACCATATCATCCCAAAAAATTTAATAACTGTGTCACTATAAAAATCCATTAAAAAAGAAATCTGTAATATGTCACATTCACAATTCTGAAAAACACTACATTTTAGTTAAAGTGTAGTGAAAATAATATTGTGATTGTTTTTCTCATCATAGGTTTGAATTCTACTTACAGACCAACTGATCTGGGGACCTGATATTACCAACCTCAGCTGAGAGAATGAACAAAGAAAAAAATCTATTTACTACAAAAAAAATTAAACTTCCTTTTCAAGATACCTTTACTTATTCCATCTTAGGAAAATGTCTAATTCACATAAAATGTATAAGGTTTAGTTCATGCATGCAAGAACATTTTGTAAAGGAAGCTAGTGTTTGAGTATGTATGTGCTTGTCTAAACTTCTTCATACTTTAAGACTTTTTGAAGTTAAGACTTTATTTTTGGAGCAGTTTTAGGTTCACAAAATTGAAGAAAAAGTACAGAAATTTCCCATATATTTTTTTGCCCCACACATTCCTAACCTCCCTCATTATTGATAACCCTTACCACCTTAAGACTTTTCAGAAAACTGTGACAACCAGATTGCTGCTTGGAACAGTGAAATACGCCCCTGATAAAAATGCACAGAGAGCTTCTGGATCAGTGTTTAACTCCTTCACTAATTTCCCCTGAATTCAGTAGTTTCATGTTTATGTACTTAGGCTTCCTTTGGCCCAGCATCTCTTTGCTTTGGCGTTGTATTATCGAGGCAACTGTCCAGATGCTTTCGGCCAAAATCCACTTTGGACATTTTCTGGGGTTTACACATCCATGTGAGTCTTGTACTTTATTCATTAATATTTTATGTTAAGTAAAATTTTATACTAAACATTGCTTACAGAAAGATGTTTTAACAAAAGATCTTTCTTGACTGAAATAGCCCTTAAATCATGTGTTTTTTTTTCTTTTATTGTTGCTGAGACTGAAATGAACTGATACATACATTGTTTAATTAAAACTTAAAATACATCAAGTTACAACATCCTACTAAAAGGTAATATATTTTGAAAAGTGTATGTTATATTTCAATATTAAGGTGATGATTTATAAAGCGATAGTAAGTTGAACAGGACAAAATGGGGAAAGAAATGATCCTGACATTGATTCCTGATTTCTAATGCATTAAAAACTATGTAATCTCATCCATTCTTTACAATAACTCAAGAGGAAGGTACTATTTTAACATTATTATTGAAAATCAAGATTGAGAAATAACTTCCCTGGTAATACTAATTGATGAAATTTAAACCCAGGTATTTCTGTCTCCCTATGAACAACACAGCTTTGGATGTGTAGCTAAAGAGAAAACACAGGCATTATGAGCATAATCTTCAAGACATCTCCTAACAGATTGACCTCGAGCCAACAAATATACAGATACTAAAGCTTGCAGTTTGCTTTTTTCTTTATAGTTTCCAGAGAAGTTAGTTTTTTTTCACTTTATTTACTTTCTACAAAGCTGAGTTGAGCTCACTTTTTAAGGCATAAAACTGATTAGTAGATGAGAAGGTTTACATGATTGTTGAATTCATTGTTAAGCTATTTTAAAAACCACATTTAAATAAAGTATTTCTTTTTCAAGTTGCATTTTTCAGCTTAAAAAAAAAAAAAGACATTTTGTTGATAGATTCAATAGTCTTGAACCTGCAGTCTTAGATTTCTTCTGTATTATTGTTGTTTAGTTTGTTTTGTTATTACTATCAGATAATGCTACCAGAATTTCTGTGTGGAGGGAGAGGGTATGGGGAGGATGGGGGGAGGGGTTGGCCTTGACAGAGAACAACCTTCTACCTTTGTTTTCAGGTAAGAATTTTGGAGTCTTTAGTCATGCTCATCTCACTTCTCTGTCTCACTCTCTTCCCCTCTCTCTCAGCTCTAGGACTGCTGTGTACTTTGGGGGTCACTAAGAGAGCAGCTAACCATTTGACAGTGTTTGGATTCTCACCCCCACACAACAGACCCTCATTACCAAACTGTTAATCACTGCCAAAGGAGCAAGTCTCCTGACAGCTTTCAAGCCCCCAGCCCCCAAAGTAGATCTTTCCACACTTGGTATCAAATTGCATTGTGATTACAACACAGGGACTGCATAGTTTAATTGTATATTAGCAATGAGGAGGCTTTTTTCCCAGCTTGGGTTTAAAAGTTTCTTCAGCTGTTTAGTACATGTTTGCACACCAGTAAGAAGCATTGGTTTGAAATGTGTCCTCACAAACAGGTATACATTATACACAGTGGACCTGACACCCAGGTCTCTTGCAGTCAAAATTTCATTCCTAAGAGATCCAACTTTCCAATGCAGGGTTTTATATCTCCATGTCATTGAAAATTGCCTCATCCTTTCTTTAGCTGTTAGGTGAGTGATGTAATTACTTACTCAAAAGAGAAAAGTGTCCCATCAACAGTCATTTTGTTTATTTGTTGCCAGAAAACCAGGCTGGCTGATGTTTTCCACCCATCCAGACACTCATTGAAATTACCCTGTGTGTGGATAATGTACTGTATGTATAGAGCCAAGAAATTTGGAGGTAGAATTTGATTTTATATAACCAACTTCCATGGCTAATTTCTATGTTCTGGAATATCTTTATTTTTAAAAAGATCCTGTTTTTATTTCCTAAGACCTTCAGCTTTATTAAAAATACAGTTTCTTAAGTGACAATGTGAGACTGAAGACAATTATGTAAATAGGCTAATTTGTCTTGTATTCCTTTACATATTAGATTAGCCAGATGGAAAGCCCTTGCCTTAGTGTTGTTAAATTCCTTTATTTTTACTCCATTAGTATATCAAAGGCACTCTAAGTGACATGAAGTTGTGTTTTTTTTTTCCCCCAAAATACTGTAACTTATTTTCCAAGTGTAATTTTTGCTTCCCTCAACATAATATTGTGGCTGCTCACTGGCGCTGGGGAATGTGTCTCTTTATTCACATTAGGAAGGGAAAGAAAGAGAAAAGAGAGAGAAACAAAGAGAAGAGAAGAGAAAAAGAAAGGACAGAGGACAGGAAAGAGGGAAGACAGAGAAGAAAGAAAAGAGAATTTGGTTAAATTTCAAGCCTCTCTTTCACTAGCATTAACCTAAACAGTCAGTCTAGCCCATCCAAGATCCAATTCCTGACCACCTGAGAGAAGTATTTGGTAACCATCAACTGGTAGACCAATCACCTGAAACAAAATAAAATGAATAACATGATTACTCTCATCTAATCCTGAGCTAAATCTACGGTTAAGGGTCATAAGTAAATATAATTAGAATGGACTAGAAGGGAATTAAAGCGTCTAATAAACTGGTTAAATAAAATTAAATAAGTAATAATATATAACTCCAGTTAGAATGGAAAGAAAATACTTTGCAACTCAGAATGTTTCTCTGTTGTTTCAGTCTATGTGTCAAATATGGTTTTATCTAGAATACCACACCTAATAAAAGGATGAAAGTATTAAAAGAAAAATGTATAACTTTTCTCACCATAATACCTGACCAATACTTTTCTGTAACATATTATGACACATGTCTTTCCAAAAGCAAAGATTTGTAATTGAATATGTTAAGTATTAATTTAGAGGGGTTATATTTATTTGAAATTTTTGGTCCCATAAATTTTTTACAACCAACATGTTCATCTAAAATTGTCAATGTTTATGTAAATTAGGCAACTGAGAACATCATTGTCTTTTCCTGTAAACTATACAAAGAATGAAGTAATAGCATAATGTCTTATAGTAGATGGTCCAATTTTAAGTAAAGGATCTGAGAGTTTGAATGTTAAATATCAAATGACCAAGACACTCCATATATAATATCAAGTACTTCATATTAAGGATTAAAACATAAAGTAATTTATTTTAATTTTAGGGGGGAAATTACAGCTCAGTTCACAAGGGAGCTATTACAAGGCAGAACTACCTGGTTCCAGAGTATCATTATCCTTATTTTATACATAAGAACCAGCTCTTTAAAAATCAGTATCACTACCACCTCACACCTGTCAGAATGGCAATCATCAGCAAATCAACAAACAACAAGTGTTGGCGAGGATGTGGGGCAAAGGGAACCCTCATACACTGTTGGTGCGAATGCAGGCTGGTGCAGCCACTGTGGAAAACAGTATGGGGTTTCCTTAAAAAATTAAAAATGGAACTGCCTTTTGATCCAGCAATTCCACTACTTGGACTATACCCAAAGAATCCTGAAACACCAATTCATAAGAACCTATGCACACCTATGTTCATAGTGGCACTATTTACAATAGCCAAGTGCTGGAAACAGACTAAGTGCCCATCAGTGGATGGTTGGATCAAAAAACTTTGGTACACTTACACAATGGAATTCTATATAGCAGAAAGAAAGAAGGAACTTGTACCCTTTGCAACAATATGGATGGAACTGGAGAGTATTATGCTTAGTGAAATAAGCCAGTCAGTGAAGGACAAATATCATATGATCTCACCCATTACAGGACAATAATGAGCAAAACTAACAACAAGCAAAACAGAACCAAGTATATGAATACAAGGAATAGGCCTTCAGCG